>CM028368.1:4031970-4485048 GCA_016624345.1 Platycodon grandiflorus
TTCATTCGTTTGATGGTTCAAGTATTATATTATTTTCGTGGATCATTTTTCAAAGTTTGTGTGGTTGTATCCATTGAAAAACAAGAATGATGCTCTTCCGTGTTCTCTAGATTTAAAACTCTTGTTGAACGTTTTTTAATCGTCCCATCCTCACTCTTTCTGATGACAATGGTGGTGAGTATCTTGGCCTACGTTCCGTTCTTGGCAACTCATGGTATTTCGCCTCACCACTCCCACACACACTCCGAACACAATGGATATACGAAAGACGTCATCGTCACATTGTTGAGACGAGGTCTAGCCCTACTCACTCATTCTTCCATGCCACTCAAGTTTTGGTCTCCGCTTTCCATTCGCATGCTACCTCATAAATCGCATGCCAACGCCCACTCTTCAATTTCAATCTCCGTTTCTCAAACTTCACAACCGGAAACCAAACTATCTTAAGCTCCACGGCTTTGGGTGTCTTTGTTACCCATGGTTACGACCTTACACATCTCACAAACTTGATCCCGTTCCATTCCATGTGTCTTTGTCGGTTATTACGCCACACGAGTGCCTTTTATTGCCTTGATCCAAAACACATAAAATTTACACCTCTCGTCATGTCAAATTTGTGAAACCGCCTTTCCATTCTCTTCTCACACGATTCGACTCACCAACCTTCCTTGCCAATGAATGGTGTACCCATAGTCTCCCGTCCTTCCCCGTCCACATCTCCCGCCATCATTACTTCACGGATCCACCTTCCCTATTCCTCATCCTTCCTCGATCCACCACGGCCCTTCCTCGATTCCGTTCCTTAGCCCTATTTCCCTGCTCCGCTACTCTGCCTCTCTTTCATCGCTTTCATCTGCACCATCTCTTTTGCCCGTCCCACATCCTCGAAGGCACATTACCCGTCTTGATAATATTATCAAACCCATGGAAGCTTAATCGCACACCACTCTCCAGTCCTCCTTCCAGAGCCTACCTCCATCACTCAAGCCTTGAAAAGTCCCACATGGCGCCATGCCATGCAACAAGAGTATGATGCCTTGCTCCATAACAAAACTTGGGATCTTGTACCATCTTCCCCCTCTCAAAATTTCATAGGTTGTAAATGGATTTATCGCACCAAATACAACCCCGATGGTTCGGTTTCTCGCTCAAAGCTCGTCTTGTAGCAAAAGGGTTTCATCGATGGCCGGGCTTGATTATTCTAGACTTTTAGTCCGGTTGTCAAGCCGACTACGATTCCACGTTCTCGTTGGCTACGGTCAATGGATGGCCTCTTCGGCAAGTGGATATTAATAATGCCTTTCTTCAGGGTTCTCTCACTGAGGATGTTTTCATGTCTCAACCACCCAGCTTTGTTGATCCAAACTTTCCCTCTCATGTTTGTAAGCTTCGCCAGGCTATTTATGGGCTTAAGCAGGCGCCTCGTGCCAGTACAATGAACTCAAATCCTATCTTCTTCTTTGGTTTCTTAAACGACATTTGATTCTTCTCTGTTTGTTCTTCATCGGGGTGTGATCTTGTTTATCTTTTGGTATATGTGGATGACATTATTATTACGGGGTCCAATAACAATTTTCTTGAAGCCTTCATCACGGGTTTTTACGCTCGATTTTCTTTAAAGGACTTGGGTTCACTTTCATATTTCCTTGGTGTTGAGGTTCTTCCTCATCCCCAAGGCTTGTTTTTGAGTCAGCATAAATATATTCGTGATCTTCTTGCTCGTACTCACATGCTTGATGCCAACTCCGTTTCTACGCCAATGGTGGTTCATCCGTCTCTCTCACCTCTTACGGTTCCTCTTTGTCCAATCCATCGAATATAGGGCGGTAGTAGGGAGTCTCAGGTATCTTTCTCTTACTCGTCTGATATCGCCTTCGTCAATCGGTTGTCTCGGTTCATGCAACATCCAACCGATGCCCATTGGTTGGCTCTTAAAAGGGTGCTTCGTTTTCTTGCGGCACTTCTTCTACCGGTTTGCTTATTCGAAAGAATTCTCCTATTAATCTTCATGCTTACAACGATGCGGATTGGGCGGTGACAAAGACATTTTCTTTCTACTTCGGTTATATTGTTTATTTGGGGTGCAATCCGGTCTCTTGGAGTTCTAGAAAGCAAAAGACACTCGCTCGTTCCACAATAGAGCCGAATACCGTCTTTGTTGCCACCACTACTGCTGAGATTATTTGGGTTGAGAATCTTCTTAAGGAGCTTGGTGTTTCTTCTCTCCTACTCCTACGATTTTACTGACAATCTTGGGGCTACTTATGTTTCTGCCAATCCAAGGTTTCATTCTCGGATGAAACATTTGAGTTTGGATTATCACTTTGTTTGGGCCCATGTTCAGAATCAGGACTTACGTGTTGTTCATATCTCCGGTGATGATCAATTGGCGGATGTGCTCACCAAACCTCTCGCGGAGCTCGGTTTCATACCATTGTCTCCAAGCTTGGCCTCTTCTCCCGACCGTCCAACTTGCGGGGGCATGTTAGAGATACACCCGTCTCTCCTAGTTAAATTAGGATACCTTCTTCTTTCCTAATTATACTTGTATTACTTTCCTAATTACATTAGGACTACTTTCTCTCCAAGCTATCTTGTATATATAAATTGCTTACAAGTCAATAATACAATGTGAGATTCTCCAATACTTTTATATTATCATACGATAACCCTTCATATTTACGCATTATTACTTGGATTAGTGTTCTTGCTAGTAGTTAGTTTTAATCGCATCAAGTTTTTGGCTCCGTTGCCGGAGACTACGTCATAACAATTTCAAAATTGGTTATTTGTAACTTTGATTTAGATTTTTTTTCACTGCAATTCGATTTCTTTGTGTTACGCTTCGTTTGCTCGTTTGTGTTCCTTTCAGATACTTCTAGTGTTTGCCCAATACTAGGTCAAGTGGAACAGGACCTAGTATTGCGGCACATCATTGCTAGATCAAACCCCACAATGGCATCAAGGATGTAAACACCACATGATACCGTCCTTCAGATTGGCCTATGCTAAACCAATGTTGCACAATTACATTGGTTAGATCCAACTTTAGCGCGAATAAGAATTCAAACTTTTGCATGAAAAAAATGTGATGTTTGTTCAAAATTTCTTCATGGTTTACCCAATTGTGTTCTGCCTAGGTAAGATTGGGACGACCTCTGCTCTGCTTGTAAGGCCTACTGTCGGCTTGATCCTGAAAAGCGAGTTACCATGAGCCTGCCATAGGATGGATCCATCTGTTTCTGTACCAAGTGACATTGCAGCTATGTTTCTTGCTGCGTATTCTTGGTCTGTCTTTGGATCCATAAGGATTAGTAGTTGCAACATACCGTTGTACGCACGCTCAAGCATAGTTATCACAGCCAAGCCAAATCGTCACATTGAACCCGGTCACTAGACCGGTAAGGTTCTCTAATTAGACCATTTTCCAGTTTGAACCGAACTAAAAGTGGGAACTTACAATGACTTGTCAACACGGTAAACCATTTTTTCGATTTTGGGAACTCAACACAGACTAATTGTCCACATCGGCACTCCAACCGTCGGGTGCGAGGAAGTTCGAAATTAGCCCATTCACTCAAGTTTGCTTTTCCAAGTATAATTTCCGGCCTCCCTTCTTTTCACCACACTGCGTCCCTTGAGACTACGATCCAAGAAGAGCGTGCGAGCCGATGTAGTGTTAAGCTTATCCTTGGTTGCAATGGTATCCTTGAGGAGAATAGATATACCATGCAATCAAAACAAGCTGAAGGAGGTTTTTCCCAATAAACGAGCGGATAGTGATTTGCCTTTTAGGCCCGAAATATGAAAACCGCGAAGAGGATCTAGACAAGCTGGAACACAGCAGCCACAAGGATAATATGTAGATCATGTTGTATAGAAGAAATAACAAGAGATATAGGTGAATAGAGTTTTCAAAGAGGGCAAGATTGCCGTTTCCAAATATGCCAAAGAATTAAGGAGGGCAACAACATGTAGATCTTAGATTTAGAATCCATCCACCAAGAGAAACACCTTTGTTCAATGGAATGGGAAAATAACGAAATCCCATAGGACTTATGAAAGAATCTCCAAGCCGAGGATGCAAAAAGCGTTAAGAAAACATGATCGAAAGTTTCGACTTCACCAGAGACACAGCAGTAACACTTAGAAGCGGTGTGAATACCTTTAGTCCAAAGCCCTTCATTAAGAGGGCTTACGAAGAAATAACCTCCACATAAACACACTAATTTGGGAGGCGGCCTATTCCACACGAACTTAGGCGAGAACAAGTTGGGAGTTGAGGGAGAGAACAACAGCTTGGCCGATAAGATGGAAAAGAGCCCATTCGGAGAGAGCTTCCAGCATGGTTGATCCTCATGCGAAGAGATGGAGATATTATTGTGAGTAATAACCTGTTGGACCATAAGAAGGACGCCAACGAGCAGCAGCAGGAGATATGGATGAGCTGTCTCCGAACAGATCGTTAACAGCCTGGAGAGAACATCCGGCTGGTTTAGAAAAAGAGACCCCATCAATCCAATTATCATGCCAAATAGAGCAATAACCTTTCCCAATCAACCAGAAAATATGAGGTTCTGCAATAGGTCGAATTCTAAGGAGACGATGCCAGATATGGGAGCCTTTAGAGAGCGAGAGCGGGGGTGAGCGGAAGAGCAATATCGGGCAGTCATGAAGCTAGTCCAAAGAATCTTTTGAGACCGAAATCTCCACCATAATTTAACAGAGAAAGCCTTAATAAGAACTTTAGTGGAGATGATGCCTATGCCACCTTCACTGGTAGGACGACAACATCGCTCCCAAGAAACCCAATGAGATTTATTCTTCCCATCGATGCAACCCCAAAAGAAATTGGAAAGTAGACGGTCAATATAATTAATCACCGAAATAGGAGGATCAAGGGAGGCAATCTGATAAGCAGTAATAGATTGCAGAACATGATTGATAAGGGTGATACGACCTGCTGCATTCAGAAAACCTCCCATCCACGTCCCAACTTTATTTTGTAACTTGAGAAGAAGAGAATCAAAGAGTTGCCTACGTTTACGACCGCAGTAAAGAGGGCATCCCAGGTACTTGATAGGAAACTCACCAGATTGAAACCCAAGAGTGGAAACAATAGAATGAAGCCTGTTTTCTGAAATATTCGGAGCAGTATAAACTGAACTTTTAGCGAAGTTAATAAGCTGCCCTGAAGAATTCTCATAATCTTGAAGCAAATTTTTGTGCTTAAGAAGAGATGCCCTGCTACCATTGCAGAAGATAACAACATCATCAGCGAAAGCAAGGTGAGAGATAATAGGGCAACCACTTATGGTGGAGTAAGAAACTCTAGCAGAAGAGCTATGCAGTCTGTTTAGGCTACGACTTAAGACTTCTGCAGCAATAATAAATAGACTGGGAGAGAGAGGGTCACCCTGACGGAGGCCTCTGGAAGACTGAAAAAAACCAACAGATTCACCATTAAGAAGACAGAAAACCAGTTTTCGGATATCAAACGCCAGATCATATCAATAAAAACTTCGCAGAATCCAAATTTGCGAAGAACTTGGGTTAGATAAATCCAAGAAACCCGATCAAACGCCTTTTCCATGTCTAGCTTGAGGATAATATTAGAACCAGGAACTTTCTTTTTAAGGAAGTGCATCATCTCTTGAGCCAGAAGAATGTTGTCTTGAATAATGCGACCCTTAGTAAACGCACTCTGATTATTAGAGATAATATACGGAAGAACCACAGCAAGACGAGAAGACGGGATTTTAGATATAACTTTGTTGCAAAAATTACAGAGGCGATGGGCCGAAGATCTTTAAAAGAGGACGGCTTATCAACTTTTGGGATAGTCGCGATTAAAGTACTAGTCCAATTCCGAGGGAGAGAAAAGCCAACAAAGAATTCCAGAATCGTGGCATGAAAATCTGTACCAATAATTGGCCAACAAGAAGAGTAGAATAATCCTGTAAACCCATCAGGACCTGCTGCGCTTGACCCGCTGCGCTTGACCCGCTCAATCCCAGAATTATGCTTTTAACTTCATCAATGGTAGGAGGAGACGTCAACATAGTATTCCATTCATCCGTCACCAGCCTAGGAATAACGTCCAGATTACAGTCCATTGATGAAGTTATATGCCAAACAAGCTATATGCCAAGCACAATTTAAAAAATCACTAATTTACCAAACAAGCTATATGCCAAACATTTTAATCACTAATTTGATAAAATCTTTAAATTATGAATAAAATTAGGATGAGACTTTAAAAAATCGCAAAATTCTAATAAAGATAAGATGGAATTGTGGAGCTCATTCAAAGCACAAGATCTTGCTATAATATACTTCTTCGTCTTAAAATATAATAGTACTCCCTCTGTCCCTTAATTATTATCTTGTTTGACCCACACAGATTAATTGACTTGATTATTAATATTGGTATAATGTGTAATTTTCTTTAATGCCCATGTGTATGTGACCCATAATTAAAGTAAGGGTAAACTGGTAAAAATAATGTCCTAAAAAGGAAAGTTTTAAAACAAGACAATTATTTTGGGACGGACAAAAAAGAAAAAGAAGACAATAATATAGGAACGGAGGTAGTACTTCTTTTCTCTTTAGTTTGTTCTAAAAAATAGTCACATTTCTAAACGAAATATAAAACTTTAATATAATTTGAAAAAAGTATAAGCAAATAAAGCTATAATTTTAAAAAGCTAGACTTATCAAATAAGGCTATTTTTCGGTACGAAGAGAATTTATAATATGATTCGGGGCGTACGACAATGGATTAAAATGCTTGGAAAATAAAAGTAAATAAATGTACAAAAGCACGAGCACACGAGTTGAATTTGCTTGAAGTAGATGCATGAGCATGAGAGCATCAAGACATCAATTCTGGTCTTTAGTCCAAAAAGCGACCAAGTGATAATTGATGGATGCTGTTAGCTTTCGGATTTTCCCTCTCAATCACCTCGGATTGTGATTAAGAGTAATGGTCTTGGTTTAGTTCCGATTCTGAATTTTTATTGAATTTATTATTTATGTATTTTTATGGTATATCTTTATTCTAACCAATTAACAAGTCCTTGTATAGTTTCATTCCTTGTTCACCTGGGACTTTTGATGAATATATAAAGAGGAGCTAGACTCACTTTGAAGACACGGAAATATGCAAGCTTAGAGAGAGAAAGAGGAATACAGAGTTCACTGTTGTGCTTTGTATGGGTTACCAAATACTATCACATTTGTAACTACATCTAGTGCACTCCCGTGTTTTAAGTCCACCTCTGTTTTTCATTCCTTATCATTTATATTCACTCATTGTGATTTATAGGATGATAAGTATTAGAAGTTATAGTACTGCTCACTAAGGAGTTTTTCATTAGTTTTTCACTTATAAGTTAGCTTTTAGTATTTGTAATTCATTACATGTTTAATAGTTTAATAGTGAAAGTTTTGTTATATTGACACATCAGCAAGTATTGTTACTCGCAGATAAAGGTTTAAGTCCTTCTGTCTTTATTTATCATATTTGCTGCAATTTTTTGAATGTATCTGTGCATGTGATCACATTCATTGATCACATTTATGGTCTACTAAATTTTCGTAAGTTCCTCTAGGCTACAAATCTTTCAGATGCGAACTAAATACGATGAATCCTTAAATAAGTGGATTAGGTAGATGAAAATTGAAAATGTTGATCTAATATATCAACAAAAGATTGAATAATTGTTGTTGAAGATTTGAAGTTGAAACTTATCTATCTACGGAAAGCAAAATAAATACAATGCGTAAAGGTAAGAAAACGATGAGTGATGTACTCCCTCCGTCTCACTTATACTTATTAACCTCTTTTTATTTTTAATTGTCTCAAAAATGTTGACCACTTAAAAGTTTAATACACTTTAAAACTACACTTTGGCCACTAAAATTTTAAAACTACACTTTGGACCACATCTTAAGTTACATTTGCATCCGTGCCCATTTTTGACAGATGTTAGAGTGTCCGTTAAATTAACTTGAAATACTCATTTTACCCATGTCTTCATGATATTCATCCTCTCAAATCTAGAAAAAAAAATCCCAAATTAATATTAAAAAAATGGGCAAATTTTTTCCCAATTTTCCTCAATGTTCCCCCATTCTCTCTCTCTCTCTCTCTCTCTCTCTCTCTCTCTCTCTCTCTCTCTCTCTCTCGCACAATCACAACTTTGTCCGATTGTGATAGACCCAATCTCTCTCTCAATCACTCTTAACCTCTCTTAAAATCACAGCACTGTTTAAGGAGCTTCCATGATTGGGAGCTGACCACAGTATCTAATTGTTTTGTGAAGCTCTACTCGTAGTGGGTGGACAATCGAAGAGAAGGTGCTTTGGAAAGGGGGCAAAGATGGGATACTTTTGGTCAAGTCCTATTATGGACGTTGGCTAAAGTTGAGGGTGGTTTCTTTTCTTGGAGGAATATTTGCGAAAGTAAATTTCCCTTTAGAGTAATGTTTTACGCATTCGAGGAAGCTAATGAAGCCATCTTAACGGGGGATAATTTGCGGATACTTCAGAAGATGGTTTATGTGAATCATTGTTTTTTGTAGTAAGGAAAAGAATTAAAGTGTGAATCACTAACTTTTGCACTGCTTGACTGTAAGACAATTGTTGAGTTTTTTTGTTTGTTTTGTTCTTGATCTTGTGGGTTATCCCAAGGTTGGTTAAGGAGTTGCTGTTGAGCTGGTCATTTACACATGAAATATGAGAGATTCTTTGAATGCAACGAAGATATATATATATATATATATATATATATATATATAGAGAGAGAGAGAGAGAGAGAAATGTGGGGGGCGTTATGGGAAAATTGGGGAAAAAATTTGCCACTTTTTGAAATCAATTTGAGATTCTTTTTTCCAGATTTGAGAGGATGAAGGTGAAGACATTGGTAAAATGGATATTTCAAGTTAATTTAACGGTATACTCTAACGTCCGTTAAAAAATGGGCACGGATGCATTAGAACTTAAGTACAGTAGCTCAAAGTGTAGTTTTAAAATTTTAGTGACCAAATTATAATTTTGCATAAAGTTCGGTGGCCCAATTGTACCTTTTGCCCACATTAATTAATTATTTTCTCGTTATACGTCTAACCATGGTGATTATTTATGAGTTAAATAATGTACATTAATTAACTAAATAAAGAGTATAAATAATAAATTTAAAAAATAGATATATATTGGCCATACATACATTTATTAAAAATTTTAAAACGATAAACTTTTGTCTAATAGCAAATAAAAATAAGACGAAGAATGTAATGCTTAAAATTTGTAATCAGCAATCAACACAAATTATCACTCTGTGTGTGTAGAAGTATGAGAAGGGATCGAGTCGTAAACTTTACATTTTTTAAAGCGACGACATCCGGTAAGGACAATTATCACTCTGGATTCCTGCACCATGTGCAATTATCACTCCGGATTCCTGCCCCATGTGGGTGGTCGAATTTGTTTCTTCCATTCAAAATAATAGTAAAAAAATGTTAGATCTACCTACAGAGTCTTAAAAATATTATATTTAATGACATAACATCTAAATTTAATATTGAATTTCAAATAAATTTTTGACCAGATCCTCTATATCATAAGACAGCAAATGTTTAATTTAAAATTTTAACCAAAATCTAACATTGAATTTAAATGCTATGCCATTAAGCATAATATTTTTAATACTAAATAAACGTAGCATTGCCCATAATTGTATTCAATTGACTTTCTAGTTTGTATAAGAGTTTGGAATTTATCTCGACAAAGCATCTCTGGTAGGTGGTTGAATATGTTTCCTTCCATTCAAAATAATTGTATTCAATTTTAAGTTTTAAAAAATATATAGAAAAGGATAGAAATATGAATTTTTTGGTATAAATTTCTGTCTTAATCTAAATATCAAATATATTATGAGTTAAAAGGGTGACATCATAATATAATGATGTTCATTCCGTTTTCTATTATGAGTTAGTTTTATTAAAAAAAAAGTTAAATAAGATAATAATTTAGAAACGTAAATACTATTATTCAATATTTAGTATTCATTTTAAGAATCTTTCCTTAAAAGCTTTTAGTTTGAAACGTGGCAAAATGAAATAAAGAACACTCTATTCTTGACTAATGAAGTAATATAATGCATGAAGCATACTTCAACCAATGAAAGCCTTTACTTATTTTTATTTTATTTTTTTGGGAACCATCGAAGCCTTTATTGAATTATTAAAGATAAATTAATCCATAAACAATCTCTTTGTAGTATGCATAACAACGACCTAATCTTCAAACTTGGTGTGCTAAACTGATTAGTACTTAATAACTACTTCATATAATTTAAGATTAATAAATAATTTGGTTCTTGAAATTAACCTTTCTTCTTATAATGGTCATAAATGTTTTAAATTTTCTATATTAGTTTTTGAACTTAACTTTTATTGCCGTGTTAGTCCCTCATACCATTATCTTAAATATAATTGTTAAAAATTATTTAAAATAACAAAAATGCCCTCATTTGAGTAATGCTATGGGTACATAAATTATAATTTTTAATTTTATTTTTTATACCATATCGGTGTGACATCATTTAGTACAAAAATTTAGTACTTCTTTAAATACACATAACATTACTCATTGTAATATTATTACCTTCGTTCAAACCGCTACTCCATCAATAATTCTTCTACAAGTGGGTCCCACCTACTATTACCCGAACCGCACCACTCGACAAAAATCATCCCTCTCCTCCTCCTCCTCTACTTCCATGCATGTCGCTCCTCTCTCCTATATATAATTGTAATATTATCACCTTGGTTTGTACTCACTCGGCCAAGCAAAGAGTCCACTATATTATTTTGGAATATTTTACTTAAAAGTCCACTTTCAAAAATTATGCTTACAATTTTCATAATCTTTCATCTTTACCTTCCACTTGGGTTGTAATCATCTTGGTAGCAAAGTATTTTTGTAATTATAACCAACTTCAATGACACTAATATCTTAATAATTAGACTTTTCAAACATAGACTCTTTAGGTAGAACGGAGGAGTATAATCTACTCATCTTTTGTGCTTTTGAGCCTATGAGACAAACAATGTGATTTTTGGGTACTTTCGTATTTAGGGCACATGACGAGATGTTTCTTTAAGTTGTATGTATGAAACATAGTTATGTGATGTATGGATCTTTGATATTTTTGGGGCTTTTGAGCCTATAAGACATGCAAACAATGTGATTTCTTGCTATATCAAAGCTAAGTGTTTCATTCTAAAAGTATTTCCTTTGTGCTATGGATATTGGTGTTTCATTGTCTAAATGTTTCATATTAGACATTAGCTGCGAGGTTAATTGTGATAATTTGTCATTTGCCAACTTCCAATAACCAAGTAACAATTATTGGCAAACTCATAACCATTTCATTCATACCAATCTCCTTAGAAGCAAATATGGATATAAATTGTCTCCATGTATGTATTTTTTGATCATTGGTTTGTTAATACCCGAGTCAAACATGTAAGCATTAGCCTTGATCATTGGTTTATCCACAATGTGATGTGATCCTTGTAAGCTCAAGTCCATGTTTGAAATATGTGATCGATGGTTCGATAGCTAGAATTCGAGCAAAGATGATCAAGAATGTTGCGTTCGTGATAGCTCGAGAGTTCAAGCATCAAAGGCATGCATCAAACAAAGGCCGTGAGCTACGTAGAGTACAAGTGGAGGATTCAAGGATTCTACATCAATTTGATTCGAGGATTCATTGGTGATTCGGGCTACTTCAATGGATATTCAAACAATGGAGTCCATGGCAAAGACATGACTTGCTTCGTAAGCTTCAAAGACTCAAGGAATTACGTTAGAATCATCTAAGGATATTTGGGAATGTTCGAGGGCCTAAACGACAATTTTTGAGAGAAAAAACCTTAAAAAGTGAGCCCATAAGTTCAAGGATGACTTTGGGAGCTTTTTAACGCTAAATGGATGATTTTAGGGGGCCAAAGTGCACTTTTTAAAATTAGGCCTTTAGAAAAACGGGATTGATAGTCTTTTCCTTATTTTGGTTTGTTATTGTTTCCTAATTAGCCTAGGTAACTTACTTAGTTGTTTCCTATATAGTTTAGGTAATTGTTAATTGTTTCCTTTTATTTTAGGATTCTATTTCCTTCAAGTATTAGGGTTTGTAAGCCTATATAAAGGTTTCTCTTTCATTGTAAAATTAGAAGAATCATTGATTATTATTAAATTGAATTGAGTTTTCACAATATTGTGAGCTTTTGAGAGATTTCTTGGATTAGAATTCTCAACCCTTGAACTTATCAAGTTTGTTGAGTTGCGAGCTTGTAGCGTTCGTGATCTTGGTTCCTAATCAATTACGATTAGTGGGTTAAGGTTGCACCCCAAGGTTCTAGGGATTAAATCTGCCCTAGGGTTGAGGAAGCTCCTATCTTCGTTTCAATTCGTTGTTTTCTGTTTTTAATCCACGTTTTTGGTTGGTTCCGCTTTGTCACGATCTTGGAATCACATCACAATGTCTTGTTGAGTTACACAATGTTTTTAGAATTGAAAGTGAAGAGAAGACGTGTATTTCCAGTATGAAAGACTTACAATTTATATTACATTGGTGGCTTGATTATAGCCAAGACTTGTGAACTAATAAGGAAAGAATATTTTACTTAAGCTAATTTACAGAGGATTGATTGATACTAATTGATATGTCTGGAGAGATATGAGTGATATGAGTGATGAGATCAAGTATCATTCTTATTTCTAATATGCCCTCAAGATGGACGATCTGTCGGTGAGACCAATCTTGGACACAAGCATTTCAAGACGAGGGCGAGATAAGGGCTTAGTCAGAAAGTCCGCAAGCTGATCACTAGTGGAAACATGAGTAACCCGTAGTTTGCCATTCTGAACTTGCTCCCGAATAAAATGGTATGCGAGAGCTAAGTGTTTCATTTTGGAGTGGAAGACAGATTTGCACCGAGATATGTGGCTCCAAGATTATCACAATATATAACTGGGATGTGTAGTTGTAACACCAAGTTCGGTGAGAAGATTTTGAACCCACATTAGTTCAAAGAAGTGGATGCAACGGCCCTATACTCCGCTTCCGTGGATGAGCGAGCTACGAATTTTGCTTTTTAGAGCTCCAAGTGACAGGATTTTTACCAAGGAAGACAACATGACCCATGGTAGAAGTATAGTCGTCTTTGTTCCCCAATCAAGATCGGTAAAAGCATGAAGTGTAGATGGAGAATCATGAGAAATGGTGAATCCTTTATCCAATGTGCCACAAAGATAGCGCATGAGACGTTTAAGGGCTGCCCAACGGGTGTTGCGTGGCTTGTGCATATATTGTGACAATTTGTTAATGGTAAACGCAACATCGGGCCTGGTAAGTGTGAGATATTGGAGACTTCCCACCGCCGCTCAGATTCGGTTGGGTTATCGATGAGGTCACCTTGTTGAAGAGAGTGAGGAGTCACAACCATGGTGTGGGGCGGGCTTTGCATGTTGCATATTGAAGCGTTCAAGAAGATCCATAGTATACTTCCTTTGACTAAGAAATAGACCGTTGGTGTTGGGGTAACTTCAACGCCAAGGAAATAAGACAAGGTGCCGAGATCTTTTAGGGAGAACCTGGTAGCCAAACTTTGACAAAAGCATCAAGATTAGTAGCATTTGGACTAGTGATAATGATATCATCCACATACACAATAAGATAAATGGGGTTTTGGAGGAATGAAAAAGGAAGAGTGATGCATCGGCAATTGATCGTTTAAAACCAAAACCAAGGAGAAAATTAGTTAACTCGGTATACCATGCCCGAGGGGCTTGTTTGAGACCATAGATGGCCTTTTGAGTTTGCACACATGAGTGGGAAAATTGGCATCAACAAAGCCGGTGGTTGGGACATGTAAACTTCCTCATGAAGGGTGCCATTGAGGAATGCATTATTGATGTCAAGTTGTCGTAGATGCCGTGGTTGGTCACCGCAAGGCCGAGTAAGGTGCGGATAGTAGAGGTTTGACAACAGGGTGAAGGTTTCCGTATAGTCAATCCCGGTCGTTGTTGAAAACCTTTGGCAACTAGTCGAGCTTTGTATTTTTGAATGCTGCCGTTGGGATTATACTTAATGCGGAAGACCCATTTGCACTTAACAAGGTTTCGGCTATGGTCGGGGGAAACTAAATCCCATGTACCAAGGTCGTGCAAAGCGGTGATTTCGTTAAGCATAGCTTGCTTCCATAAGGGGTCTTTGAGCTTGAGAAACAGTGGTGGGTTCGGTGGTTTTTGGTTGAAGAGTGGTGTGGTGGTTGTATTTTGGGTTGGGTTTATGAATATTATTTTTGGCTCGAGTCACTATCTAGGTGGGTGGTGATGTAGTAGGGAGTGGCTCAGCCGGGATGTGGTTTGGCTGTCGGGCAGTGAGGTTAGGTCAGGTTGGGATGTTGTTTGACTGTGAGGCAGTGAGATGCGGTTGGTGGGCTGGCTTGATGACGGGTTGCTAGGAACCTCACATGGAGTTGGGTTTACAGGCTCAATTATAGGTTGGTTTGGAAGTATGTGAATTGTCATGGCACGCCATTGATCAGGAGAGGGTGTGGGTGGAATGTGGTTTAGAGTAGTAAGTGTAGCATATGGAAATTCGGTTCAACAAATCGAACATGACGAGAGGTATAAACCTTGCGTGTGAGAGGGTCGAAGCAATGGTAGGCACTTTGAGTTTTGGAGTAGCCTATGAAGATGCAAGGAGTGGATTTGGGGTCCATTTTGTGTTGTGTATAAGGTCGTAACCACGGATAGCAAAGACACCCAAAGCTGGAGTTTGAGATAATTAGGAGGCGATCCAAAAGACGATGAAAGGGTGATTGATATGAGAGAGTCGGAGTGGGAAGTCGGTTGATTAGATACGTGGTGTAGTAAAAGCATGGGACCAAAACTCTAGAGGAAGATTAGCGTGAGCAAGAAGGGAGAGACCCGTTTCGGCTATGTGACGATGACGTCGTTCAAAGATAACCGTTATGCTCGGGAGTGTGTGGTGGGGATGTAAGATGAGAAACACCATCAATCGTAAGAAATGTTGCTAAGGCTTGGTATTCCCCCATTGTCGAGAAAATTGTTTTGATGTGTTTTTCAAAGAACTTTTCAACTAAGGCTTTGAACCTTATGAAGACCAATTTTGTGTCAGATTTGTTTTTAAGTGGATAAAACCAAATGTATTTGGTGTAGTGATCAACAAAAATGACATAATATTTGTAACCATCTAGAGAATAAACGGGGGATGTCCACAAATCGGTGTAAATGAGATCAAGTGGGGCATGAGAATGTAAGGTATTTTGACCAAAGGGAAGCTTGTGACTTTTATTGCATTGGCATGCATTACAATTGAAGGAAATATTGCTGGAGATATTAAGACGAAAAGTAGAAATTAACAATTTAAAGATGGAGTGGGAGGGTGTCCAAGACGATGGTGCCAATCGATTGCGGATGCTTTGACGCTAGATAGTGCTAGGATAGGTGTAGAAGACGGCCATTCGTAAATGCCGTGCTTAGTTGGTCCCGTGAGAATAGGTGCCCCCGTAAGACGATCCTTCACAGCAAAGGAATCAGAGGAAAATTCAATTAAAACATTATTGTCGAACATAATCGGAGATTGAAATAATATTGCGAGTCATAGAAGGAGCACATAAAACATTTGACAGGATAAAGATTTGTATGAAGTGGGAAGTGAGAGAGAACCGGTGTGAGTGATGGAACCCCTTCGCCATTTCCAATGACTATTTCTTCCGAACCATCATAAGGATTATGGAGGGCAAGATATTCGAATCAAGTAGCCAAGGAGAGGAGGGAGCAGGCGAGCCAGCAGTTGCCAAATGTGCTTGAGGGGCAAGCTGGTTGGTGTTAGGCCTGGGAGGTGGGCGAACATTTGGAAAGCGCTCTTGAAAAACTGGGCAGCGTTGAAGCGAGTGACCATGAGCATGGCACCATTGGCATTTGCCTTGGTACCCAGTTGTGTTGGTGGTGGGGGGACGTTTGTGGGTGTTTTTGTTTAGTTGTTGGGAACGGTAGTTGGGGTTGACTGGTGGTGGGTGTGAGTTGCGATTGGTGGGTGCATTTGGTAGTGGGTTACGGGTGGTGGTTGTCTGAACAGAAACAGGGAGATGAAGGGAGGTAGTTTGTGATTTTATAGCAAGCTCTGCTTCAGCTTTCTCATGGAGTTCGTCAAAACTAATGGGTGTGTCACGAGCATGAACCGCATCAATGACTCCTTGATAGCTAGGTTCAAGTGCTCAAGAACTTTATCGCTTATATCTTCTGGATTCATGGGTTCCCCAAGGATGGCTAGTTGGTCCGTGCACATCTTTATGGCATGCATAAATTCTGAGATTTTGAGCCTTTGGTAATGGCCTTCAAATTGGCGCGAACAGTTTGAGATGGCCTCGTGATTGTTTGGCAAAGGTATTGGCAAGTGTGTCCCAAGCAGGCTTTGCTAGTTTCGGAGCGGGAGATGAGCGGAACAAGGGTGGGTTCCAAAGTGCCAATGAGAGCGCCGAAGAGTAGTTTGTCTTGCCGAAGCCAAGTAGCGTGGGCTGGATTTGCAGTGGTGGTTGATTCGTGGTAATGGTGGGTGATGGTGCCGAGCGGGAACCATCCAAGAACTTGAAGAGGCCATATCCAATGAGGGTGGCTTCGATTTGGAGCTTCCATGATAAATAGTTTGTTGTTGTTAGCTTTAGAATATTGGTAAGATTGACAACAACAAATGGAGTTTTCGGTCTACATCATTGGGAATGGTGGAGGAAGCCATTGAAAACAGAGATCGAGGAGGCTGGAAGAAAAAAAGGATCACGTTGCTCGATACCATGAAAGTGAAGAGAAGACGTGTATTTCCAGTATGAAAGACTTACAATTTATATTACATTGGTGGCTTGATTATAGCCAAGACTTGTGAACTAATAAGGAAAGAATATTTTACTTAAGCTAATTTACAGAGGATTGATTGATACTAATTGATATGTACTGGAGAGATATGAGTGATATGAGTGATGAGATCAAGTATCATTCTTATTTCTAATAAGAATATGCACAATGCAGATCAAATTTTCAACAACAACCAAAAACCAACCAAATCATTTCCAACAACCAACCAGTTGTTCATACATACCATTAAATTCCAAGTACAACAAAATAGCCAGAAACTTTAAGACATAAAATTCAAAAAGACTATATCATTTGCTAATCTAATAAACATACAACATATACCCAACTAAATCATCAAGATCACAATGATGATCCAAGACAAAACTAAACCACACGACATCCACCTCTGTTTAATATTTTGTCTTACAATAGTTGCTTCATTGTTCCTTACCCTTCTAAGGAGACCAGGGATAATTTGTGTTGATCTTTCACAGATAGGTGGGCCAAACCACCTAAAGTATCTACAGCCCCTGTTCTACAGCAACGAACAACAACAATAACAACAACAACAACAACAACAACAACAACAAAATCTCAAAAAAAATTGTGACAATTCCCATAAAATTGTAAATGTTCTTTATTCGAAATAAGGAAATATATATTGTTCTCATACATTAATTAAGATGGAAAAAGGACCAATTTTCTTGAGCTAAATTAAAAGAAAAATCTTAAGAAACCCACATCTTGTGAACAAGAAGAACAGTCTACCTGGGTTGGCATTTGTCCAAGAGGTTTTGATTGAAACTCTAGATCCACAAGCACAAAAGATATCCGCCATTATTTTTCTTTCTTTCTATTTGTTTTCATGGAGGCCAAGGTGTAGTTCAAAAAGAGTTAGACTGAATTTGAGTTTTTTGCGGGTTAAGAAAAAAGGGGGGAAACAGCCTAGAAGGGAAGTACGTATTTGCCCCCTAAAAATCTCACATGCAGAGCACATGGGTGGTTAACAGCTATAATCCTAACTGTGTTTAACGACAGGACCGTTGGCGTACAAAAAAAAAAACATACTTTGGACCAAACTTTTCACTTTTTGAAATCAATGACTAATGCTAGAAAGTTGTAAAGTATAGGGACCAGTGGTGCATTTAACCCTTATTTCAATTGAAGTTTTTTTAATATTCTAATACAGACCTTTTTATTTTTCTTGTTATTAATTTTATCTTATGAAATAAAAATATTTTACGAACTAAATTAAATTTTAATTTTTGAGATTTTATTTCTAACTCTATTTTCACTATTTATTGCCGAAAGATCGATTTTACAAAAGATTATCATTGCTTCCCGCCATAATTTACTCCATCAAGGCCTCCCACTGACTCAAGTGAGGTCACTTTCGTCATTTTAAACAATTTTTAACGATTATGTTTAAGATAACTGTATGATGGACTAATTTGGCAGCAAAAGTTAAGTTCAAGGCCCAATATAGGAAATTTGAAATATCAATGACCATTATAGGAAGAAAGGTTAAGTTTAGGGACCAAATTATATATTAATCATATGATTTAATTGCCAAAGTTGTTGCACCTCTATAATACTCCTATATATAATACAGACATGCCAGGTTTGTCTTACTCAATAAAATTAAGATTACTTGGATCAAGATCGAAGAGATTGATGGCTCCAACTCATGATAATGCAACTAGTGCCCTTGAAGATGATCGGATGAAGGAAATAAAGGAGTTTGACGAATCCAAGAAAGGAGTGAAAGGACTATCGGATTCCGGCGTCGCCACCATTCCTAGCTTCTTTATCCACCCGCCCGAGACTCTCGCCACCCTTAAACCTTCTTCTTCTACTTCTGCTTACACGGATGAAATACCGGTTATCGATCTTTCGAACGTTAATTCTGTTGGATTTTAGAATCCTCTCAATCAATGCTTAATTTGGGTCAATTTGGTAAATTGGTAATTGATTAATTGATTGATTAATTTTTGTGTAAAATTTGAGATCAATCAATCAAGATTGTGATTGATAATATTTTTGGTATATCTTGATTGATTTGAGATCAATCAATCAAGATTGTGATTGATAATATTTTTGGTATATCTTGATTGATTAACAATTTGGGTCAATTTGGTAAATTGGTAATTGACTAATTGATTGATTAATTTTTGCCTTTCTCGGTAAAATTTGAGATCAATCAATCAAGATTGTGATTGATAATATTTTTGGTATATCTTGATTGATTAGTTAATTAGAGGATGATTGATGTTAAATTAGGTAAATAATAGTTGACTTTATATTAGTTTTTGTGTGATTGTTTTTGCCTTTCTTAAATCTATATATATATTTAAAGTTGGTGAGGATGCCTCTAAGTGTGCCACCTCATCCAACTTTTGGTTTTTTTGATTTTCAAGCCTCCAAGTAAGCATGACCTTTGGAGTGAAATAACTTTTCATTTCTAAGTCATTAGCTAATAACAATATCTAATAATAATAGGTTTTACAATATGTATTAATATTAGTTAATACTAATAGGAGAAGGACTTTAGGAAATAAAATAATGTTGTCATTGAGATTTGAACCAACACCCTTTTAAATATGATTATACACCTTAAACCAACTCAACCAATTATATTATATGTAAAGATTTTAAAAACATATTATATTATTCTATAAATTATTTTATAATATAAACCAACTAGATTTTATTTTTATATATGATACTCTCTCCATGTCAAATTGAGTCTCGTATTTTTATTTAAAACGTCCTAAAATAATGTATATAATATGTGATCCATATTAACAAAACTTTAAATTATTTATTCAAAATTGATGCTTATGTTTTATTGATATTTGTGTAAATTTCTTTTCAAACTAATAGTGTATAAAAAAATATGTAAATATATATAGTATCCAATTAAACATTTTTTAATCATTGAATGATCTCCAAAAATTATTTCAATAATATAATTATATTCAATTCTTAAACAATTCTCATTTGTTCAGAAAAATGTTATATTTCTTCAATATGTCCCAAAGTAAATATTTTATTTTCAATTTTGTAAATTTTTTCAAATATTTGTCTAAAATATCTTTACTAAGTGCAAGATGAAAAAGAGATAAAAACCCAATAATATAATATCATTAAAGGGTACTAAAAAATTTTAAAAAATGTATAGAAACAAAAATATATGTATTGACCACCAATAAAAAAATACTTATTTTGAAACGAAAATATTATAATAAACAACTACCAATTTACATATATTGACAACACTTAACTTTTGTCGACATGAAGTAAACAAACTCCTATATTCAATAATGATAATTTTTTCAAAAATATTTTTAAAATGTATCAATTGAACACAAAGTTAAATTGCACTGCAATGCGCTATAATTAGTTGTTTATATGTAGATGATTGAAGTTATTTGTCGTATGTAGTCATTGACTTTTTGATTTATTCAATCAAAGATATTGATTGATGTAATTATAGTAAATTATTATACTAACTCTAATATTTTCTTTTAGTGTTTTTCTTTCTTGTGTTATCTCTTCTCTGAAAGGTAGTCTTGGAGGGTATTTAAGGAGCTGTTCACTGCCTTGTTTGTGTGCTTGAACCGTGAGAGATTTCTGAAGAAAAGAGTTAAATATACTTGCTGTTTGAAACTGAATGTGAACTGAAATACTGTCACATCCTCCAACACATTCAGTCTTGGTATTCAGAAACTGTGTTGAAGTTTTTGTTTTCTGTACCACGTTTGTTGCCAGTGATCAAATAGACAGGATTTCATTCCTTGAGTGGTAGATTGTACTCTCAAATTTATTCTATCTTTGTTAGGATCTTTTGTTAAAGTTTCACTAGTTGTTTTCTTTGTAACGGGTTCTATATTTTCTAGTGAAAGGTTTTTGCCATATTGGCACGTCTACAAGTATTTATACTTGTAGATAAAGGTTACAACAATCTTGTTAAGTTTCTGTTTTATTAATTCCGCTGCGATTCTACTGGATGTTACAGTAGATGTTATCACATCTTTTATAACATTTACTATATTCCAGCATTGTTTTTCCTTAGTTACATAGCTATAAAACTTTCATTTGGTATCAGAGCTTACACTTGACATAACTAAGTGAGGTTCCTGGTTGTAGCTATGTCTGATACTCAGTATGGTACTCAACGTCCTCCTGTCCTCGATGGGTCTAATTACTCTACTTGGAAACCCAAGATGCGCATGTACCTCAAGTCTCTTGATGAAAGAACATGGCTCTCTGTGGTTACAGGGTGGACTCCACCTAGTAATTGATATCGATGGAGATTATAAAATTACCTTAGAGGCTAGTTGGACGACCGAAGAAAGAAGCGTAGCAAATTTTAATTCAAAAGCTATTAATGCTATCTATGGCTGTGTGGAACCAAATATTTTCAAAATAATAGTTCATTTTGAATCAGCCAAAGAAGTATGGGAAGCCCTCCAAGCTCATTGTGAGGGACCCGATAGCGTTCGTTTAATCAAGCTACGTTTACTTACAACTCGTTTTGAATATTTAAAAATGGAAGAAGATGAGGATATTTCATCCTACTATGACAAGTTGGTAGATTTGTCTAATGAGTCATTAGCCTTGGGAGATCCTATTTCCAATGCAAGACTTGTTAGCAAAATGATGCGATCCCTTCCAGAACGTTTCAATATAAAAATTTCTGCTATAGAAGAGGCTCATGACACTGGAAGAATGAGCTTAGATAAACTTTCTGGTATTCTTCAAACCTTTGAGTTAAATCTATCTCTACAGAACAAAAAGCAGAATAAAAATGTTAAAAGTATTGCTTTGCCTGTTGCTCAAAATCAACCTGACTTGTCGGAGGAATTACTTGAATTTACAAATGATCTTGGAAAAACAGATTTTGGAGAAGAATCTCGTGCTATGTTGGTCAAAAAGTTTAATAACATTATGACCAAAGGGCAAAATTATCAAAAGTATCAAAAAGCAAATGCCACTCCAAAATTTGTTCCAAGAAAAGTTTTTTCGAAAAACAGTACTGATAATTCTGATAATTCCAAAGACAAGTTTTCTCCTAAACTTCCTTCGAAATATAAATCAAAAAAGGAGGAAACTGTTCAATGCAGAGAATGTTCTGGCTATGGTCACTATGCTGCCGAATGCATTAATACCACAAGAAAAAAGAGAAAAAGTTTGGCAGCTACCCTAAGTGATAGCGAGGATGAACAATCCGAAGAGGAAACTGCCTAAACAGTTTTTGAAACCCAAAAGTATTAGAAATAAATCCTCATGGTGTATCTAAAGGTGTTGCCTTAAATGTGGCTCCAACTGTGATCACATCTGTTAAAAGGTTCATTCCAGATCTGAATTGTCTCAACTCATCCATAGCTGATGACAATCAGGTCCAAAATGAATTTGATTTTGATTCTGAAAATCTGGATTTATTGGAGGATTATAAGGCACTTTATGAAGATTGGGTAAAGAAGGAAGAAAAGTTGAATCTTCTCACTGAGGAAAATGAATATCTTTCAAAAGAACTTGAAGTTCAGAAAACTTCGAATGAGTTGCTCTCAAAGGAGAATGATGTTCAGAAAGCTTCCATAGCTAGACTGGAAGTCATGCTCACCAAGAAAGATACGGATTTTGAAAAAGCCAAAATTAACCTTGAAAGAGCAAATGAAACCATGTCCAAGCCGAACAAAGGCAAGATTAAGCTTGATGAAATCGACTTATGGTCAAGAAGACACTACTGGACTAGGATTCAAACCTGTTGCTTTTGTCAAGGAAAGAATAAATGGTGAACATGTTATTCACAACAAAATGGCTAACAAAGAAAGGTCTAGACACCGGAAACGCCGACATTTGCCATTGTTGTAATGTTTCAGTCATATTAGACCTTATTGTTACAAAATGAAAGCGATTTGGCAAGAAATTCTCACCGAAATCTGCTCCAAACGTAATGTTGTGGAAAATGTCTCCACATATGAATCAGACATTCCCGAAATCCCGGAAAAATATGGGTCAAGAAAACGATGTAACGTGCAATGTTACATACACTTCCTTTAAAACCAATGTTACGGCTCATGGTTTTTGATAGTGGATGTTCGCATCATATGACAGAAAGATGAATACTTAACTGAATATTCTAGTTTTAATGGTGGAAGTGTGACCTATGGGGTGGTGCAAAAGGAAGAATTGTTGGTAGAGGAAACCTCGATGTTGAGGGATTGCCAAGACTCAAGAATGTTCTTCATGTGGAAGGTCTCAAAGCAAATCTCATCAACATAAGTCAATTATATGATGATGATTTACATGTCAAATTTGACAAAAACTCATGTGAAGTATTTGATGGTACTAACAAATGTATTCTTGCGTACTAGATCCTCGGATAATTGTTACATGTATGGTGACATTATCTCATGTCATACCTCAAGTGTTAATGATAGTTCTCTTTGGCATCAAAAACTAAGACATGCTAGTTTTCATAAAATTCATGATATAATCAAGTATGATCTTGTCGAGGATTACCAAAGGTTAACACAAAGAATGTGGGTGTGTGGTCCATGCCAAAGGGAAACAAACTAGAGTGTCCCACCCAAAACTTCAACAACGTTCCTCAAAACGTTGTCTTGAGTTCATTCATACGGATCTTATAGGTCCAATTGAAGTGGAAAGTCTAGGAAGAAAGAAATATTCATTTGTATGTGTTGACGATTTCTCTCGGTATACTTGGATTATTTTTTGAGAGAAAAGTCTGAAACTTTTGAAGCATTTAAAACTTGGTACAAAAAGGTCTGGAATCTATATGACTTAAAAGTTATTAAGATTCGTTCGGACCATGGCACCGAGTATGAAAATTCTTCTTTTTCCAAATATTGCGATTCAAAGGGGATTACTCATGAGTACTCAGCCCCCAAAACTCTACAAAATGGAGTAGCGGAAAGGAAAAATCGCACACTTCAAGAAATGACACGTGTTATGCTAAGTTCTCAAAATCTTTCAAAACGTTTTGGGTGAAGCCTTAAACACCGCTTGTCACATTGGAAATCGTGTGTATTTGAGACCGTTGCACTATGACTCCATATGAAATTCTTTTGGGAAAAAAACCGAATCTCAAATATTTTCACGTTTTTGGGTGTATCTGTTACCTCTTAAATGACTGGGATCATCTTGCAAAATTTGATTCCAAAAGTGACAAATGCATCTTCGTAGGCTATTCATCAAATAGTAGAGCATTTCGATTCTTTAATCTTCGGACTAAGACTATAATGGAATCCATAAATATTACTTTTGATGATTTTGCAAATCTTGGACGAAAACCGAAGATGATATTACAGATTGTTGGAGGATGCAGTACAACAGGTGCCGAAACAAATGTTACTGAATCACGAATCCAAGATCAAATGATTCGAAGAAAATGTGTCCGAAAATGTGGGGACATCCTCGAACACACCTATCAACGAATATTATCGAATCCTTGGCTTTTCGCTCTTGGTCAGCTTTCTCAGCTAAAAACTGCATCAGGTTCACTTCTCTGAAGTCTTTTAAGGATTGGATCGAGTCTTTTGATCTCTTCAAGGTAAAACTTGACTAGTTGCTTTGAGGTGAGTTTGTTTTGCTTGAAAGCAAGTTGAATATCATGGACAGTGGCTTCTCTTATGGAGAATTCAGTGCTTTTAGCATAAACTTCTTTTAACGAATTTTCAATGGTGGTTCTATAAGTTCAAAGTTTTGGAAAAGAAGATGGAAAATAATACAGAAAATATACATGAGGAGAACTTAATCTTAGCAGCAAATATGTTTGGTACTTGGACTACTGAGCCAACCTAAATTAAAAGTACTTATACAAGTTGTGTTCGATACGTAGATTCATGTAGAAGAGGTAGATTCATGAAATTACGTTACTGATTATTATCAATCATCTTTGGGGTTTCTCCTGTCTAAATGGATTCTAAGGTATCTTAGGATTAGATGTGTTCAGCATTTTTCTAGCATTTCTACTAAGTCTTAGATTTGGCTAAATAACTGAATCTAGCCGAGTTATATGTGAAACCCGACTCAACTAAATGGCCAAGTGCTAGAAGAATGGAATATCAGTATTTTGTTGAAACAGATTGGCATCTATGGCTAGCGAGAAATGATTGGTGTTTCGACAGAAATATTAGCCTTTGAATGGTTCAATCTTGATCCTCTCAGTATGATATCTTTTTGTCTGTAATTCTTCGTTTTTAGGATAATCTTTCAATTGCTCAAATAGGTGTGATCCTTCTGTTGGGTCTCTAGAGAGCTTTTCTCCCTTGTATTGGTGTGTTTGGTGTTTCGGATTGTCTGGGCTATACTTTTATTTTCATTTCAACATGAATGGAATTCATTTTTGCCGATCAAAAAATTTTTTTAAATAAATACATAGCAATCTAGCTCTTCATCAACTTGGCTCAATGGAAGGGATCAAAATCTTTATAGTTGCTTTGAGGTTGTTCTCTTTTGTTGAAAGTTATCGCAAAATCATTCGAGTTAAAATCCTTAGAAAACACGAAACAAGTATCAGAACGAAATTTATTTCAAGTTTTCAACCCTTCTCGTGACAACTAGTGATGTAGTTTTCTGGATTTTACGTCCCCATTGTAATAAGCCAGCCAATATTACATCAGACTAATAATTAAGCAATCCGAGAAGAAGCATTTGTGAGCACCATAATCTTAGATATATGACTTATCTACCTTAAAACCCTCACACTGGAGGAGGCTTTCTGATTTTAGTAGCTTGTTCAAACCCATATGCAATCTCTATCAAAGTTGGCTCCGAACCCTTTAGCCCTCCAAAACAAATTCCATACGGACTCCCATTCCCATTGTAGCCAGCCGGAACACTGATTCCGGGATATCCTCCAATGGCAAGAACCGAAGAAATGTCTGTAAAAGGTGCTACCAATGCGTCCAACTTATTTTCTTTCATCATCTTCTCGAACCCATATTTCGATAGTCTGGTCAAATTACGCAATGCATCCTTCTCTAACTTTCCAATCCCGTTTGTGTTTTCAGCTTCCAAGAAGGTGTCTTGCCCGTATTCTTTTAGCTTTTCCTGCATAATTATGTAAATGAAAACAATAGACTCAATGATTCCAAGAAAGTTACAATTTTTGATGATGATTATGAAGGTAAATACTATATAATTCTGCCTACCAGTTTCGCATATTTGATGTTGAAGGCTATTACATCTGCTAGAGATCGGACAGGAGAAGCCACGAGCTGTTTTAGATAAGTATTTAGATCTATCTTCAACTCTGCTTTAATTGCTATTAGTTCATCACTAAACATATTTAGGACGTCGCTGAGGTTGATGATTTCTAGAGGCTCCAGCAGAGTAGCACCACTTTGCCTTGTGTCACACAAGATTTTCGAATACAATGTCAAGACTAATATTAATTCACACTTCAAAAGTTGAAATAAGCAACTGCAAGACAAGGCAATGCCAATGAGGTGCTTACCTTAGAATGTGAAAATAAGGCTCGAAAGCTTTAAGAAGCTCACTGTTGTTATAGAACCCAAGCCTGGGATATGCAGAGAATATGCCTAATCTCTTTCCCTTGAGCCCGTTAGACTTGAGAAATCTCGAGTAGCCACCTCTAGGTATATACTTTGAAGCTTTTTGGGTGGCAGCTGCATCATTGTTATCGAAACCTACAATGGTGTTGAGGACATAAACAGCATCTGATACTGTCCTGCAGATTGGCCTAGACTAGCCAACATCGGACAATACTATGAAATGTGATTGGTAGGCTAGGACAAGTACATATCGTTGTGACTGTTGTACTTGTATCAAATATCCACACATGTTGAAATGTGTTTAAAGAGAATAATCGTGCACAAAGTAATTAAACATGGCTGCTTACCCAACTGTGTCCTGCCTATGTGTGATTGGGACAACCCCTGCTCGGCTTGTTAAGCCTACTGTGGGTTTGATCCCAACAACCGAGTTTGCATGGGCTGGACACAAGATGGATCCATCGGTTTCTGTACCTAATGACACTGCAGCCATATTTGCTGCTATCGATATTGCTGATCCCGTGCTCGACCCACATGGATCAGCAGATGCTACATATGGGTTCTGTGCACAAATTATAGAAATCAAACCACAATTTAGTACTAGTTGAACTTCCACACTGAAAAATCTGAAGAACATTCTTATGATTTTACCTAATGCCGGAACCCTTGTACTTTGTTTTGCAAAACAGAAAATATGGTTTTGTCAGATTAAAACTAACACAATAATTGGGAACTCACCAAAGCTTGTCCACCTCTAGCACTCCAGCCATTAGGTGCAGAGTAAGTCCTTATATTAGCCCATTCACTCAAGCTTGCCTTGCCAAGTATAATTGCTCCAGCCTCCCTTAACTTCTTCACCACACCTGCATCCCTTGGCACAACTGATCCAAGAAGAGCATACGACCCCGCGGTCGTATTAAGCTTATCCCTGGTTGCAATGTTATCCTTGAGCAGAACAGGGATACCATGTAATCCAAACAACAACGTCGCATTAGCGCTCTTAGCTTCTCTCTCTCGGTCAGCCTTCTCGGCTTGATAAATTGCGTCCGGGTTCACTTCTATGACAGATTTAAGGATTGGGTTGAGCCTTTGAATCTCTTTAATGTAGAATACAACTAGTTGCTTTGAAGTGAGCCTATTTTGCTTGAAAGCTATTTGAATATCATGAACAGTTGCTTCTTTGATGGAGAATTCTTTGCCTATTGTGGTGATCTTAAAGCTTAAAACAATAAGAACAAGAAAAATTGGCAGCATATTTGTGGGTTTCTTTAGGAGAAGGGGAGGGATTATTAGATTAGTTGTTTATTATTTAGTGGATAAGCCTCCAAAATATATAACCAATACTGTTAAGAAAAATTTTGTAATTTTTATATGTCCCTAATATATATTTTGGACTTTCAAAGAATATCTTCAGTCTTATGGCTCATGATAGCCTAGGATAGCAGTAGGCCCTCATAAAAAGGACTCCATAGAAAGTAGTGGCTAATAAATAAACCAACAAACAAGAATGAAATTGTTTGAAGTGGAGACATGATATGGGGTACAGGCAGAATATGTTATTGGAGTTACTTTCCTGATGTGGTGTGATTCACATGTGGGTTAACACTACATTGATAGGGGTTGAAAACGTGACACTTGGTTCAAGCTCAATCTCTTAACAAGCTTCAGAAATAGACAAATATACCAGGTGTGTTTACCATTGAACTTAGTGACCTGATATTGAGGTTTTGAATTTTTTTTTTTTAAATTTATTTTTGTAATAATTTTATAAAAATAAGAGACAAATAAAGATATGTTATAAAATAATAGTTATAAAACCACAAAATCACAGAGAAAGAATGATACAAAGGTAGAGAGAATTGGATAGAGAATGGCTGATCTCGGTATCAATTTTTGAATCACCGGACAGCCTATTAATAGGCAAAATTCTCAACAAAAACACTATTTATAAATAGTGCCAGTACTATTGATAAATAGTATTACTATTCATGAACAGTAAAACATACTATTCATATTCAGCCTATCCGAAGTAAAAGGTCGTTCAATGCGGCGGTAGTTATTACAGTGATGGTGTCTACCATTGTCTTCTGATGTATTACTATATTGTCTCTGATCCACCCATTATTTATTCATAACACTCTCCCTGGATGTAGATGTAAGTTGGATAAGTTTGCCTCATTAAAAACCTTAAGCCGAAAAACCCAGTAGGCAAAAATCGAACAAAAGGGAAAAAGAGTGCATAACTTAAGTCCAAATCGTGAGCATATGTTGCCTCGTTAAAAACTTTACCAAGAAAAACCCTGTGGGAAAAAATCATGATAAGGGAAAAGAGTACATATACGAGCTCCCCCTCGAGTTGACAAGGATAATCATTTTTGCAAATCTCGTAGGTTCCGCATCCCGATATTACGAACATGCATTCTGAAGGCTGTAGTAGGGAGTGCCTTCGTAAATAGATCTGTTGCATTGTTACTTGATCGAACATACTGAATGTTAATTTCCTTGTTCTTTTCAAGTTCTTGAGTATACAAGAAGAACTTTGGGGGAATATGTTTGATCATGTCGCTTTTAATGTATCCTTCTTTCATCTAAGCAATACATGCAGCATTATCTTCAAGTATCACTGTCGGGTCTTTATTGGTTGGTAGTCCACTGGCTTCTTGAATGTGTTGAGTCATGGATCTAAGCCATACATATTCTCTACTCGCTTCATGAAGTGCAATCATCTCAGCATGATTTAAAAATGTAGCAACTAGTGTTTGCTTTTGAGAACGCCAAGATATAGCTATACCACCCATCGTGAACACATAATTAGTTTGTGATCTAGCCTTATGGGGATCAGATAAATAACCTGCATCTGCAAACCCAATTATTTCATGCTTTGAATTGCTGGGATAAAATAATTCCAGATCGATTGTTCCTTGGAGATAACGAAATACGTGTTTAATCTCATTCCAATGTCTTCACGTAGGGGATGAGCTATATCTTGCTAATAGATTAGTAGCAAATGATATATCTGGTCGTGTACAGTTAGCAAGATACATAAGAGCTCCAATCGCACTCAAGTATGGTACTTCAGGACCAAGTATTTCTTTGTTATCATTACCAGGACGGAACAGATCCTTTTCAACATTTAGTGATCGGTTAACCATAAGGGCTAGTAAGGGGATTTGCCTTGTCCATATTAAAACGCTTTAAGACACTTTTTATATAATTGGACTGATAGACAAATATTCTACTATGCAAGTGTTCTATTTGTAAACCAAGGCAATATTTGGTCTGCCCACGATCCTTCATTTCAAATTCTCCCTTCAGGTATGTAACAGCTTCTTGAATCTCCTTTGGAGTTCCAATAATGTTCAGATCATCGACATAGACAGCGATAATTACAAATCCAACTGTCGTTTTCTTGATGAAAACACACGGACATAATTGATTATTCACATATTCGTTTTTTAATAAATGCTCACTCAAGCAATTATACCACATGCGCACGGATTGCTTTAGCCCATACAATGATCTCTTCAATTTAATTGCACATAATTCTTTAGGCTTGGAACTCGTTGCTTCAGGCAACTTGATTCCTTCAGGGATTCTCATGTAAACTAGTTTTACACCCGTGCGTTTAACGCACGGACATATATCTTTTTCGACTAAATAGCACTCAAGCAAAATAAAGAGGAAAATTAAAATAAAAAGAATAAATGGAGGTAAAGTAATGTTGGAGACAACTAATTAAATAGAAATACAATGATATATCGGTAATATTATAGTTTCTGGAAAAAAAAAATTCTTTTACACAACATTTGATGTTTTATTTCTTGGTTTTCCCTCTTTAGCACATATTTTTTAATTAAATTATTTATGAATAGTATAAATTACTTTTTCTTAAATTATATTACATAAATAAAAAAAAGAAAAATCATTATAGTGAAATTTATAAAATAATTATAAGACTTGGTTGTCATTGTATAATTTCAGGTAATTACATAAATTGAAAAAAAAGAAAAAATGTTCTATTTTAAATACAATTTTGTTTAAATTATAGAATATTGTTTTTATTAATGTAATACTTTATAACATCTTTATAGAGTATAATTTAATTTTCCTTAGTTTATTCTTTGTATTTTGTTTTTCCTCTTTGTTTTAGAAATTAATGATTAATATTTCGTATATTCGAAATTTACATAATTAATAATTAATATTTCAATTAAAAATTACATAAATTGGAATAAAATAATAATTTAAAAATATTATTTTCATTGACAACGGTTCAATTGAAAATATTGTCAAATGAAAAACAAGAGAGAGAGAGAGAGAGAGAGAGAGAGGTGAGTGAGTGAGCGGTGGACTTTGTTTGTCACTTTTTTCAATGCCACTTTGTCCAACTCATGGTTTGGATATATAGTAATATTAAATGCTCTATGAAAATATTCTATTTTTGGCAAGTAATTTTTTGCATATTGTACTATTTTAAGACTTGCTTGTCATTATATATATATATATATATATATATAGATTAATATTTCAATTAAAAATTACATAAATTGAAAAAAATTAATTAAAAAATATTATTTTCATTGACAACGGTTCAATTGAAGTACGGAAAGGAAGGAAGGAGAGAGGAGAGAGAGAGAGAGAAAGGGAGAGAGAGTGTGAATGAGTGTGCCACTTTTTTTAATGTACTTTTTTCAATGACACTTTTTTCAATACATTTTTTTCAATGCCACTTTTTTCAATTCATGGTTTGAATGTAATTAAAGATTGTATTATTATTTTATATTTATTGTTTTGTATTTTCGAGAAAAAATTTAAATGTATAATATGAAGTTAACTTTCTATTTTTGGTAAGTAATATTTTGGCGGGATTTTTCCATATTTAGACTTATTAGGTTTTATATATATATAGATATCGGCATCCAATGAACCATATAAATATACCGTTACTACATCCATGAGACGCATATCTAGATTTTTTGAAACTGTTAAACTGATCAGGTATCTGAACGTAATGGCATCCATAACAGGAGAATACGTTTCTTCATAATCAATTTTAGGTCTTTGGGAGAAACCTTGTGCAACAAGGCGAGCTTTGTACCTTACAATCTCATTATTCTCATTTCGCTTTCAAACAAAAACTCATTTGTATCCAATAGGTTTCACAACTTCTGGTGTGACAACGATAGGTCCAAATACCTTTCGTTTGTTAAGCGAATTTAATTCAGTATGTATGACATCTTTCTATTTGATCCAGTCGTGCCTCTTTTGACATTCAGATACCGATTTCAGTTCTGGATCTTCATTCTCGTTATTAATGTCTTGTGATACTGAATAAGAGAATATGTCATTGATCTCTCCTATTTCATCTCGATTCCATATTTTTCCATTATTCGTGTAATTAATGGAAATCTCATGGTTATCATTAAGGATTCCTTGGTTCTCTTGTTCGTGTGATTCTTCTGGAATACACTCATTTGATTTGGGTCTTTTAATCCCCTTCCTCTTTCGAGGATTTTTATCCTTGGAACCAATTGGTCGTCCACACTTCAGGCAAATTTTGGACTCATTTTTCATTTCGTTGTTGGGTAGCCCTTTTGGAATTTCAATTCGAGCAGGAGCATTTACAGCAGCTATATGTGACTTCGTCACTCTTTTTGTGTCTGTAAATACATCTGGTAATTGATTTGTTATATTCTGCAAATGTATGATCTTTTGAACTTCTAGTTCATAATAATGATGATGTACACCATTTGATATCCTTTATCATTTGTTTCCCTTCTTCCCCCATATGTGGGAATTTGCCTTCGTCGAATTGACAATCGGCAAAACGGGCCATAAAAATGTGACCTGTTTTTGGTTCAAGATACTTGATTATCGAAGGTGATTCATACCCAACATATATTTTCAGTCTCCTTTGTGGTCCCATTTTTGTGTGTTGTGGTGGAGCAATGGGTACATATACAGCAGACCCAAAAACTCTAAGATGGGACAGATTCGGTTCTCGCCCGAATGCTAGCTGTAATGGGGAGTACTTGTGATATGCACTTGGCCTAAGGCGAATCAGTGCAGCAGCATGCAAAATTCCATGTCCCCATACAGAAATAGGAAGCTTTGTTCTCATTATCAAATGGTTTCGCGATAAGTTGGAGACGTTTAACTAATGATTCAGCCAAACCATTTTGTGTATGAACATGAGCTACTGGATGTTCAACTTCAATGCCTACTGCCATACCATAATCATTAAATGCTTGAGAAGTAAATTCACCAGTATTATCAAGTCTAACTTTCTTGATCATGTAATCTGGGAATTATGCTCTCAACTTGATTATTTGCGCAAGAAATCTGGCAAACGCCACATTGCGAGTTGATAATAGACATATGTGTGACCATCTGCTAGATGCATCAATTAATACCATAAAATATTGAAAAGATCCACATGCTGGATGAATAGGTCCATATATATCACCATGAATTCGTTCCAAAAATGTTGGTGATTCAGTACCAACTTTAGTTGGTGATGGTCTTATTGTCAATTTACCTTGAGAACAAAGATAATTCATGAGATTGAAAAATTTTCTGGTTTTTCAATGGATGACCACTAGAATTCTCAATGATTCTCCGCATCATTATTGAGCCAGGATGTCCTAACCGACATAACAAGCTTTAAATATTTCTGTAAACTTCGGGTTTACAGTAGCATATGATTCAAATATTCTTATATTTGTGCAATGCAATCCAGATGATAGAGCATGTAATTTTTCCAACACACACTTCCTTCCGGAAGTGATTAATGTAATGCAAAGATATTCATTATCTTCCTTATTCATAGTTTCAATATAATATCCATTCAGATGAATGTCTTTGAAACTTAACAAGTTTCTTTGGGATTTAGGAGAGAACAATGCATTACTTATCGTGAATCTTGTGCCTCCAGGCATTATGAAAATTGCTTTTCCAGATCCCTCAATTATCTTTGCACTACCGCATATAGTATTGACGTTTGCTTCGTCAATATTCAGATGAGAAAAATATTTCTTATCTTTAAGTATAGTATGTGTTGTAACGCTGTTCACCTTCTTAGATTTTGGATTGAAACATATTTATGGTCTATTTCAAATAAGGGAGAGAAAGAAAAAGAATATAAATAGCTGCAAAATATTATTTAAGATATAACACAATATATATATAGACTAAGAATTCATAATAATATTATACCAACGAACCATTACATATGGAAAAACAAAAAGCATATAACACTCGTACATAAGAAAATGCCACACTAATTAAGAAAGCACATATGATTACTCATGAAAAACTATTTCTCCTGGTAGTCATTTTTCTCTTTAAAATTCACCATCATATCGGCCATATCCATGTAATTCATATCATCTAGTCCATAAGTGATATCATCAGAATCACTCGTGATGAAATTTGTTTCAACATTTTTCCCTTTTGCCTTTCATGATTCCTGATAAAGATTAATAAAATGCTTTGGCGTACGACAAGTTCTTGACCAATGTCCTTTCATACCACATTGGTAACAAATATCATCCTTTTGATATTTATTCGTACTAGTGCCACCCTCACCTTTTCCTCGTTTCTCCCCATTATCGAACTTATTATTATATGGTTAGTATTTTCTTCCCATTCCTTGTCCACGACCTCGACTATATCTATGGTTACGTCCATGGTTATGATCAGATGATGTTGCATTCACTTCAGGGAATGCAGTAGAGCCAGTAGGTCGTGATTCATGATTTTTCATCAACAATTCATTATTCTGTTCAGCCACAAGAAGGCACGAAATCAAGTCAGAATATTTTTTGAAACCCTTTTCTCGATATTGCTGTTGGAAGAGTAAACTCGATGCATGAAAGGTGGAGAAAGTTTTCTCAAGCATATCTTCATCAGTAATATTTTCGCCACATAATTTTAACTGAGAAATGATTTTAAACATTGCAGAGTTATAATCACTTATAGATTTAAAATCTTGAAGTCTCAAATGCATCCATACATAACGAGCTTTTGGAAGTACAACCAACTTCAGGTGGTCATACCTTTCTTACAAACTCTTCCAAAGGACTAATGAATCTTTCACCGTGAGGTATTCGGTTTTCAAGCTTTCATCTAGATGACGACGGATAAAAATCATGACTTTGGCTTTATTTTGTATAGTTACATTATTATCTTCTTAGATAGTGTCTCCCAGATCATTTGCATCTAGATGAATTTCGGCATCTAGGACCCATGACATATAATTTTTTCCAGAGATGTCGAGTGTTTCAAATTCGAGCTTGACTAGATTTGTCATGGTGAAAGACTAAAACAAAACATACATGCATATTGTTAATATTTTGGCATTCAAGAAACATAAAAGTCTTGTTATTTCAAAGACATTAAAGAAAGTAAACATATACGATAATTATTACATGTTGAAAGCTATTGCTATTGCTATTGCTAACATATAATAAATAATACAAAGACCGAGAAAAAAAAGCCAAAAATCATTTGGAGCATAATCAGCACTAAAAACTAATATGGTGCACGCGACAACCAGTATGATAATGAACGCCAAGAGTGGGTTAAACATTTTGAAAAAGAGGAAGATATAAGGATTGAGAATTTGTATGAAAGTGGAAAATATAGGTAAATTGTTGAATGAAATGTGGTTGTATTTATAGGGTAAAAATAAAATATGGTCGTTAACTAGCCGTTGGAGGAGAGAGAAAATAAAATGTAAAAGTTTTTATTTATTTATTTATTTTTGGTACAAAACAAACGGCAAGTTTATGTCCCTACTCATGAATTGTCTACAATTTATCATTAAGTCAATGATCATTTATTGTTCCTTATCATTTTTCAACCTAGTACAGTAGTAGTCTACTGTTGGTTAAGAAAAATTTGTATCTCATTAATTAGTCGTGCATGTATAAACAGGAAATTTTAAGTCAAGACAATGAAAGACACTTTTATGGTACATTATAGGTTCATGCACTAATATTATGTACATATATTATATTCACGCCACATTACTCGGTAAACTTTTCGTGAAGGTGTTTGATAATAAGTGGTAATGTTATCGATAGTAAATAAAAGTATAACTATTCATAATAATATATATTCAGTTTGTAGCTTGAGGTTATTTCCGCTTAAGCATCAACCAATATATATATTGCGTAAAATAAAAAAATTTCATTTCGTCATCTCCCCAAAATATTATAGATGGAGGCATAGCCATTTCTTTTTATAATCATGGTGATATACGATATTAAAATAAATCAGTAGCGTATCATAAAAGGAACATATCTGTAGAAATTCTTACCTTTTGGAAGTGCTCAGGAAAGCTTAGAGTGCTCGTGCTGATAATGTGTTATAAAATAATAGTTATAGAACCACAAAGTCACAGAGAAAGAATGATACAAAGGTAGAGAGAATTAGATAGAGAATGGCTGATCTCGGTATCAATTTCTGAATCACCGAACATGCAAAATTCTCAACAAAAACACTATTCATAAATAGTGCCAGTACTATTGATAAATAGTATCACTATTCATGAATAGTAAAACATATTATTCATATTCAGCCTATCCGAAGTAAAAGATCGTTCAATGCGGCGGTAGTTATTACAGTGATGGTGTATTACCATTGTGCTACAATGTATTACTACATTGTGCTACAGTCTACCCATTATTTATTCATAACAAGATAAAGTTTGTATGACCAAAGAGAAAAAGTTCAAAACGATAAAACCAGGTTACTAAAATTGGCAAAGAGATCAAAGCTAGAGAGTTTTTAGTCACTTTCCAAAGTGGTCGATTCTTTTGAGGCTCATTCCAAAAACTCACTTACTTTTTAAGCACAATGTTAAGTTACCAACTTATTTAAAAGGGTAGGGTAAGAGGCTTTGTCCAACAAAGACACTCCATTGCTCTCACATGCAGCACAAACACAAATGCTTGGGCGACGTACACTCATTGACATTTAAAAGATACATTAACTTATATTTCATAGAAAGTTAAGGGTTAAAATGTTAGTGCCCAATGGATATTTTGATGAAAAAAATCTTAAAATAAGTTTTTTTTATTTTATTTTGGAACGTTTCAAAAAAGTGTCTCATTTTTTTTTTTAACTCAATTGTTTAAAATGAAATAAGAAACACTTACTTGGGGACATAGTAACACCTAACATCCCACTTCGCCACCTGCTTCAAACTCTATTCCTCCTCCCACCCCAATTGCGTCTCCACCCCAACTCCTTCCAAAACCCCTTACATTTGCCTTCCTGAATCAACCCTAATATCCCAATTTTTAGTCTAAAGAAGGTTAAGGATGAAGGGAGTGAGATTGAAAATTCTAGGGTGTTCAATAAGAAGGGTGCAAAAATTTTGCTTGTTGCTGCCAGGATAGCCCCGAATACGATGAATAAAAAGGTGGGTGGAGGCGAGGGCAGAGGCAAAGGAAGGGGGAAGGAAGCAGCTTTTACTAAAAAGAGAGCTAGGGAAGCATTGGAGAATCTTGTTTATCCTATGGCTAAAGAGAAGAAGAGTCAGAAAGTTGGTTCAACAACTAGCAGCCTTGTTTATCATGCTTACATGGAATTAGTGGACCCACTAATTGTAAAATATTTTGGAGAAATTGCTGGCCGGTCCATTTTTCCAAACTTTTTTCTCTCCACCCTTTTTTAAACCGCTAAAAGCAGCTTTCAAAATATTGTTCCTAAAATGTCCCTAATGCAACGTGAAACTCGATTGTAAACACATATCAGGCCTCGCCAAAAGCTCTCTATTATTTCTTCCTAAAACACTTCGTCTATTGATTTTGTAAACTCGAGTGAAAACCCTATTTTTTTCTGTTATGGAAAATGCGATCATGTTAATGGTGAAATTCAGAAGTGGTACTATCGTTCATAAAGTTTCTAAAAATTTTGGAATAGCTGATTTGATTCGATTAATAACAGGTAAGTATTCCAATGTTGAAGCTCAAAATTTATCTTTGAAATATTCCTTGGGATCTCATATGAATTGTTTTTTGTCGAATGATGATGATTGCGTAAACATGGTATTGTTGGCCAAAATTTTATCAGTTAGCATTATATTAGTAGACGTTTTTGAAAATTAAAATGCTTTAAGCTACGGATTGAATAGAGTTGGGTTAGTTGGTGATTCTGTTTCCTTCAGCGGGCATCGTGATTTAGGGATTCCTCATCGCTATGCAGATATGGCTCATCGCGATGCCGGATTACTTTATCGCGATGCACATATGCCTCATCGCGATGCAGGATTGCCTTATCGTGATGCATCAATGCCTTATCGCGATGCTAGTGTTTCTCATCGCGATGCTGGGATTTCTCATTGCGATGCTTCAGTCTGTAATAGCAATTCAAGTTATTCCAATCGTGATGCATCATCATCGCATCAAAGCAATATCAATTCTGTAATTTTAGAAACTGATGATGAAAGTGTTCCATGTTATGACATATGTCCTAATCAGTTACAAAAGGATCTTTTAACTGCTGGTTGGGCATCTACTATTACTGGCGTTGGGCAAATTTTTAAAGGTGGGTTGGATGAATTTTGGAGGCAACTGATAAAGTATTCCTTCAAGATTGGTTTTGATTATGTTTTTTTGAAGAACAACAACGAGAGAGCTGGTGTTGTATGTGGAAAGAATTTCGATGATGATTGCGTTGGTTTATCAAGGCATCTGTTTCAAGTCTTGGCAATTCAAAGATCCATATACAAGTGCAACCTTACACACGATGTAAAGTCACCATGTTTGATTCAATTGATTACTCAAAAGGATGGGTTGTGGTATAATTGCATATTTGATCGTTGAAAATGTTCGTAGTCAACCAAGCTATTCCCCGGCCGATGTAATTGATCATATGAGGATCCAGTATGGCATTGAAGTAAGTTACAGTAAGGCATGGAGAAGCGTTGAAAAGGCTCGCAGTAGGATTTTTGGTGGTTATGATGATTCTTTTCAGGAGCTGCAATGGTACATCAAAGCATTGCATAAGAGTAATCCGGGCAGTTTTGCAGAGTTGAATCGCACCTATTACGAATCGTTTCGTCGTTTGTTCATTTCGTTTCGGCTTGTGTAGATGGTTTTCAGTATTGTCGTCCTATATTGTTTATAGATGGCACCTTTATAAAATCTCGATTTAAAGGCACGCTTTTGTCTGCAACGGCCAAGAATGGAAATCAAGGTACTTAAAAAAAAATCAGTTACTTTAAAAAAATAATTTTGTTGGAACATTATTTTAAGGATCGTATTGTTTATATGCAGGGCTTTTTCCATTTGCATTTGTAGTTGTAAGTGCTGAAAATCGAGAAAATTGGTCTTGGTTTCTTTCAAAAATAAAAGAAGCAACAGAAGATCGGGATGTGTTGTTTGTATCCGATAGAAACGTTGGTTTAATGGAAGTCATAGATGATGTTTTTGATAGTTCAAAACATTTCTTCTGCTTGATGCACTTATATCGTAATTTGAAAGAAATGTTTGATGGTAAACGTTATTCAAGCGTGTTTCGCAGCAAGATGTGTTCAATATTGAAGGATTGTGCGTATGCCCCGACTATCTGACTATTCAATGAGAAACTTGAAGTATTCAAAAAAGAAGGGGGACAGGTTTCTTGTGATTTCTTGTCCAATATTCCATACGATAAGTGGTCTATTGCACATTGTCACGAGAACAGGTATGCTGAGATGATATCAAATGCTGCGGAATCGTTCAATAATTGGATTTTAGATGCTCGAGCTCTTACCATTACTCACATGGTTGACTGTATAAGATCAAAAATCATGAAATGGTTTACGGAGAGACTTAGCAATGGAAGAAAATGGGACAGATTATTATGTTGGAAGATGGATAAAAAGTGGAGGGGGTATTTAACCATTGGGGTCACATGGCATGTCCGGATGGTACGTGACGTAATATACGAGGTTCTGTCCAATTCAAGCGTTACAGTTGATTTGGAGAATCAAACATGTTCGTACTATCAGCGGTAGATTCAAGGATTCCCATGTTGCCATGCCGCAGTTGTGGTAATGAGATGCTCAAAAAAGTTTGATGATATTGTTGAAAATTACTTCCTGACAAGTTATTACATCAAGTGTTACGAGGGAATATTAATGCCAATTCCAACTACGGAGAGGTACGAGCTAAACAATTTTTTCGAAAGTGATACCATTTTACCACCAATAATGAACAGATTAGCCGGACGTCCGAAGAAGAAGAGGATTGCATGAAGTGGTGAATCAACAAGCAAAAGGAAAATAAAATGTAGCAGATGTAAAAAGCTTTGTAACCACAACTCTAGGTCATGTAGAGAGGCAATACAACCTTGATTTTTATTTTTTTTCAATGTTTACTGAACTATTAGTGTCAATGAAATTGTGTTTTCATAGTTTAGAAATTTTTTTTTTAGTTATATTGTTTGTCATTTTTATCAATGGTTCATTTTTATTTTAGTTATATTTTATTTTGCGATGCCTGATACATCGCGATACACTAATCAGAGATCGCGATGCATAAATCAGAGATCGCAATGCAGAAATCAAGCATCGCGATACAGACATCATGCATCGCAATGCAAACATCTTGCATCGCGATTCAGAAACCATGCATCACGATTCCTTAGTGTATATAGCAGGCATCGCAATGGCTTTTTATCCTTCCAATCGTTTGATGTGCCTTTTACTTTGGCATCGCGATGTTAATATTACCCAAGTTGATATGTGGGTCACACTTGACTTAAAATTACGACAATTTAGTAACTTTACCAGTCATTACCCCACAACCACCTTCAGAATTCAAATTTCATTCAAAAATTACAAAATTACAAGACTTGTGTACTCATCATATATATATAAAAAAAAATTACAAAATTTCAAAAATTACAATAATTACAAAATTGGATGTCTGCCAGGTTATTTCTTCATGTGACCCCATGCTATCATCATCATCTCAACCATTTTCGCCCTGTATTTGTTATATTGATGAATGTCATATTTCTTGGGTACTGAAAACCCTTTTAATAGACATTCAATTATCATGCAGACGATGATGCCGCAGTCCTCAGTGTTTGGAGCTTGTTGGGGTGATTTTTCACATTTTTTATTTCACATTTGAAGTTTTTCTGGCTTAATCCTTTGAATCTTTTGAAGGTCACATCTAGTGGCAAATCTTTTATGATTTCACGCATTTTTCCTTCAACGTAGTTTATCTGTAAAGTAAAATATTCAAAAAAAAAAAAATAGTTAATGCGTGATTTTTTTTGTTGTATTTTGATTAAATAGTTGTAGATTACTCACTAATTTTTTTGGCCTTTCCAAATGCCAATCTTTTTTTGCTTTTGGTTGGATGTAAGAGTTGTAGAGGGTCCAGGCCATTTCGCTTTCAGAGAAAACAAGTAGAGTCCAGTGATCGCAGATTCCAGTCTGCTCATTTCCTGCCCCAGGTGTGTTGATTGGGAAAATGAATATTTCATCACTGGTCATGGCCTCTTTCAATATGTTATCTATCTTTTCTGCCACAATTGGTCTGTAATCTTTCTTACCTCTTACAACAAAATTCTAAATAACATTTTCAATGTTAGTTTTCAGCGATCAATTAATAATCTTATATGTTAAGGAATTAGGATAATTCTTACCCAGCTATCCGATGTAAAAATAGTTCAAATTCTGTCTTTTTTCCTTTTTTTTATAGTATGTATTGTACGAGGAATGCCCAGGTGTCGATGTGCTGTAAACAAAGAAAACTAGTTATTCTTTCTGAAAATAAAATATTACATCTCAAAGCTTAATAAGTACAATACATACAAAGTTTTCTAATTTATCGTTGTGTAAGATTTGCATTGCATTTTTAAGGACCATTATTGGCACAATATCTCCCGATAGACAACAATCGCATAATGTGAGGAGCATATTAATATTTCAAGACAAAAAACATATTTACGTAAGTATTATCGAAACATGAATAATCTGATATTTTAAATTCAACAATATTAGTTTCACTTACTCCTCTCCCCCAAATTTTAGGTAAATATGTTGCATTGCATCCCTGACTTCTTTCTTCATGAGCTTAACAGGTTCAAGATCATCACTGAGTGGTACTTGGGGATCTATGTTCCTTTTCTTATAAACTTGTGTGTTGAATTCATCCCTTTTTTTCCCGCAGGAATCACCCTTATTCTTCCTCTTACGGTCTAGTCATGCTTTTACTCCTCTGGCCAATGAAGAAGGAGACATGACACTTTTCTTTTTAGTGTTTGCGTTGACAAAATCATCTGAATCATCATCTGTTTTAGTAGCATAACTATCTTCTTCAGATTCATTTATTGACGTGGTTTGTACGTTCTTCAGAATCGATCGGATGGTGTCATCTGTTTCGCTTGGTTGCTGGGGTTGTCGCTGTTGTGCCCTTAGCATCTCCATCTCTTGTGCCATTGTTGATAGTTTATTGTTTAGAGATTGAATCTCAGTTTCAGCTTCAAGAAATTTCAAATTCATTACAGTTTGTTGCTCTTGGGGCTGGTCAGATGATTTTTCTTGAAGCTTTGCTAATTCAGATTTCAGATTTTCAACTTCGGTAGCCTTAGCTTCTATTGTTAATGTTTTTTCAACCAACTCAGTTTGGAGCATCTGCAGTTGTTCTTTGCTGGCACTGAATTCAACTCTTAAGCTTTCAATTTCTTCATGTAGCTTCAAATTCAATTCATCTGTATGCGACGATAGATTTTGGGCGTCACTTTGTTGCTGTTCGGATGATTTTTCTAGAAGCTTGGCTAATTCAGATTTGAGCTTTTCTATTTCAGTATCCTTAGCTTCTACTGTCAATCCCTTTTCAGTCAACTCAGTCTGTAGCCTCTGTATTTCGTTGTGTTTGGTATCTAGTTGAGAGGAACTTTCATCCAATTTAGCATTGAGCGACTTGCTTACTATTTGCTCTTCAAGCAACTCAGTTTTTAACGATGTGATTTCATTTTCCTTTTCTTCAATAGTGGACAATTTGTTGATCAACTGCTCTTTTAAATTTTTGCAACAATTGTTTTCAATTTGTTGCGTATCATCAACCTCAGTGTCAAAGAGCCCAGTGTCAAAGAAATCTGTATCCTTTTCCGGACCCTCAATTTGAAGTTGAGCATCTTTATCAACACACATTTCTTCGTTTTCATGTGTTTTTATTCCCCATAATGTTTCTCTTTCACTTGTTGTTGCCTTGGGGAAATGATGAAATTTCTGCAAAAACAAGAAAGTAAATGTAATACAATGTTAGGGGAGATGCATCGAAAATGAATTGTTTGTTATTTGTAATTAGATACACTTACTTTTTTCTTCATGACTGAATTAAAATCTGATTTATTAAAAATAGTTGACAGTGCTGACAGATCCCATTTGAGTAACCTTGGGATATCATCTTCTATAATTGGTTTCATGATGTTGGTTCGCTCGCATAACCAATACTGCATGTGCAAATTCAACCCCCTTGTTAGTACAAACAAATCAATATGCACTGTATATGGAAATTTGAAATTAGTTACAAGTGAGTGTAAAAAAGTTACCGGTAGCAGCAGCACGCATTTCTCCACGTTGTCATCCTTTCTAGTTTCCAAGGCATTTATCAACCTGTCGACAATATGGTCTGACCAATTGTATGTTAAAATATTGTCGAAGTCCGATATTATGTTTATATATGCCCATGGTATGTAACTGCTACTTGTTGGGACAAGGAAGGTTGCAAGAACAAGCAGTGTCGTCAAAATTGCAACGTCGTTGATTTCCCTTTGATCTTCGTTGATTTCCCTTTGATTCATTTTCGGGGAAATGCCTTAGAAGGAAATCGAATCGTTCAATGTTGTAAAAATTAATTTTGATTTCCTCCTCCCCGTCATTGATTCCAAGCAGAAGCTTTGCATGCCTTGCTTTAAGCTCTAGGTCTTTCTTTCCAAACAAGAAAGACTTGTCTCCCTTTACATAACAGTTTATAATCATTGCCAGTACGGAACTATCCATCGTACAATATTTTTCTATAATTTTGTCTTGGATTATGGTTTCAATCAGTTTCCAAAATGGTATTTTCTTCAGGGCTTTAAGGTGATTTTCCCTGAATTGCAATGTCTTCACCTGTTTATTCAGGAGTATGAGACTGCATCTGCTTTTAAACGATACGGTTTGTTTCTTTTTTGAAGCTGCATAACAACAAGGATATTCCATTTTATTACCAAAGAGTAAATTTATTGAAAAAGAAGAAAGTAAACCAAGATGCATAGAAATCATCTTGAATACAGCAAATCCAAATGAATTTTATATGTCCAATTTGTTGTATTTCCATGCACAAACTATTAATTATTATTCATTGATTATAGCTAGAACCCTAAAAGTCATGTTTTAAGAACCCTAGAATTGCAATTTCGAAGTTTTTTGAAGCTGCATAACAACAGGGATATTCCATTTTATTACCAAAGAGTAAATTTATTGAAAAAGAAGAAAGTAAACCAAGATGCATAGAAATCATTTTGAATATAGCAAATCCAAATGAATTTTATATGTCCAATTTGATGTATTTCGATGCACATACTATGAATTATTATTCATAGATTATACGCTAGAACCCTAAAAGTCATGTTTTAAGAACCTTAGAATTGAATAAAGCATTACATAATTTTCAAGTCTTAAGAACCCTAGAATAAATTGAACCCTAGAATCGCGATTTTCGAGTCTTAAGAACCCTAGAATCGCGATTCCCAAGTATCTCAACCCGGACGCACAAATTGAATAAAAGCATTACATAATTTTCAAATAATGTAGAAGAAATACACACCTGTTGTTTGAGTTTCCTTCGTCGTTTTGGCCATTTTTGTTGTGTATTCAGCTCGTGGAGAAGAAATTATGCTCTTGTCAATAGTCGATTTCCTCTCGCAATTCTTACTTAGTTTTTGCTTGTGTAGACAATGGAAGTGAAATGAGAATTTTTTTTTGTGTTTTTCTGTGAAATGCGGGGTGAAACATTTTGTTTTTGTTTTCGCGCTTGTTTTATTTCTGGCTTAAAATAGTTTGGTTCATCGCAATTTTAAAATCTCCCCATCACGATGGTTAATATGTGCATCGTAATGCTGATATTAATGCATCACGACTAATCAGTATTAAGGGCATATTAGTATTTTTGCCAAAATACAAACGATAATTTTACATATGCATCGCGATGGCTTAAATTAAGCATCGCGACTCTTAAAACAGGCATCGCAATGCATCAAAAGATTTTGAGTTGAAAAAATCATTTCATTTACTGAAATATTAGTTTTTTTGTTTGTATTAAGGACATATTCGTATTTTTGACAAAAAAGATAAACTTTACATGGGCATCGCGATGCCAACATTTATGCATCGCGATTGATTAAATTGGGCATCGCGATGCATTAAAAAGGCATCGGGACTTTTGAGTTGGAAAAATCATTTCAATTTACTGAAATATTAGTTTTTTTGTTTGTATTAAGGACATATTCATATTTTTGACAAAAAGATAAACTTTACATGGGCATTGCGATGCCCATTAGATTGTACGCATTGCCCAAGGAATTGAAACGCAAGTCTGATGATTGAAACGTGATGCTAGCAATGCCCATAAGATTGAACGCGATGCCAAAATTTATGCATCGCGATTCCTTAAATTGGCATCGCGATGCATTAAAAAGGCATCGGGAGTTTTGAGTTGGAAAAATCATTTCATTTACTGAAATATTTAGTTTTTTTGTTTGTATTAAGGAATTGAAACGTAAGTCTGATGATTGGAAAAATCATTTCATTAAAAGGCATCGCGATGCACGATGGGCATCGCGATGCTCGATGTTGAGTTCAACGGTGACATCGCGATTCTAGTAGTTTAGTTCAATATTGGGTCATCGCGATGCTATATGTTGAGTGTTACTTTGGCATCGCGATGCTCGTAATTTAGTGCAATTGGGTCATCGCGATGATCGATGATGATGGACATCGCGATGATCTTTTTGGGACATCGCGATACATCGGGTTACTAATTTGCGCGTGTTTTTCTTTCATTAATGGCATAATCGTCTTTTCGCCCCAAAAATGCATTTTTTCGATTTTAAAAAAATATGACTGGACTGGAGCGATTACAAATGTTTAAAAAGGGACCGGCCCGTAATTCACCCAAATATTTTCTAACTAGATAATCTTGTTAATTTAGAGATGTTAAACAGGTTGTTCAGTTTTTTCGGGCCACTAATATTGCAGACCTAACCCTAATTCTAGCGAGTTTTGGGTTAAACGGGCCACTATCGGGCCATGATTAATGATATAATATATCAATTTTTTAAAATAGTTAATCGATAAACGATTCATAACTTTGATAGTTTCTTATGTTTTTCAAAAGAAATATAAACTAAACATTTTTTTACATCGATGGGTTATAATTTCTAACTTGTTTTTCTCAAAATAAATAATGTAATAGCTCTACTAAGTAGTTCTTTCCAAAATTTTGTTTATATTTCAATATTTATTCACAAGTACACAAAGAAGATCTTTAGTGCAAATGATAAATGTGTTTGACTTTGGATTAAAATGTTGTTGGTTTTATTCTCATGGTGGTTGCTTTACGTATCTCCTAAACTTTTTAAGGCCTAATTAATATTAGGGGAAATTGCTGGCCGGTCCATTTTCCCAAACTTTTTTTCTCTCCAGTACACCCTTTTTTTTTTTTAACCACTAAAAGGCATTTTAAAAATTTTCTTCCTAAAATACACTCAACAACATGGTTGCTTCAGATTTGAGATTCAAATTGATGTATAAATGATTTCATGTGTTAATATAGTCTTTCCTCAAGTTTGGGTATCAATTTTCATGCATAAAACACGAATTTGATCAAATTCAAATTTTTTGAGTTCATCCCCTTTTTTTTTGTTCTTGAGCTGTTTTGGCCACTTAAATCTCTGTTTTAAGCTTCGAATTTGTTTAAAACCAATCTCATATTATTATCCTAACTTAGTACTATATTTGTGCACAATTTTTCTACCAAAAAACACTATTTTTGAGCTTCAAATCAAGCTTGACAGTGTGTTGTCCAAAAACTGAGGAAGATGTTCTTAGACTGATTTAATTCGCCAATTGCAGTATGCTGGGCAACGCAACGGGGTTTGTAAACGAAAATCAAGTTCCCTAAAGCGCGCTGCGATGATCGTTGCATCGCGATGCCAAAAGTGGTGCATCGCGATGCAAAAGTGGTGCATCGCGATGCATTGGTTCCCTAAAGCGCGCTGCGATGATCGCGATGCCCCAATTGTTGCATCGCGATGCCAAAAGTGGTGCATCGCGATGCAACAATTGGTACATCGCGATGCGTTGGTTCCCTAAAGCGCGCTGAGATGATCGCGATGCACCAATTGTTGCATCGCGATGCCAAAAGTGGTACATCGCGATGCAACAATTGGTGCATCGCGATGCGTTGGTTCCCTAAAGCGCGCTGCGATGATCGTGATGCACCAATTGTTGCATCGCGATGCCAAAAGTGGTGCATCGCGATGCAACAATTGGTGCATCGCGATGCCAAAGGTGCATCGCGATGCATGCATTGCCAAGCGCGCGTGTTTTTCTTTCATTAATGGCATAATCGTCTTTTTGCCCCAAAAATGTCTTTTTTCGGTTTTTAAAAAAGATGTGTGGACTGGAGCGATTACAAATGTTTAAAAAGGGACCCGCCTGTAATTCACCCTTAATATTACGCGGACTGGCTGGCCAACCCTAAAACCTGGCGGGCCAGCCCTAACGGGCCGCGGGTTAAACGGGTCAGTCCTGAAAAGCCCTGATTTTAAACGGGCCAAAAATATTGAGCCCTAACCCTGTTTTTTCGGTTTAAATGGACCAACCCTATGGGCTGTGACCCTTTTAACATCTCTACTCATTATTTAACGAAAACTAACAGTTTATGTTTAATTTTATACATTTTATTAGCACAATGATTACATTGGCGATTAAACAGTAAGAGCATCTCCAATGCCAATGTGAATGTGAAAAAGAATATGTGCCACCTAGGATTGACATCTTCTTTGAAAAAAAAAACATTTCCAATGCAAATATGAAGAAGCTTTGTAAATATGACATGACAACAAAAATTTTTTACATTGTGGATGAGAATGTGAATTTTTCACATTCTAGCTGAGGGTGTGGAGACATTCTAATCATTATTTTTTAAATTAAAAAATAACTAGATCTTATTTCTCTCTTCACTTTAGTTGTGGGACCCATGCTACATGGGATCAAATTCACATTTGCATTGGAGGCCTCTTCTAATTGAATGTGAAATAAGGGATAAAAATGTCACACGTATGATTGAGGGTGTTAATTACCCACAACCACGTCGATCAAATCCACGGTTGCATTGGTGATGCTCTAAGATGAGACGATCAAAAAGTAGTTTTTCATCAAACAAAGAAAGAAAAAAAAAAAAAGTAAAAGTATTTGATAATCAGGCTAGTTATGGGCCTTATGGCAACAAAAACAAGTTCTTATAATCACTGGAGATTACAGTTAAGGTTCAAGGTTGAAATGTAGGAGGCTTCCTCATCTTAGTCGCTTGCTCAAACCCGTATGCAATTTCAATCAACTTAGGTTCTGAACCCCTCAATCCCCGAAACAGATGCCAACAGGCACCCCGTTGCTTTCATATGCAGCAGGAACACTAATGCCCGGGAATCCCCCGATAGCCAGAATTGGAGCAACGTTAGGGCCAGAAGTCACCAATGCATCCAACTTGTTCTCGATCATCAACTTTACAAATCCCTCGCTAGTAAGTCTAGCCATATTCAACAAAGCAGCCTTTTGTAGATCACCAATTCCGTTTGTGGTTTCAGCTGCCAAAAATATGTCTTGCCCAAATTCCTTTATCATCTCCTGCACAATTATTATTGGCTTAAATTAGAAAGTAAATGAAGAAAAAGAAAAAGATTTGAACAAAAGGAGTTATTCTTACGAGATCAGAAAATTTCTGATTGAATGCTATTATATCAGCCAAGGAGCGAACTGGAGAGATCACGAGCTCTTTCAAGTAAGCATTTAAGGCTAGCTTGAATTCTGCTATTGTTGCTACAGCTTCGCCACTGGCAGTGACGTTAAAGATTGTCTCGATATTGGCTACCTCTAAATTATCTACCAAGATTGCACCCTTTTGCCTAATTTTAAATTGTGCAGTGTCAACGTTACAGAATCAACACATTTAGGGGAACATAATAGCTATTAGAAAATCTAGAGGTATGGAAGCATTCAGAGTTGTTCTTGGAAATATGGTACCTTAGTGTCTGGAAATGTTGTGCAAAAGCTTGAGGCAGGGCCGATCCATTGGCAAACATGAAAAATGGATCTCGTACTATCCCCAATCTCTTCCCTTTGAGCCCATCAATCTTTAGAAACTGGGCATAGCCACCATATGGGATGTACTTGGATGCTTTTCTTGTTGCTTCAAAGTCATTATAGTCAATGCCTACAATGGCGTCAAGAACGTAAACAGCATCCGATACAGTCCTACCAAATGGCCTACCCCACAAGCACGGACGAAGTTGTTTTTCAGCCAACCATCATAACATTAATAGCTCAAATAAAAAAGGACGATTAGTGTACAAGGTTTCCGCCATTGCGGGGTCAGGGAAGGGTCTAACATATGCACTCTTACCCCTACAACATAGACTGCTTTCCATATCTTGAAAGTAACCCTCAGGTCTCAATGGAGCAATATTACCATTGTGACAAGGATCCTAAATCAGAAATTTAATAAGATTTGATAAAAGGATGTGAGAAGAAAAATTTGCTTACCCAATGGTGTCTTGTCTCAGTGAGATTGGGATTACACCAGCCCGGCTAGTGAGACCAACAGTTGGTTTGATGCCCACAACTGCATTAAAGCTTGAGGGACATAAGATGGACCCGTCAGTCTCTGTCCCAAGAGACACCGCCACCATATTTGCAGCTACTGATATTGCTGATCCACTACTGGAGCCACAAGGATCTGCTGATAGAACATAAGGGTTCTGAAAACAGAGGTGGCCTTAGATTCTTGGTATAACGATCATATATTGCAAAAACAATGTTGGCTTAGCACTTCCTATTTAGTATAATGTAGGCCTAATGAGTGCCAGACTCACCTTTCCTTGTCCACCCCTAGGACTCCAACCATTTGGTGAAGCAAGAGACCGAAATTGAGCCCATTCGCTCAAGCTAGCCTTACCCAATATGATAGCTCCTGCCTTCCTCAACTTTCTCACAACCCCTGCATCCTGAGGCACCACGGACCCCAGCAATGCGAATGATCCGGCTGTCGTGTTAAGCTTATCCTTGGTTGCAATAAGATCCTTGAGAAGAATAGGAATACCATGTAGCCCATTGTTGGATATGTGTAACTTGGCTTTCCTCTCTATGTCAGCCTTGTCTGCATCATAAAGAGCATCAGGGTTCACTTCAATGACACCCTTAAGAAGTGGATTGAGTCTGCGAATCTCTCCAAGGTAGAACTCAACGAGTTGTCTCGAGGTGAGTTGGCCTTGATTAAAAGCCACCCGAATGTCACGCACAGTGGCTTCTTTGATCGAGAATCCATGGCCTTTTATCACGTTAAAACTAGATAATAGTAAGGCTACAAAAATCAGTAACAGGGAAGAGTAAATATTGGCCATTGTTAGAGACTGGAAGCAAATGTTCAATTATAGGGGTACATATACAAAATTATGGACTGTATTTAACAGCCAAAACAATTAAATATGGCCAAATCGGGAAATAGTTTACTGAACTCAAGCCTGCTAATCTGGCATGATTAGAACTTGATAAACCAAGTCAACATTACACTACAAGAAAACAGGACAATTGAAACAGAATATTGCAACAGAATTTGAATCCGTTGCAACTTGAAAAGTGTGCAACAAAAATTGCAACGGATCTAGTGCATAATCCATCTGTAACTGATCTTGCAACGGAAAACCATTTCAGTCGCGTCCTTTTTCGAGCGAAAAATTGGAGGGAAGAATGCCGCCTAGATTGCAACGGTTTTGTAAGCGGATAATTTTTTGTTTCAATCTTTCCGTTTCAACTTCAGTCACAATCATTATTACTTAGATTTTTATTTTTAAAAATAAAAAAATATTTTAGAAGACGACATTGTATATTTTAACTTTGCTTGTAAACAGTAAGAAAACCTGACCTAGACTAAGAAAAATACCCAAACTTCCGACCCAATTCTCTTCTCTTGCTCTCTCTCAACTGCGGCTAGTTCAACCCAAATGTCAAGCGCCCTTACTAGCCTTGTCTCTCTTGCCTCTTTAATTTCTCTCTTATTAACGTCAACTTAATTCGTCGAAATCTTAAAAGTGATATGAGATCGAGAAATCATGCACGGGATCTTGAAAGTGGCAAAGACGGGATCTTGAAGGCCACCGATGAAATCAATAATGACGAGGACGACCTCTTCGTACAACCGAGTTCCACCCAACTCTCTTCCGAACAAGGTATCTCTCTCTCTCTCTCTCTCTCTCTCTCTTCTCTCTCGAGATCGGCAAAAGGTGGATCTCTCTGTCATAGTGTGTGGTTGTGTGTTTGATTAAGTGGAATTAGGGAAATACAGATCTGATTTGTGAGGTTAGTGCGTTTTGTTTGTCTAATTACTGATTATTGCTATTTGAAAGTGATATGAGAAAAAGACGGGATATGAGGTTAGTGCGTTTTGTTTGTCTAATTACTGATTATTGCTATTTGAAAGTGATATGAGGTTAGTGCGTTTTGTTTGTCTAATTACTGATTAATGTCAAGCGCCCTTACTAGCCTTGTCTCTCTTGCCTCTTTAATTTCTCTCTTATTAACGTCAACTTAATTCGTCGAAATCTTAAAAGTGATATGAGATCGAGAAATCATGCACGGGATCTTGAAAGTGGCAAAGACGGGATCTTGAAGGCCACCGATGAAAGCAATAATGACGAGGATGACCTCTTCGTACAACTGAGTTCCAGTCCAACTCTCTCTTCCGAACAAGGTATTCTCTCTCTCTCTCTCTCTCTCTCTCTCTCTCTATTTCTTTTTCTCTCGAGATCGGCAAAAGGTGGATCTCTCTGTCATAGTGTGTGGTTGTGTGTTTGATTAAGTGGAATTAGGGAAATACAGATCTGATTTGTGAGGTTAGTGCGTTTTGTTTGTCTAATTACTGATTATTGCTATTTGTTTGTTACTGATTCTATGACTTATCTATACCGTAATAGGGTTTTGTGATTAGGGGAAAGAAAAAGAAAAAAAGTGTACTCCTGTATGTTAGATATAACGAGGTGAAAAGGGGGCCTTGACTTTCTTCTCTAGTAATGCTAATTGAGTATGGAAACTAGTACTACAATATGTTAGATATAACAAAAAAGGGGCGCTACAGCAAAAACATTTATAAAAACGGGTTTTTTTATTTTCCGAAAGCGCCATGTCTTTGTTTTCTTTCTCTTATCCATACACTGAAGACACCTCCACTGTAGGTTCTCTCTTTGATTAATTTTCGTGTTGCTATTAAATATTCTTTGGATTAAGTTTTACGAAATTAATTTATTTTAAGTATGAATATGATCAGTTGGAAGAAGTGAAGAAGGATATATCAAGTATGATTGTGTTGAAAGAAATCAAGAAAGCTAGTGATAGCAATAGTAGATAAAATTTCCACTGCCAAAAAGCAAGCTTGTTTTGTTTCAAGATAAAGAAAAGTACTATCACCACAAAGGTAACTAGGTTTAGGCATAGAATTGTTCCAAATTGTCCCTTGTTGATGAATGAAATCTGCTGGAGGGGAGGGTAACTTCAAGATGCACAACACCAGGATATAGAACCCCTATATATGGTTTTGCTACATGTAAAGCTCCGGCCACCAAATCCTATTTCTTGTGGTTTTTTTGTCATTCTTTACATTGCTTTGATAATTAATACTCCCTCCGTTCCACCCAAAGAGTCCATGTTTGAAAAGTCTAATTATAGTGGACTCTTTAAATGAAATATCCCAAAATAGTATAGTGGACTCTTTGCCTGGAATGGAGGGAGTAAATATTAACCAAGTATATTTACTACTTATAGTAAATATTAGAAAATTCGAGAATAACATAATTACTAGATAAGACTGGATTAATTAATTATATTCTCACCTCCAAGAGTTGTAAAATCTAACGTAACTAAAATTTTATTGATCTTCAAAGTGGCACGTCTATTTTCCTTTCAAAAGAAAGAAATACTTTTAGAGTTTGTTCATCAAAGATTTCTCTGTTTGTATAAAAATGATTGTTACTGGGAATAAGAAAGTCCTCCTTTTTGAGGGTGATTAAAATAGAGAATAGTATAACCATTAGAATAGAATGACATATAGATCTAATTAACAGCAGGGGCCGGGAAAAAGAACCTCTACTTAACCACTTGATTCGCCACGCCATCGAACCTCATTGTTCGAGCAAAAGACGACAAATGATATGTTTGCATATTTGTTCCCTGTAAGTAGACATTATATTTCTCCAGTTATCTCATTCAACCCTATTCATATAGTTCTTGTGCTTGAGTCTGTGTCCCATGTTATTGTAATATGTTATTTGTCTGTGTGTGCTTTTTTCTTTTTCTTTCACCTAATCACAAAACCCTATTACTAATCCAGTATACTTTCTGCGTTTAAATCCCATTGGTTTTCACTTGTTTTAATCTGCGATTTTTAATTTTGGGTTTTCCTTTATATAATGCAAATAATAAAATGTTCTGAAGTTCAGATTCAGTGTTTGATTAATATACTGAAGGAGTACTATACCATAACAAGAGGCACTTTTCAAGACTTATATTTGTATTAACTTTGCGTTCAAAGGAACTTGTCTTCTAAATCTAGCTTGGTCTTCAATAATGGTCATTCTAGTCCATGCTGTTTTTTCAATAGATTTTAGTCCATGCTGATCCAGAATAAGGTAAAAAATCTACTACATCACGTGTTGAGTTCTATAGTTATGATATTCCTATCATTATCCAATCAATTCGATTCAATTTCTTTCATGTTCTTGGTGCAGTTTAGTGCTCATTTAGTAACCAACAACTGTAGTTTCTTTCCATGCAAAGCAATTAGCAGTTCTGTCTGTTTAGTACTTTAAAGAAAGCAAGACATTTTCAAACTCCCACATAGCTACAACTGGAATAGAGTAACACTTCAGCCAATGAGATTATTACATACCCCATCCATCCACGACCAACAGATATCTGGACAAGTCTAACACGCATCTTTTCAAGCAGAAATCCCCCCACCCCTGTTTTAGTCAGAATTTTCTGATTTATGATTCTGCTATCATTTTAATATGGATGCAAATTATTCATCCTCTAACTTGTTTTGTAAGCATCAAGATCCATCTAGCATGTTGTAATGTTTTTGTATTTCATCTCCCTTTTCCATTTGATTATCTTAGTGTTCCTTATTAAAATATATGCAATCCTATATAACCTAAAAGCCACCTCAATCCCTTATTGCCTGTTCAAAAGGAAAAAAAAAAAAGTCTCGCATAGCATGCGCTTTGATAGATTAGAATTGCGTCAAAAACATTATTGATGGTTTATCAACTTTGATGGATTTACCAAGACAAAGCCATTAATAGATTTCTTATGAGGAACATAGTTGAACAAGCTGCTATTAGGGATGTTCAAGAAGCCTGTGCTTTTGATCGTAACTTCTTACTACTTTAGCCTATCATTTTTATTTTGATTGTTATTATAATATTCTCTTTTATACATTTTAGGAGGATTACACTGCTCAAAAGAATGGTGTGGGTTTTTACTCCCCAGCTTGGGTGGATGCATCCGTGGTGTTGTAAAGAACCATGTGTACGGATTTGGCTCATTGGTCCAAAGATTAGAGATATTGAGTAACGATCGGTTCCTCATTTCCAAGCCGTAATGAAGATTTCACGCCAAACCAAGAGTTTGAAGGTAAGGTGTGCTAAAGAGTGGAGCAAATGAGAGATGATATCCAAAAACAACTCAAGGCACAACGACAATCCTAATTTGCACTCAAATGGCGCAAATGAAAGTTGATTTCCAATTGCGCTTGCCGGAGGCAATTCAATCACTTCAAAGAACCTCCACCGCCTAATTCCATGTACCATGTAGTTTAACAAGATGACAGTTTGACAAGGCATTTTAAATGTAATGTTTGAAGTTTCACGACTTTAGCTATTTTATTTTAGAAATTTTATGTGAAATGTTCAATCGGTACAATTGAGAATTATTGGTTGATCCAATATTAGTAATTTTTTTTTAGAAAATAATTTATTGCAACAGAATTTTCGGTTGCAAACTTTAAACGGAAAATAATCCGTGGCAATTTTAGTTCTCACTGTAATAGATGTGGCAACGAATAAATCGGTTGTAAACTAAAACGGAAAATAATCGGTCATAATTTTAGTTCTCACAGAATGATATGGCAACGGAAAAATCTATTGCAATTTAAGACGGAAATAAATCAATTGCTAATTGCAACGGACGTCAAAAATGCCCTGTGGATCACCTTACAACCGAAGTAGCAACTACTTTTTCGTTGCAATATATTTTGCAACGGACCTCAAATCAGTTGCAAGTTTGCGACGAGTTTCATTGCGACTGATTTTGATACGGACGTTTTTAGTTGCAATTGTCGTTTTGTAACGGATTTTCATAATTTGCAACGGAAAATTCCGTTTCAATTGTCCTGTTTTCTTGTAGTGTTAGTTTCTGAGATTAAGAAATGTGAATGACCAATTCCATACTACATGTGCCGCCCGTTTACGGTTGATTTCTGCTGGATCTTATGCAGATAACTTGTCATTTAAACTTTTAGTATTTGGAAAACATTTTACTTGAATTTGATGCTCACTTACGATCGATTGACGAATTACCTAATGGGAAGTCCAAGTCCTATGTAACCAACCCCATAATATGACTGACGCTCTGACTGCCTGCGTTAAATATTATTATGTATAATAATACAAATACCGATAGATAACAAATAAGCCCCCACCCATTTACAAAAATGCTAAACAACACTTGAATAATTCACCACCAAAATGTTTTTAGAAGAAGTTAGTATCCAACTGGGGAAATTGTTTGATTTATAAACTCAAGCATGTTAATCTAGGAAGTTTGTGACAACTGGAGAAAATTTTTAATTTATGTAACGCATTTTCTTTCCATGCTAGCCATGGATCCCAATGATTTGTTCGAGTTTCATTATACTACTCAAGTTGGGAAGATATTTTTCTTTATAATTATGTTTAAGTGTATCATGCAAACCAAAGATCTAGCGACCGACCAAAACGAATAGACACTACACTTGATTCCGGCGTAAAGACAGAGAAATGCATTAAAGCTATAAGTTACTCAAAGTCCTCGAGTCAAGGATTGATTAGATACAGCACTTTCCTATCAAATGAAAGGCCTGCTCCAAAAGGCTACTAGAATGGCCAGTACAGTCTGCAGAAATCATGGGCAACTTCATAATGTTCTTTACCATCAATCCTAGAAAATACTTAGTGGGAGTTTGAAACTGCAGTGCTCAAAATTAGGGCAAGCACTTCCAAGCAGTGATATCAGCAGGCTTATAAGACCATAACACCATCACACGCCGGAGAATGATACCTCCGACGACAGATGAGGTGGCGTCCGAATCTTGGTAGCTTGTTCAAAAGCAAAAGCAATTTCAATCAGCTTCGGCCCGTGCCCCTCAACCCTCCGAAACATATTCCAAACGGCGTTCCATCACTGTCATACCCAGCTGGGACGGTAATTGATGGGTAACCTCCAATGGCCAGAACAGCAGTGGCACGCGAACCAGGAGTCACCAGTGCATCCAACTTATTCTCCTCCATCGTTTTCTGAAAGCCATTTTGCGAAAGCTTTTCAAGCATCTCTAACGCCTTCTCTTTTTCACCAAATCCATTTGTTCGTTCCGACTCAATAAAACTCTGCTGGTTGTACGCTGCAACCATTTCCTGCAATGTACGACATCCAAAATTAACCTCCAACAAGAATGCATGGAAACAATTACACATCAAATCACCATGAGAAGTTCAAACTTTTATAGGATTAGACATATGTGGATTCCTATGATAGAGTCATCCACATAAACAAGTATAAACATGTAGCGATATGCCACCTATTGAAAACTATACAACTAACCAGCTCAAAATTGTTCTCATTGAAAGCAATAATGTCTGCCAGTGACATCACTGGAGAGACAACTAGGTCTTCCTGCAAGTAAGCATTTATGGAGATTTTGAATTCGGCCAACATTATTGCAAGTTCACCACTTTTCTTGGGATCCAGAATTATGTTAATATTAGCAATTTCCAGATTGTCCACCACGGTTGCACCTCTTTGTCTGGAGTATCAGGAAAGCAAACCTAAGGTTAGTACTGATTGCCATATTTATGAGCATGAAACTTAAACAAGCAGAAATTCACGCCCACGTTAATTTCTAGAAAGCCTCTTATATGTTTTCCCAAAATTTAGAATTCATGGCTCCTGATGATACACAGTACAAATGTGCTCCTCTATGTTACCCAGACCCTTCACTTTTGCCTCATTTTTGCCAAAGTACTTGTGTCGACACGGCATGTGTGTGGGTGTAGGTGTGGATGTTTTATACTACACTTAGTGCAAAATCTTATAACTTAGCTGCATCCAGCGTCCATATTCAAAGTACCTGTGTCGACACGACATGGGTGTGGTTGTAGGTGTGGATGTTTTATACTACATTTAGTGCAAAATCTTATAACTTAGGTGCGTCCAAAGCCCAGATTTGCACCCGCATCCAGTCCTCGTAACCGAGTCCAGGTATCGTGGGTGTTTACAACACCTACCACCTACCCTCACTGTTCTAGTGAATTCTCCCAAAAGTTGTTCAGATAGTGGTTTTAACACGACCTCAATGTGTTTACATGATGCTCAAAAGCTGCATATTCTGTGGATCCAGCTAGCTTTTCCAAAAATGGTTTTCGCATGATGCCTATCCTCTTTCCTCTCAGACCTTCTTCGTTGAGAAATTGTTTGTACCCACCATCAGGAATATACTTGGCAGCTTGACTTGTTGCTACATCTCTTGGATCAAAACCTGCAATCACATCAAGAACGTGTACTGCATCTGATACTGTCCTGCATATGGGCCTGTAAACATCATTAATAAAAATACAATGAGTTCAAGATCGTATTATGGGCAGTAAACCCATCTAAGCATTCTTTATAGGATAAGTCAATCTCATGCTGAATATAGGATACAAAAGAAGATACATGCCAATTGGACTACTAAGACTGATCGAGGGACTTTAAATTATAGATTTTTGCACTATGAAGTACATATAACAGTATTAAGAGTCCAAGGTAGTTCTATCTAGTGACGCATGTACTTGTATTCTTACCCAATGGTGTCCCAGCGAGGTGTCATTGGAATGACTCCAGCACGACTTGTGAGCCCTATGGTCGGTTTGAGACCCACAACTGAGTTATGATCTGCAGGGCAGCTGATGGAGCTGTGAGTCTCAGTCCCCAGCGAGACAGCCACCATGTTTGCAGACACAGATATTGCAGATCCACTACTTGATCCACATGGGGATCCTGATTTGACATAAGGGTTCTGCAATTTTTCTAGAAATATTAAATAAACATACTTCAAATATGACAAAAATGAAACTATTTATCTCTTTTGATGTTCAGCTAAAAGGTATCTAACCTCTGGAAATTGGTATGAACTTAAATGAAAAGATGATAATCCAAACCCAACAAATTTGGAGCGAAGTTTTTCCCCTCGAGGATAACTCTAATTTGTTTTCTTTAGGGCAAGGAAAGCCAATTAAGGCTAACCATGATAGAGTGGTGGATATTTTTTTGTCGATTTTACCATTCAATCCCATCAATAGGGAGGACTTTATTTTTAATAACAATGATAGAATTCAGAATCTCAGGGGAACAGAATTTAAATAAGTCTAACTCACTACACTACCTCGCAGAGCAGAGTGTAGACGAACAATCTAACATTACAATCCTAACACCTGCACAATGTCAGAAAGGTTGTACTGTTTATCGGAAGTCAAATGAATGTCTACAAGACTTATAACGGTACACGCCATGTCAAACAAGCATTTGGAGGGTGGTCAAGAGTTATTCAAGAACTAAACCGGCGCGGCCCTGAGGGTGTCAAAATGGGCAATGGCCATGTTGGGGGCCCCTAATTTATTTACACAACATATATATAATACATACATATATATATATATATATATATATATATGTATTATATTTGTAAATTTTTGTAAAATAAAATATTAGTTGGGCCACTAAAAAAATTTATTTGGGTCATAAAAACTGCTTAGATTGAGGCCTATATAATATTAATAAAATCATACTTGCTCAATTATGTGTCCCAAGAAAGATTTAATGTATATACTTTGAAAATGAGACGTTGAAAAACTTAATTTTGAAAACCTTATTGATGATTTTGTTTCTCAAAATGCAAGAAGATCTAGATTTTCTTAATAATTGTTTGATACTTTTTTTTTTTTTTTTTTTGTATGTTTGTAGCTTTTACATTTTTTAATACATTGAATGATGAAAAGTGAAAAATTATTTGTGTAAAATTCTTAATTTTTATATTTCTATGAGGGTCCCTCTTTTTCTTTTGGCCATGGGCCCTCAAAAGTTCAAGGGCCGGCCCTGGAACTAAAATTACCAGCTTGTTTGAAGTTGCAATATCAAAGAAATTGATTGGTTTTTATATAACAGAAACATCCTATATCCCCAACTAGTAACCATTAGTATACTCTCACCGCCTCAAGAAAATAGAAACATAAAAAGTCTTAGTACCATTTTTTAAAGTCAATGGGACCATTTTTCGAATGATGTTTGATTCATGCTGCTATGTAGTTTAAATAGGTTAAAGTTTCAACTTCTAATGACTGTAGGTCGAATATTGATTTGAAAAACATTCAAGTTAATTCTGGAATTCAAACTATGACATTTTTTATGGGCAGCATGTGGTACGTGGTTTTACCCAAAATCACCATTAGCTATCAAATTCGTAAACTGCAAAATGGTATGTGTGTTTGTGTGTGTGTGTGTGTGAAAGAGAGAGAGAGAGAGAGATTACCAATCCTTGCCCAGCCCTAGCACACCAGCCATTAGGAACACTATTCAGATCGCGAAACTTGTACCACTCACTAAGACTAGTTTTTCCCAAAACCACCGCCCCCGCCTCCCTCAACCGCTCCACCACCCCGGCATCACGCCGCACCACCGCTCCGACCATCGCGTACGACCCCGCCGTCGTATTCATCTTATCTCTAGTCCCAAACGTATCCTTGACCAACACCGGAATACCGTCCAGCTCCCCCAACGATCGCCCATTCCGTCTCCTCCGATCCGCGTGATCAGCTAGGTCACGTGCGTCAGGGTTAACCTCTATTACAGCGCGAAGAACCGGATTGAGAGCTTGGATCCGGTGTAGGTAGAAATCGATGAGCTGTCTTGAGGTGAGTTTGTTGTCGGCGAAGGCTTGGTTGATGTCGTTGATGGTGGCTTCTTCGATTTGGAAAGAGTGACTGAGAAAAGGGAGGATTATGAAGGTGAAAGTGAGGATGAAGAAGGAATTGGAAAGCATTTCTCTAGGGAGGAGAGAGAAAATCTAATACTGCTGCTACACAGTTTGTTGAGATTTTAACGGCATTGTTTAAATTTCTCCGAACAAGTACCCGAAAGAGTTGCTATCAAGTCACCCAAACTTCAAAAGTAAATATTCTTAGCGGATAAAATACCAAAATTATAAAAATATTAATATAAATTTTAATTTAAATATTTTTATTTATTTTTTAATTTTTAAGGTTAAAAATAAAATTTTAATTATTATTCGGTAGCTCTCTGCCAATTACAGTTAAAGTTATTTGAGAAGAAGTGTCAAATAACTATAGTAATTTTAGGTTAGTGAGCGCCTAACACCATTATCAATATTTGATAACAGTGTCAAACAGTTTAAAAATAATAATAATAATAATTTAATACCTCAAATAAAAACCTAAATCTCATAGATGGAGTGACCTTCCTCTCAAATTGGAGAGATTTCAATAGAGAGAGATTCAGTAGGAGGGACAATGTGTTGTGGAAAGAATGGTTAATGGAGGCCAAGGCGGTGGTGGTTGGGATGGAGGTTCCAGGGTGAGGGCCGCATGTTGAGAAGAGAGTAGGAAGGATTAGAGAGAGAGAGAGAGAGAGGACAGAATTATCTATTCAGGCAGGAGAAGGAAGGAGGCAAGGAAAAAAAAGGAGGGGGAGGCGGGCTTGACCGGGGAGGGGAAGGAATAGTGTGGGTTTTGTTTGGAGTGAAAGGTGTACTTTGAGCAATCACAATAATAATTATTTATATTATATTTTAAATATTTCGTTTTTTGATTAAATTTTATTTTTTAGCATTCTAAAAATAAATTCACTCCAACAAATACTCTTATATAACCCTCTAAAAATTAAATTTCTTTCATATCAACTAACAAACCTAATTATCATTCAATCTTTCTCTTTTTTGATTTCTATTTTTTCCACCACAATCGGAATGAAATATTTTATATCTTAAATTTATATTCTATGAAAAAATATGTTGTATTTTTTAATAATTTTAATTACTTTTATTTAAAAATATATGTCAATCTAAGAGACAATTTATGTTTAAAATTTTTTTGGTTGAAAATAATTTGCAATTAATTCACAAATTTCATATATTAAAATAAATATCTTTTATTTGACTAATTGATAAAATTTATGATGATGATGTAACAAAAAAATATGTATATCAGTTATTTGTAACAAAATGAGAACCTAAAAAAAAGAGGTAATATTACTAATTTTTAAAGTTTATGTTTTTTTTTAAGTAACAAAAATGAAAAATAGCCCAATGTGGAAGACGCTATTCTCTTTAAATCACCGTCCATATAAGGAGAGATAGAGAGTGGTAAAGGGGCACCATTGTGGGCTTGAGAAAGGTTAAAATCTCTAAAAATAGTTTTAGAGGGTTGATCCGTAGCCACTGTGGACGCTCTTAGTAGGTTTAATTAATTTTGAAAAAATATTGGTAAGAATAGAATAGAAAATTAGGGGGTATACTTACCTTTTGAGAAGTTGAAAATATTGGGGGTTTACTTAGTAAAGGGGTATATTTAAAAAATATAGGAGAAACTAGTAACTCTCAACCGAAAATGGTTCTAAATTTTGAATTAGTATAGAAAATATTACTAATAGATTTGATTTGTACAGTATTATGTATTTTTATCGAGAATTTATCAATAAATTTGATTTACGTGTTTGATTGTAACCGAGGAAAAATGGACTTGGGTACGAGCTTGTGCTTATTGACTATTGTAAGGAACTAAATGGGAAAAGCAAACACACCGAAAGGATTTAAGAACGGGTGGGGTTAAATATACCCCATTTTTATTATTATAAAAATATCATTATTTAAAAAGACATTTTTGCTCTTAGGTTGAGATAGACAAATTTCTGGGTTAGTATAGTTTGGCTATGGTTGGCCGAACATCACAAGACATTACGGTTAGTGTTAGTCGAACATCACCGGCATGTTCGGTTGCGAGCCAAACATTCTTGTAATGTTCGGCCAACCAGTCCGAACAATATCTCGTTCACTTCGTTGCCAGCTCTAATGGGTTGAGAGCTAATTGTCAGTTTGGGATTGATTGTTCTTGTTGATTGAGCTTGAGATTGAGGTTTTTGGAGGAAGAGAGACCATCTTTTGTGTGGGTGGATGTAAGAGGGAGACTGATGATGAAAGATTTAAAGCTCTCAGTAAACGAAAAATGAAAGATTTTGGGACACCCATATCATCTTTATTGGGAACGGACAACGAAGTGATGGTGCCATTGTTGAGTTCAAAGAGCTCAACTTTCTACTGATCCATCATTGTTACACAGACTAAGAGGTATGGTGTGTGTATGAGGTTCTCATCTATCTCTCTTAGGTTAGCTTTCCAGAGGTAAAATAGGTAAAGTGTATTTAGTGTTTAGAGAGATTAAAAATGAAGAGGGATGGTGTATTTAGAGGAAAATGAGTTGTTAATAGCCCCACTTTTTAAGAAAATGGCAGTTGGGCTTCCGTAGAAGTAATTTTTTTATGGTGATATATATTTTAACCAATGAAAAAGCTTTTAACAAAAAATTTGAAGAACACTTTGACTAAGCGAGAAGACACAACCCCGTTTCAACTATACAACGATAGGGTGAGGGACTTAGTGTTTAATACCAATTTGCGAAATGCTTACTCACAAACTCATCTCCCCCCACCCCCACCCCATCATCAATCTGTATAGTTTTAACAATATAGCGTAGATATTTTACGAGATAGTTTTCATTTGTGTTTTGAAATCCAAAAATACGGGCAAAACATAAAATTGGTGCAAGAGAGGAATTAACCACATATATCTCGAGAAATCATCGACAATAGAAAGTAATATCAATGATCAGAAGCTGAAGCAACCAGGGAACGCCCCCAAACATCCAAATGAAGTAGATCCAAGGCTTTTATTGAATTAAAATAACATGTAGAAAAAGGTAAATTATATGACTTATTGGGCAAGCATGACACAAACTAGTGTTTATTTTAGACCAGCTAATCCATTTTTGTGACTGATGAACTAAATTCTAAAAGACATGAGAAGAAGGATGGCCAAGTCGAGCAAGCCAAGTTGAGGATGTGGCTCGTTCTCCAATGAGTGCCAATGGATTGACTTTGAACATAGGAGTGACCCATTGGCAATAGTAACCTAGTCATTACCTTGGTTAGGAGAATAATGAGACAACAACTCGGGTGACGATGTCATATGATTGGTAGCACCCGAGTCAAGCAACAAATGAAACCGAAGCCACGGGAGCATACTGCGATGGTGCATACTGACCACTCAGTGAGGGATACTGAGACATGTAGGACGGCTGTGGTGCGGGCTGATATTGGGCAATGCAGGCCAAGTTGGTGCGTTTGTAAACTTTATCAGCAAGGTCACCAGTGCAGTGACATATCTGACAGGCCGTTTTTGGATCTACATATTGGAAAGGGTTAGGAGGAGTGTAACCTGAGACTTGGGGAGTAATATTTGAATACTGTCCAGCAGAGTGTATGGGATTTTGAGAAGGATTTTGAGGATGTTGGCTAGAATGGTTTGGACTCGGTGGATTAGGAAAGATACCACGTCCCGAACCCCGACCTTGGTTATTACGCCAACGACACAACGAAGCCCCTCCTGCCACCCCTCGGTTTGATGTTTGGACAGCATAGCATTTGGGATTGAAGTAAGAGTTGGAGGGAACATTTGGTGGTATGTAGGCATTTGGATTGACAGTGGGTGACACGGTATGTTGTTGGGCAGTGAGTGCAGTAGTGGGATTAAGGGACATGATGTTGAATTTTGTTGTAGTGCTTCTTCACATTAAGCAGCAAGTCTTGAAAATTGTCCATGGACATTTTAGATTTGGCATTTTGGACCGTATAAACTCTTTATAGAAGGGTCAACCGAGGCCGGCAAGAATTCTTCGTTGCAACTCTTGGTCAGAGATGGATTCTCCTACCGAAGCAAGAGAGTCTGCGATAGTGGTTGCACGAAGTAAGTAATCATCAATCGACATACCGGGGCCGGGGTTGCACTTACAGCTATAGAATTCATCTAGCAGTTCGTGAATGTATACGGGACTAAACCACATATGGGCCATATCATTTTGCTGGTAATTAAATTACGTGCCTCGGTGCGGTTGTGATGCCCGACCCGGATCTCTATACGAAATCCCAAAGTCGAGTCACCAAAATAACACAACATCAAGAAGAGCACGAGGTGTATCGACCCGTACTTACACCAAAACACAAGTCTACAAATCGGATATAATAAAACAAGTCATCGGCGACACTACAGCTGGAACCCAACAACTAAAACCACAAGTCTAAAACTTGTGAAAATAAAACATCTAACAACAACATCGGCCACAACATGCCGGAATAATAAACATGAACCACGAGCTACAACTTGCTCGGGAAAGAAACTAAACTACTAACAAGGTTATACACAAGCACGACATTCATATGTCGGCTACCAAAAGAATACGAGGTTAATAACACAAACAAATACTGCCCAAGTAAAGTTTACATAACTTTACTTAACCGTCGTCCTCACCAAAAGAATACTACTAACTATTAACAAGCTCCAAGAGCAACAACACCAAAATACAACCTTCGAGCTACTCGGAATCTCACCGACCTCACCGGGAACCGCTAGGCTGACTCAGATTTAAGGAAAAACAATAAACAACAAACGGGGTGAGTCAAAACTCAATAAGTTACTAAATGCAACTACATGACATGGCATAATGCTCAAGCTGAAATCATAACATGGCATTAACATTTATATACCACAACAAGGCATGTATCATCATCTTTGATATACAAATCATTCAACTCACTTAGCACTTTGATACACACATAAGTGCTCGTAAATAAACCACGTTATAAAAGGATATCATTTCTCTTTCTCCATCTACGCGTTGCTCCTGCAATACACGAAATCAACAAACAACCATATCTTGATACTCATATGTGTAGTATCAACGTCACCGGTATCACTCTTCGGCTATTGATCTCCCCGGAATCACTCATCGAGTTCCCGGAATCACTCTTCGGGTTACTTAGCAAACCAAAGTCATGCGTATTGCTACAACAGTGGGGCTACTTCCCACCTGTGGCCAATAGGTGAGGGTGTGTGAACTCTAGTACAGCGACCCATAGCGATTCCAAACATTGATTTGTAAAGGCTATACGTCGTCCTACCTTGACTAAACAACAACAGTGTCAGCTGGACTATATGCAATGCACAAGTTGGTATAATACTCATCTTATGCAAATAACCATCAAGTTCAAAAGTAGTGAACTTGATAAATGTCATGTAGATTATATTATTCCACCAAGAATTCTCATTAAACATATTGTTCAAAAATCTCAAAACACAACTTTAGAGCTAATTTACAAGTCTCTAAAATTACCAGTATCAAATACTCGGAGGACCAAAATTCATATCAAACGAACTCTAAATCTCGTAGGATTTTAACATGTTGTTCGGTAATTGCTATTCTAACTTAAAATCAACTTCTTAGAGTCGTTACTACACTTCTCAAATCTTGGGTATAATTGTTATATGCAAATTTCTCATTCAAGTCTCTAACATGTTTTTTAGTTCAATTCCATGGTTGAGCTCTTAAATTCAACATGCAACATCATCCAAACCCAACACTTAACACATAAACATGTTATACATCTCAACATATCATTTAGACATGAATATACCAAGTATACAAGTCATGCATGTATAATTAAGAACAAGTATGCAATAGTTTCTAAGCATACAAAGGGGATTAGTAACTTATCTAGAATATGAAAATCAAACCAATGAAATGCAAATCAAAGTCTTCTAAGTTGGTCCCCAAGTCACCCTCTACACTTTGATGGTCTTGGATCAAAATTTGGATGGTTGGATGAGGAGATGTGATCTACACACACTAGTCCCACACTCAATCTCCCACACAAGCTCTCTAAGTTTCCATGGAAGAAGATATGAGGAAATGAAGTGTATTAGAGTCTCTCACATGGTTGAGAGTAACTAAAGGCTGGTCAAAAAGGGTCAAAGGCCGGGTTTAATCTCAGCCATTGGATGGAGATTAAATGGTCACACAACTTAAAATCCAGTCAAACAAAATAACAAAGTACGACCTTATGCGGCCGTACTATGCGGACGTATAGCTCCTAAGCGAGCTCCTAAAGCGGCCGCATGGTTTCCAGAAAGTTTGTCATTCTAAGCGAGCTAGCACTATACAGACGCATAAATCTTATGCGAGCGCCTAGGGCGGCCGCATAGAATCCAAAAAGTTGGGGTTTTGGGCAAGCTCGCACAATGCGGCTGCATAGGGACTGATTCAGGACAAAAAGGCTTCTAAACACATCAAAGTGATTCTAAAATATACCCAAGTCACCCTAAGGTGATACCAACCTCAAATCAAGTTTAAGAAACAACCACAACACAATCCAAACCGCATATTATGAAGCTATGAATGCTCACCAATGCAAATACGAACAACTATGAAACTTCAAGTACATATCAATATACATGAGAAGTGTACAACTAACTCAAATGCAAGCATATTTGAATGATATATGCACATGAAATGACAATGTCAATATAAGAGGTTTAGGAATTTGGTGAATGCAAATGATACAAATGGTGCGGGTGTTACAATAACGATACGATATAGAAGACAAGTCAAACATAGGAGATATCAGGGTATTACAGCGGTTTTACGCAGCTTAATATGTGTTTGATTTTTATCTAACGGTTGCCTGTATCCATCCTAACACTAGGCCAGAAGCTTGCTCAAAAAGAGCAAAAGCGAGGTTAGGAGTTACCCCGTCTTCAAGAGTTGCGGGAGGAGGGGTAGTGGTTGTGACAGTGTCGAAAATCTTGTGGGTTTTAAGGATGGAGAGGAACAAAGATTCCAGTTGTGGTGGTTATCATTCATAAGATGGCAATGCGCCAGATACAATTGTATGTTCAGAAAAAGAGGGAGAGGGTTGGAACTAGCTGGTATGTTACCTAAGTTGGATCCGACTACACTATCGGTTTTAGAGGAGTTGGCAGACTCTGCCATGGCTCGAAAGAGCTCAGATACCATAAAAGACCCAACTCTAAAGACAAGAAAATATAATGACTCACAGAAGGAGAAGAAAGAAGACTTCAATAGGAGACTTTCGGCTAAATAACTCTATAAACCAAGAAAAACATCAACTAGTACAAAGTTACATGGACTGAAAAACATTACTCGCTAATACGGTGGAGTTAACACCAATAGTTTTTGTTATTTCACTCAAAGAGGGGATAATTTGATTCATATAATTCCTTGAAGGAGTCAAAAAAAATAATCGATTTCGAGGCAGGAGGTCTTCTAACCAAGGTGGCTTGTTCAAACCCATAAGAAATCTCAATGAGCTTTGGTTCTTCCCCCTTCAACCCTCCGAAACAAATTCCATAAGGCATTTCATCTATGTCGCACCCAGCAGGGACAGAAATTGCAGGGTACCCTCCAATTGCTAACACGGTCGAGGCAACCCAACCTGGTGTCACCATTGCATCTAGCTTGTTGTCCTCCATCAGTTTCTCGAAACCATCTTTCGACAGCTTCTGCATCATCTTGATTGCCTCTCTCTCTTCCTCTCCAATCCCATTTGTTAGCTCAGCAGCAAGCAATATATCCTGGCCGTACACTTCAGTTTTCTCCTGTAATGACCAAAGTCCCTACTTGTCATTTTCATAACAAGTTTATTAAAGGTGATAATGTTGAAACAAAGATATCTTGGAATTACATACCAGATCGGGATTATTATGGTTGAAGTTGATGATATCAGCTAGTGACTTCACTGGAGATGTCACAAGTTCTTTCAAGTAATTATTAAGAGAGAGCTTGAACTCTGCGAGCACTGCCATGACTTCACCACTTTGATATGGATCGAGAATAACTTCAATATTTGCCATCTCTAAGTTATCTACTATAGTAGCACCACCTCGCCTTGAATATCCAAAAGAATTAGAAAATTAGAAACTATCCTAATCATATACTCCATTCCTCCGTTCCATTCAAAGAGTCCTAGTTTCTATAGTGGGACCGCCTCCATCCATAACACTATGAAAAGCACTTTACCTTAATGTATTGAGATGATCCTTGAAAGTGGAAGCATTGTGGACCTATTTAAGAGGGTCAAAACGGATTCATCACAATGCCCAATCTCTTTCCTTTGAGTCCATCTTTGTTGAGAAACTGTTTGTAACCACCAGGAGGTATGAATTTGGCAGCTGCTTTTGTTGCTTCATAATCCCTCGGATCAAAGCCAACAATAGAATCAAGAACATAAACCGCATCGGAGACAGTCCTGATTGGCCTGTAATAGCGTAGGAGTGAACTTCGTATAAGCTTAAAATATGATAACCCAAAGGTCAACTAAAGCAGAGGTTCAACAAAAGATGATATTTTGTCTGTTCCAAATTCCTAGAACTTACCCGACCGAGTCCATTCGAGGTGAAATTGGGACAACACCAGCTCGGCTGGTGAGGCCAACTGTGGGTTTGATACCAACAACAGAATTATAATCAGCTGGGCATATGATTGAGCCATCAGTCTCAGTTCCGAGTGATACTGCAACCATATTTAGCAGACCCGCTGCTCGACCCACAAGTATCCGCAGTTCCAGTGTGAGGATTCTGCTTGACCCCAGCATAGAAAGTTTTCAATCGCATTAATATATACATGGTCTATATTCAACTGGTCAAAGGAAAAAGAAAACAGATGTATGCAGTATTTACCATGTACAGCTTGGATTAAGTATGACCAAATCATTGTTCCGTTGGAAATCATACTGTTAACAGTGAACTAGTAGAGTTTCTATCTGGAGTAAGTGTTTTCAGTGCCAATAAAGGTTCACTCCACTCAGGTTCAGCTCATCAAGTGAATGACCCAAGATTTATATCCTTGAGCTGAGTTACTTGCATAAACAAACCCATGCCCAGAGTTTCATATACAGCAATACGCTAGCTGGAAACTCAACATCATAAAATTCAAAAGGACTTAACACCATAAAAGGCTAAAAGGTTGAGCATGGCATAGAAATTCTTAAATAAGATGTAACGCTAAAATTAATGTATTGAATTGTATAAGGTTTTATAACACTATATCTTACTGTAAATACAATGGCTCAAATTTTAACAAACATTCATCAATATGATTTAAAATGTACAGTTTAATCACTAAAAGTTTTATTAACAGTCACAAGCCTAGACGAGCCAAAGTTGCCCAAAGTTAGGTTTGGCTGGCTCATTTAGTGACGAAGCTCAGAAAATGAGCTTGAGCTCGTTCCATCGAGTCCCCCAACCTTTATAATATTCCTACTTTAATTTCTTGTAAAAGCCAATAATTCGGTTTAATTGAAGCCTTAATTTACTAAATTGCTCAGAACATAACATTGGTAAAGATTAGTAAACTACTACTGACCAATTATATATGTTTCGGCCGTAAAAGGTCCGAGTTTGACACAGGTCAAGGTGTCAAGGAACGACCTATGTTCAAACTTGACTCTATTACTCCATAAGCGGAGCTATAAACAAGTCGAGCTCTTCGATTCTGAATTACAAAATGAGAAGAATTTATCTAAAATATACTCCGTTGAATTAAACCATACATTTATAAAGATATATCATGTAGAAGCTCGATTAAATCTATCAGAGAGTTGAGCTTTAAATGAGTCAAACTCGAACCGAGTCAAATATAGAGAGTGAAATTACTGACCATTCCTTGACCACGTCGGGCGCACCAGCCGTCGGGAGCCGCAAACGTCCGAAAATGATACCACTCACTCATACTAGCCTTCCCCAAAATCACCGCACCGTCTCTCCTCAACTTAGCCACCACTCCCGCGTCCCGAGCCACCACCGATCCCAGCAACGCATACGATCCGACCGTCGTATTCAGCTTATCTTTCGTATTAATACTGTCCTTGACCAAAATCGGAATACCGTGCATCCCACTCAAAATCCGACGACTGCTACTCCCCTTGTTTCTCTCTCTTTCTAAATCCGCCGCGTCTGCTTGATCTCGCGCGTCCGGGTTTAGTTCCAGTACGCCGCGGAGGGCTGTGTCGAGGGTGTTGATGCGGTCTATGTAGTAGTCAACGAGTTGACGGGAGGTGAGTTTTTTCCGGCGAAGGCGAGTTGGATGTCGGCGATTGTGGCTTCTTCGACCGTGAATTGGTCGCCATTGATGGAGAGTGAACTGAGAAGTAGAAGAGCAATTAACAATGAGGAGGAGAGAGTGAGTGAAGGGTTGTTCTTGTTGTTAGCCATTGTCGCTGCTTGTTAGAATTTGGAGTTAGAATTTTGAGGTTTGAATGAGTGGGAGGGACTGGTTGATTAAGGACGTTGGGAACTTGGGGAAGACACCATTGTTTAAACTATTGCCAAGTCACGTGGCGGTACACCGGCGGACTATATTAAAATTAACAAACAAACTACCGTTGAACCCTGGAAAAGTTTTAATGGTTATTTTCGATAGTAATTATTGATTATTATTATTATTATTATTAGTTATTGAATCTATATATATATATAAAAGCAGAATAGTCTCCATTTTTGGAAAAATCCCGCCAAAATGTACTTCCTAAAAATGAAAACTATTCTATTTGACAATTTTGTCTTTTTTGTGGCTAAAACATGAATTATGTTCAGACATGCAATAAATACCCACAGTTTTGCATTAAAAAACTTAATATACACAGTTTTGCTTTAAATAGGCACTATATTATTTATTTATCTCTGGCACACGGTTTTGTGTTTGAAAACCAGATGTATTAGTGAGTCATATTAATTGCCCATGGTTTTGAACATGGTTTTAACTTGCAAAACCGGAATTGAACACGATTTTGAACACAAGTCTGATTATACATCATTGATATGAGCAACCTTGAAATTGAATACATATGCAACTGACTATTTAAAGATACTCCATAGATTTGTTTTTGAAACTTGAGTATCTCTTTATGTACAATGAGTTGGAAAATCAAATCCGTAAAAAGTGTTAATTGAAAATAAAAAAAATGTCTTGGAAAATGAACCATGATAGATAGGGAATACACATGTGACAGACTTTAATTAATAGTTACAGATTTGTTTTTTGAAATTCGAATATTTCCCTTAATTAATAGTTACAGATTTGTTTTTTGAAATTCGAATATTTCCCTTTGTTTGAGACATAAATATTGCCACCAGTATAAAAAGGTCCTTCCAAAATCCTCCCATTAGAAATCGTTAGCACCCAGACATCAATCCAATATCAGTGTATACGATAGAAGATGTTCAAAGTAAGCTTACGCATAGCGCATAGAAAGCTATTTCATGCTTCATTCCAGTAGCAATGAAAGAAAGTTGTGAGGCTAGAAATCGAAATGCTCACTCCAGTCACAAGCGGCGCCTATTCCTGTCCTCTAACAAGATAGCTGGCAAGAAAGAAGAAAGCACCAGTCTCATTCAAATAACGATGTACTTCTGTCTATCTTTCTTTTATTTCATCCATTGGTCTTCAATCAAGACTTTGGTTCAGGTGAAAGCGAGCTAATCTTATTAGGATATATATATATATATATATATATATATATATATATATATACACACACACATTAGAATCATCGTACATTATTTTCAGAATACATCAAACTCAAAGTTAAGGGAGAAATCGAAGTTACAATTCACAAAAACATATCGATGACAGTTAGTTTTCCTCTTTATATTGTTTTAAAATAAATTAATTTCTTATGTCGAAGCATTTTTATGACGCAGAGGTTACCCTTAGAGTTTTTAAATTTTTAATCTCATTACCTCAATACTTTTTCTTTTTTTTCTTAATTAGGGATCAAGAATTCTTACTATTCATCTTCATCTGGAAGAAACTGTGCAGCTGCTTCGAGTAACCCAGCTTCATGCAACAAGAAAACTGCAAAAGAGCGTTTACCCCACAATGGGTATAATCAAATTATTTGGTACCTATACATCGTCAAATAAAGTGAACAAAAAAACTACCCTCCAAAACTATCTACTTCTCGCATCAAGTAAAGGCTTCTAAATGACATATTTGGTTCGTTGGTTAATTTTGTAGCAACTGTCTTTTATACATCCTTATTTTTTTATACCATTACATTAAGGACGGTAGTCATCGTTTGCTATGAAACAGTGTTGTATGGAAACTTAAACTTAGAACTCTAACTGATATTTTTAGTAAAGACAAATATATAAAAAGTTCTCTACTTTCTACAATGGGGACAAGGGTTTCAAAAAAGAATTTACCATTTTCATGCTTAAAAATTTCTGTGGGTACTAAAGAATTCCTTTTAGTAATAGAAGCCAAATTGTTATTAAAAGATTTGTTATTTATTGTCTACCGTTCTTCAATCTATTTACAATGCACCGGCCAACCCATTTTAACGTGTAATATCCTTATTAAATATCATATTTAAAAAAAGTAGTAAAACATGTATTATATTTATAAAATATAGAATACACTAATAATCTAATTTCTAATTAAATAATAAGTTTAATTCATGCTTCAAACTAATAGTATGTCAAACCTTTATAAAATAATTTTTATAAGAATCTGAATTGAAATTATAATTCAAACTGATTCTATCTCTCTCTCTCTCTCCCTATATATATATATATATATATATATATATATATATTGCCTTTTTCGAAATAATGCAAAATGTGCTGCTAATTTTTATGATTGCAACATTAGTACTCTTGGTATACTAATCAAGTTTATTTTTTATGTTACAAAAACCAAAGAGTCCTTTCAAATCTGTCATTTTTGTGTTCTGTTTCAACGTACTTTGTTTATTGACTAACACATTTGCTTATATAGGTAAGCAACAGATGAGTTCAAAGATTATACTTTGTTTATTGAACTTACTAACACTATTGCTTATATAAGTACCCAACAGAAGAGTTCCTATCGAATCATCTCACTTTTGAGGTGATGAAAATTGATGCTAGGTTTAATAAGCCATTTTTCTGTTTAAGATTACGAGATCTAAAAAAAAAAAAAGATTACTCCTATGCTGAAATTTTTTTCTTTCGTGAATTGTTTTTGTTCATTTCTTTAGATTCAAACATGTATGCTAAAAAATATATGGATTTTACAACAAAAAATTTCGAGAACTGGAAGCAAGTTTATATATGTGAATATGTTTTTTTTTTCAAATTTCATTAGATCTGAACATAAATGTCAACAAAAATTAAAATTTTAATGAGTATTTTTAATCTCCCAAACTTTAGATCTGAAAAAAATAAAATAAAATAAAAGCGGAAAAAAAATGCTAGGTTTAAAAACAAACCGTTCTTCTGAGAATGTTATGAACTGCCACCTTGAGAGTGGTATCCACTTGGACTTCCGTTACATTTATCTTTTAGCAATCACCAAACCCACCACCGTTCTTTACCTTCCAAAGTTTCTCTCAGCAAATCCTCCGTTGTTTCCCAAGAAATTCCTCCAACAAACATCTTACATTGGTCTGAATCCTCCATACTCAAAACGAATTCAGAAGTAGGCCTCAGATTACCGTGTTGCCTTCTACCGTGCTCATTTTGAAGTAGGCCTCAGATTACCCCTCGATCCGTTCATCTGTGAATTTTTGACGGAGACCAACTCTGCATCCATTGACCTGAATGTGCATATTGTCAGACTATTAGTGTGTTTTGCCATTGTGTGTCGATCCTTGGGTTTTGAGCCGCGACTAAGCGTATTTTTTCACTTTCACACTACTTCGGTGTCGGCAGATGTCATAGCTGCCCGTAGCCGCGCTGGCGGTCCCCAAATTTTTAAGAAAGCTCCTGTCAAAATGCACGGTTGGAAAGATCGATTTATAATAGTAGAGTCTAGACGGGGATGGAATTTTCTAGTTCCGCGCCCCACACACGACCGCAAAGCAATCCAATCTGTGTTTGTGTCCGCACGGAGGATATAGTGGTCGTGAAAGCCATTCATCGGGCACTTGGTGTAGTCGAGCCCGGAGGAAAATTTGTAAGTCAATCTAAAAGATTCGGTTGGAGTGAAATGGAGTCCAGTGATGAATGGTTATGGTTGGCGGGTTTGTCAAGAAAACCGGTTGACGGTGTTATCCCTTGGGTTACCATCCCTGATCAGCCACGTCACCCAGGCTGGATAGTTCATTTTGGAGAGATCTTTGGTGATGATTGCCCGAGCTGTATTGAAGGGCATCCCTGCTCGCGTAAGCACTTTGCACTCATATAGTGATGTTGTACTTAAAATTTGTAAATCTCTACTATATATCTATTGATATCATTATTGATGCACTCTCTTCCTTAACATTGCGGCTATGGCATTTAACTTTGACATAGGAGAGATGAAGGGCTGCAAAGTGATCCACGGTGATCGGGTCTTGCCTCTACAAAGAAGTGCCCACTGGTGTCCCTTCTCCGATCCGGAAGAAAAGCAAAGGGAAAAGACCGCGGAAAGATTCTTCTGCGGTTGTTGAGGCCGCCGCTCCTGCTGTCAGCTTTAGGCCTGCCACATTCATTCCCCCTGCGGCTCCTTCTTCTCAACAGACTCCACCTCCGACTCCTGATGCAGTTCCTGTTTGGGCTTCTTCTAGTTGGTCTCAACCCACCAGTCCCGAAAGTATTTTTAAACTTGCCATGGAGATAGCTGCTGTTCCAAACTTAACCGGTCTCGATTTAAGCAATCGGGAGCTGCCGCACGCTCAATTGGGTCTTGGCCCCCTAGGTCGTCTTCGGCATGAAAGGATGATTCAGGAGATGAGATCACAGGGCTCTGAAGCCATGATTGCTCGTGGAGGCTTAGCCGTTGTTGAGGTAATAATCTCTTTTTTATTTAGCTGCCCATAATACTGTGTATAATGGCTAATAGATGTCTTTTTCCTACCAGATGGTGAATGCGATGATCGGTTTAAATGAGGAGCTAACCGAGAAAAAGAGACTGCTGGTTATTAAAGACAAGGAGGTCAGCGCCCATGAAGCTCGGGCGGTCAAACTCGAAGCTGATTTGGAACTTGCCCGTAAATAGTTCGAAGAGCTGTCAATATTTCATGCCGGTTGCTCTGACCGCAAAGATCGCGAGATGGCTGAAGCTTTAGAGCGCCAACGGGTTAGCCACGAGGAAAGTCGACAAAGAGATATAGATGCCGCCATAGAGGCATACAAGAGCAGCGATGATTTCAAGCGTTACGTGGCCCCGTGTAATGAGCTTTTTGATAGCGGAGCGCATCATATTCGAGGGTAGCCGCCGCTATCGGCGGCATGAACGATCTCATCACTTGGAAGAAAGAGGATCCTTATGGTGTCGCAGCTCGACAAGGTCATCCCTGGGTGCCGTATACTCCAAAAGATCTCGAGATGATTCGGGCTCGGGATGCTAAGAATAAAATGCATGCTTGGGATCCCCCTCCGTTGAATGAAGACAATCTTCGTGTGCGGCTGCACCCACCAGCTTGGCATCTTCGTGACCCTGGACCCGAAGACTCGGGATGTTACTTGGACGTGGATGTTGATGATGAAGAAGATGATACCGGTGATGGTGATAACCAGAGTTAGCTTGTTTCCTCACTGCGTCGAGTTCTGATAGGCGACTGTGCCTTCACTTTATTGTTATTTTAAACTTTTTAGTGGGGAGTCCCACCTAACTATTTTCGTAGCAGTATTTTTCTTTAGAACTTCTTATATGCTTGCAAATTATCACAACACAAAGATGGCTATAGACCCGCGACCAAGTAGCCTACTGCTAAGTGGCCATTCCGCCAAACTAAGTCTCACGGATAAGTGGCCCGCCGCCAGGTTGTCTTACGGCTAAGTTGCCCGCGACCCAAGTTGTTAGCGGCTAAGTTGTCTTTTTATATACTGCTTCGGTAGCTCGCTTATCCAAACAATTGATTGGGTAACACGTGACTAAGTCTTGACGTGGTTGACTGAAATGCAATGGTACTTTACCCGCGGATGCGACCTACTTGCGCGGCTAAGTTCTTCACATTTGTAAAATTTCTCGAGCCTTTACTGATTTTGCTTCATTTTCTGCATAGTATAGCCTTTGTTAATAAATAGCATTTTGGCGTCTTTGATTTGTCGCTTCATTTTTAGCGTGAATATAACCTCTGCTAATTTTTATAGCATGCGAGCGGCTTTAAGTCGCTTCATTTTTAGCGTAATATAGCCTCTGCTATTTTTTTATAGCATGCGAGCGGCTTTAAGTCGCTTCGTTTTTAGCGTAATTTAGCCTCTACTATTTTTTATAGCATGCGAGCGGCTTAGATAAATGTTCGTTCATGTGTTCAAATTGTGTAAGGTGAAAACCCACTTTAGCTGCCCGCATCGACTAATTTGCCCAATTGATAGATATGCATATAGTAATCAAACTCCGTCACTCTGAAAATAATTGGACTTAAAGTATTTTGGATAGAAATATCACAGCTGTGAATTACACTTAAGATCTAAATTTATATAGCGCACTTATCTAATGATAATATCTCTTCAAATGATCTGCATGCCATGGATTTTTAAGATCTTTCCCATCTTGAGTCTGGAGTCGGTAAGTGCCTTCTCGAATAATTCTAGTGACTCGAAAGGGTCCTTCCCAATTAGGAGATAGCTTTCCTTGACCGGTCTGTCTTCCAGTTGCTTCTATCTTTCTCATCACCCAATCACCTACTGAAAAAGTGCGCGGGTTTACTCTACTGTCATGGTGGGCCTTAGCTCTCTTCTTGTAGTTTTCCATTCGAAGTCTGGCATCCAACCTTCTTTCCTCAAGTAAGTCTAGTTCTGCTCGACGGGTGTACTCATTAAGTTGTTCGTCGAAGTAGCTAACTCTAGGGGATGGCAGTCCAACTTCAACAGGTGCCATTGCTTCTGAGCCGTACGCGAGACAAAATGGGGTTTCTCCAGTTGGCCCTTTGATGGTCGTTCAAACGCACCAAAGGGCGATGTGTAACTCATCTACCCAGCGTCCGTGTCTCCCTTCAAGGTTTTTCTTAAGAGCGGTCAATATCTGCTTATTGCCCGCCTCTGCTTGGCCGTTTCCTTGAGGGTGGGCAACTGAAGATCTAACGTGTTTTATCCTCATAGCCTGGCACACCTCTGTAAATTTATCTGAAAACTGTGTTCCTCGATCAGATACAATCACCCTTGGTAATCCGAATCTACACCATAAGTGGTCATGCCAAATTTTATAGCATTATCTTCTGTAATGCTTGACAGTGCCTTTGCTTCGGCCCACTTAGTGAAATAATCAACCGCCACAATAGCATACTGGCATCCTCCCTTGGCCTTTGAAAAAGGTCCGATAAGGTCTATTCCCCATTTATCGAATGGCCATGCGGCTACTACAGGCGTTTGTACCACCGCGGGCAGCCTTGGAATGTCGCAACAGTTGGCACTTTTGACATTTTCGACATACTCTTCCGCATCTTTCTTTAAACGGGCCGTAGTATCCGTGAAAAGATTTTATCCGATAAAGTTCTTGCTCCAGGATGTCCACCACATACCCCTTCATGGACTTCGGCCAGTACTTTCTCTGTCATGTGTGGCTCCACGCATCTTAACAAAGGCTTGCTGAAAGAACGTCGATATAATATTCCATTTAACACTGTATATCTAGCCGCTCGACTTACAATTGTGCGGGCATACTCTTTTCCCTCTGGGAGGGTTCCATTTTCAATATACTCTTTCAGTTCAGACACCCAACTCTTTTCTACTTCTTCCACGTCCATTATTACTGGTCTTTGCACGGCCGGGCATTCGAGGTACTCTATCCATGTATAAGCTGATAATGCGTCGACGTCTGCTGTTGCTATCTTGGACAAATAATCGGCTCGTGTGTTTTCTTTGCGATCAATCTGCTTTAATTCCCAATAGTCAAATTTGGAAGTCAACTTTTTTGCCATCTCGCAATATTGGAGCAATGTGGGATTGTTAGTCCCATACTCTCCCAAAATTTGGTTCACAACAAGTTGTGAATCACTGTGAGCGACTAAGTCTTTTACTCCCATGTCGATGCACAGCTCCATGCCCGCGATCAATGCCTCATACTCAGCCTGATTATTTGAGCTCGTGAATTTGAATCTAAGAGCCTTTTCAACTTCATGGTCACCGTTCGGTGAAATCAATAACAAACCAGCCCCACTGTTGTCATGTGTTGAGGATCCGTCCACAAATAAACACCAGTATTGTTCGGGCCGTACGCGGGGCGTGGCTACCGAGGTGGCGGCCTCCTTCTCGGTCGCCAAAATGATGGCCCTCTTACCATTAGTTGCTTTTATTTCCGCTTGAGTATGCTCTTGGGTAAATGAAGTTTCAGCAACAAAATCGGCTAGGGCTTGAGCTTTGATTGCCTTTCTTGGCGTATAAGTTATATCAAATTCGGTAAGCTCTATTGACCAGTTGAGGAGTCGCCCTGAGCATTCTGGCTTGTGCAAAATTTTTCTAAGTGGTGCATTTGTGTACACAATAATAGAATGAGATAAAAAGTAAGCCCTGAGTTTGCGGGCAGCAATGACAACAGAGTAGGCTAATTTTTCTGCATTCATATAACGTGTTTCTACATCACTTAATGCTTTAGAGACATAATAAACGGGCTTTTGAACATTGCCCTCCTCTATTACTAAAACTGCAGCTACTGCTAAATCAGTGGCCCCCAAATAAACATACAAAATGTCACCTTGTTTTGAACTGACAAGAAGAGGTGGTTGACCAAGGTACTGTTTGAGTCGTTCGAAAGCTGCTTGACATTCTGAAGTCCACTCGAAAGCTTTGTTACCCTTAAGCACTTTGAAGAAGGGTAAACATTTTTCTGCTGCCCGTGACATAAAACGGCCCAATGCAACCACGCGGCCGTTCAATTTCTGGACCTCCTTTATGCATGTTGGAGACTTCATATCTAGCAGTGCCTGAATTTTCTCCGGATTTGCCTCAATCCCTCGTTGGCTGACCATGAAACCTAAAAACTTGCCTGCGGTGACTCCGAACGCACATTTGCTGGGATTTAGCTTCATATTATTCTTTCGAAGGTTTTCGAAAGTTTCAGCCAAGTCTTCCACATGCGGCCGCCTTTTGGATTTTATCACCATATCATCAATGTAAGCTTCCACATTTCGACCAAGCTGATCGCCAAAAACTTTGTTTACCATCCTTTAATAAGTTGCTCCAAAGATTTTTCAATCCAAACGGCATCATTACATAACAAGAATTCCCCCCGCTCGAAATGCGGTTAATTCTTGGTCTGCCAAAGCCATCTTTATTTGGTGATAGCCAGAATACGCATCAATAAAGCTAAGCATAGTGTGCTCAGCTATGGCATCAACCAACTTATCAATCCGCGGCAAAGGGTAGCAGTCTTTCGGGCATGCCTTGTTCAAGTCTGTGAAGTCCACACACATCCTCCATTTTTTGTTGGCCTTCAAAACCATGACGACATTTGCCAGCCACGACGGATAATACAACTCTCTGATAATTTTGGCCCTTAGCAGCTTTTTGACCTCCTCTTTAATTGCAGTATCTTTTTCAGGACCGAACACCCGCGGTTTCTGCTGTACAGGAGTAAACTCTGAATTCACGTTCAAATGATGTTCTGCAACCTCAGTGCTTATTCCTTCCATGTCTTCTACCACCCATGCAAACACATCCAAACTATGCTTCAATAACTTGATCAGATCTTCGCGGTCTTGCCCGCGCAGCTGCCCACCAATCTTGATTTTTTGATCTGGAAAGAGAGGGTTAATAACCACTTCCTCTAACTCATCACAAGGCTTCAAATCTATTCCTTCTCTAGTCTGCATGGTATCAATTTCAATCTCTTTAACTACCCGGCTGCCCGTCTCTTGCGCCCGGCTGTCAATCTCTTGTCCCCCTACCTCACTTGTTTGGGCGGCCAACTCTTCACGTAAATGTGGTGGAGGAGGTGGTGACCAAACGAGTGAGGTATCTTGCTCGCTTGCTGCTGCATTAATCATGCCTACCATTGGATCTTGTCCCTTGGTTATTTTCAGGCTCTTCGAAAATGCTCCATTTGTGCTCATCATCTTCCACGGTCATTTTTCGCTTTAGCTTTTGTGATTCAACCACGTGCTCTAGCATTGACCCTGGATCACTCTTGATGCAAGCGACCCCTTTTGGGGTAAGAAATTTTATCCTCTGATGCGGAATTGATGCAACTATCTAAAGAGCAGCCATGGCCTGTTGGCCCAAAATCACATTATAGGTTGAGGGGAGATCAATCACCATAAAAGTTATTTGCTCTATCCGGACCCTATTTCCATCCCGCAACCTGACTTGTAATTTTATCGTGCCCTTCACATTAACCCTGTGATTTGAAAAGCCTTCGAGCTGGCCGCCATATGGGGTTAGGTGTGCATCTGCAAGTCCCATTGCTCTGAAACAAGAATAGTATAGGATATCTCGGCCAGCCCCCGTATCTACTAGAATCCTGCACACCTCATGCCGTTCAATTACAGCGGAGATGACCAAAGGCTGCTCGGCCTGCAAGGTTGTCGTTGCCAGCTCATGTGGGGCAAACCCAATTATCTTGTCAGCATCGCCCTGCTGAGGAGGTACATAGGGCACATTTTTCAAGCTATGAATCTGATTTCTCAACTGAGTTATACTTGGAAACTCCTCCTGTATGACTCCGATGCGGGGATAATGCTCCTTCTCCACAATATCATGGCGGTCTGCATCTTCATGACGGGTGGGCGGCGCCCGATCTGCCCTATACTTGCTCAGAGCCCCCTTGTTGATCAACCTCTGTATCTCTTTTTTCAACTGCAGACACTCTTCCGTCGTGTGCCCAATATCCTTATGAAAACTGTAATATTTTTCCGGGTCCCTTGTTCCCAGACTATTCTTGCTCATCGGCCGTGGAGCGGGCAAGTCCTCCACTCTCATAATCTCTTCTCTTGAAGTATTGAGCGGTGTGAAGGTGTCATGCTCCTTCTCTGTCCCAAAATCTGTGACCCCCCTGGGCTTGGTCCTGCTCCTGTCATGTCCGCGGGTAGCCCCCTTGTATCCGCGGTCAGCCTCTCTGTAGGGGCGGTCAGTCTCTTTCTTATCACCTTCCACTGGAGCCTCCGCGCTCCCTATCCTTTGCGCTAACCCAAACAACTCCGCCCTATTTTTGGGCGGTCGAGTAAACACTTCTGTTTTAAGAGTGTTGGGCGCCAAGCCTCCCTCGAAGCATGTCAATACCTCCTTATCTGAAATGTCATTGATCTGTTCCAAAACAGTTTTAAAGCGTTCCACAAATGCAAGGATAGATTCACCCGGCCTTTGTTTGACGTTACTCAACGCACCTCTTGTTTTAGGTAGGGCACCTGCTGTTCCAAATTCTCCCATAAACACCTTCGCAAGTCGGTCAACTCTTAACCCCTCGGATAGGTTGGCGAACCATGTAGCGCCTTACCTGTAAAGTACCCACGAAAGCCTTGCGGATGATTGTGTCATCCGTGGTGAGCAGAGCAAGCTTCATCTCAACGTGGTTGAGATGGTCGCGTCACCGGTCTTCCCTCATATCCATTAAAGGTGGGATATGTTATCGTTGGGTCAGGTGGGGAATCACGGATCCATCGTGCAAATGGCTTGAACCGGGTACCGATAGGTGTTATCTTTCCCTTCTCAGTTTCAATGGCCTCCAGCCGCCTTCTCAGATCCTGGACTTCATCCTGGGCAGGCCTGCTGGCCGCCTGAATTTTTGATGGCTTCCTTTCTAGGGATCGCCCGTTTCGGTTTGCCGACCGCCCTTTTCGGGAATACCCACGTGACATCGTAGCTCGGCTTCAAGGAGATTTTGACCGCCTCGATTGCATTGTTCTATGGGCATGCCCGCTTGTGAGGGTTCGGATCGATTCCCCTCGCACTTCTTTCCCGTGCGGTTCTTCCCGCTGCCTCATTCATGCGACCTCTTGGGTCGTGAAGTCTATGTCGGACACTCACTCTGCTCTGAGAAGGTGCCTGCTCACCCATATGCCTGGCCATACGCTCATCATCCCTGAGCTGTCTGGTCTTGGTTCCTTCCATTCTCCGGTCGGAACGACCAGCCCCCATACCTGAGCGTCCTCCCTCAGGTTGCCTGCTAGGTCCCCGCGACCCATTTATAGTAATTGGTACCACTTTAGTAGGCTGGGGTGCTGGTGTCTGTGAACCCAACAGTGCGGCCGGAATGGGTACCTCGGCCTAACCCATCGACCGCAAGAGCTGATTGTTCAGCATTATCTGGACAAGCGCCGCCGTCTGCGCTTTAAGCGCCTCTGCCTGGACAGTCGGATCGGCCTCGGGTGGCATGGATGTACCCGTAGTCGCCCGACGCGTGTTCAATAGATCACGCAAATCACTAGCCCCAGCTTGTGGCTCTGCTGCTTTCTTACTTGCCCGGGCACCCTTGCCCTTTGTGGGTTTCCTCGCCGGAGCTTCTTTGCGATTCCTCAAAGCATGCAGAGTTTCCTCCGCCTGTGAGCCACCCTGTGGCATTGCACCGGCGTGAGGATTTGGCACTATGTTGGTCGCTTCCATTTGCTCAACCGTGGGATGAGCGGGATCGTTGCCAGTGCCAACAGTTGTAGTGTTACCAGCCATAATCACCGAATTAGAGTTTGAAGTTTTAAACTATTTGTTTGGATATCTGGGCTTTCAAACGTTTCCCGGCAACGGAACCACTGATGATGCCGATTTTTGCACCGTGGCCTTGATGGGAAAATGCTCCGGCGAAATAGCTGGTAATTAGCCTGAAAACAAGAACAAAGATTACTGCGCAGGGGTTCCTTGCAAAATCCCTCCGGTATGAGAATTAGCACTGTATATCAGAGAGAGAATAATGCTAATTGAGGGAGCAAAAAGTGTATAGTTGTGCGTACCTTTTATGTCTCTGATGTTACTATTTATAAGAGAGTAGCCTGTGGCCCTAGATAACTTCGGGCCTGATGGATGTGATGAGATCCCGTATTTTACGGATTATGGTAACGTATCCGGAGGACATATTGTAATAGGATTCTACTCAATTGGAGATAGTTCCGTGATATGCAAGACGTGTAAAGCTATTAACGATATTGCGAGTAAGTTGGCCGCTTTTTGCGGGTAAGTCGGCCGCCTTTGCGGGTAAGCTGGCTGACGTTGCGGGTAAGCTGGTCGCCTGTTGCGAGTAAGTCGGCCGCCTATTGCAGGTAAGTCGGTTGCCTTTGCGGGTAAGTCGGCCGCCTCTGCGGGTAAGTGACCCGCCTTAATGTAGTGTGCGGGTTACTCAAAAGTTGACCGGTAAGTAATAGCTTGCCTTTAGCGGCTTGCTTTTGTCAGCTTTATCCTTATTATAAATTTGGGTAGTTCAAAGCCATATTTATACTATTCCTACAAAAAACTTATTCATTTTAGGTTAAGTTAATTAGGTCAATCCTAAATCTGGTAGGATTAGGACACTACCTCCAATAGTAATACAATTCCCATTTGATTAGGACACTACCTATAATAACAATATAATTAGGTACAAGCCTTCATATATAATTGGGCTTCATATCCGATTATTAATGTGTATCACTAAATTTAGTCATAATTAAAGGAAAAAAAGCATAACTATGGCCAAGACGCTTTTAAACATGTGAGAGATAAAAGTTGAGAGAGATAATGAAAATTATTAATTTAAATTTTGAAAGTGAATTTTTGAAGTAAAAAATTTCAAATAAAATATTGGATTGTTTATATGAAACGAAGGAAGGGAGTATGAATCTATGCTCGAGTTAACACCAATAGCTTTTGAAACATGATGATTTCGTGAAGGACATTTACGAACCATGGTAGCTTGTCCAAACCCATAAGCAATCTTCATGAGCTTCGGTTCCGTTCCTTTCAAAATTCAAACCCCAAAAAGGCATTCCGTCAATGTCATACCCAGCTGGGACAGAAATCGCCTCCAATTGCTAGCACAGTCGAGGCAAGCCAACCCGCACCGCACCCACCGGTGTCACCATTGCAATATTTTATCTATACAATAATATGGTGTTTTGTGTATCATTTTGTTGGCATTACGTTTTAACCCCAGAGTAGAATTCATGCCAAATAATTTATGATACATAGTAATATAAGATTTATCAAATGGGTATCAAATTTTGTGTATAAAACAATGTGATTCTCGATTCACTTTTTAATCAACCACATCATTTTGTGTCTAAAGTTTGGTACTTAGTACTAGTCTGTATTTGGTAATGTTACAAATTAAAAAATAAAAAGCCACAAAATCACTAGTGGCATTTATTAATTAATTATTCTAAAGTTTGACATTAAATAGTAAACAACCGTAGCCTAAGTTTGGAAGATATTACAATATTACATAAACAGAATCATATACTTATACAACAAACAGAACAGCTATATATATATATATATATAGAGAGAGAGAGTTTCCATTTGCCTCATCATAACCAAGTGAAATCTATTTTTCTGTCGCGTTGGGCCAAAGCTAACATGCGCATGCCACACCTAAAAACTCCTCCGATCACTAACTATTCCAAAATACTCCGAACAAGTACATGTCATGTGATATAGAAAAAATTAAATGAAAATATGACTGATATACATATATAGATATAGGCACTTAACAACGTAGGCAAAGAAACGCGTGGATCACTTGCAAGTGGTTAATCTGCAGGTCATGTTGCCATTGTTGCCAGAATTAGCCCTCATGAATTTCAGAGCAGTAACAAGGACTTGCCTTGTCGAGCCCATCAATGCCCAATTCAAGCGTGTGACCACATCGAGGGGATGGTATGGGAATTGAATGCTATTGTAGGAATTAAGAAGTGCAGTTGTTCCTTCCCTCAAAAGGGTCTTATAAGGATCCCCTCTCCCTCTCATGCTTTGCCATAGGCTCATGTCTGTTCCATATTTCTTCGCAGCCAAGAGTCCGAACGCGACGGCTACTTTCATGTCTGGGCTCAGTACCTTCCAGTGGCACTGGTACTCCGGCATTGTCCAGGTCCTAGTTGAATCATAAACACATTACATCTATTAGAAGAGAATGCAAAAAGTTATTCTGTCGTCTTCAATCATAAGAGATCTGATACGTACACTACTGATATGTAATTCTACGTAGTTCAGCATTTTTATTTTATCTAATGACTCTAAGCACGATACAGTATATGAAGAAGATAAATCTAAAGTGAGGCCCAAAAATATAGCTGATTAGGTGTACTTTTTTTGTGGATATATATAGTCACATTTGAACATTATTGAAGTTTGTACAAGAAAAAGGGGTGAGGGTTCATCTTTTCATTCTACAAAAGTGGTTAATGGGACAAGAACATCCAAAGTGTACCAATTGTATGACTACGAAGATATATAGTCCCTTTTTTTCTTTTGTTTAATTTGTTGGTATTATGTACAAGACTAGTAATAGGGATACAAATTTTTCGTACAACTTTCTTGTACAAATTTAGGTAGCAAGCATGTGATTGGTTAGTTATCACGTGACGAGATTTCACCATTTAATCCATCACATATTTATTTGTATGAAAAGTTTGTGATTGGTTATATATTAGATAACTTAGTATCTGATATCACTCTTTACCCGTCACATGTTTGATACCTAAATTTGTATGAAAAGTTTGTACAAAAATGTTTGTATTCCTATCACTTCCTATGTACCAATGCCAACAGTTATAATATGTGCCAAACAGTCCCTTAAACTTGAAGAAATTTTAATGATCAACTTACTTGTAAGGGCAGGCTGAAGGTTGCAAGAAAGGCACTGGGGCCAATGGAGGCAAGGGAGGCAATGGCGGTAACTGCGGCATTGGTGGAAGCCGAGGCACCGGCGGACGCCTAATTGGTGTTGGTGGTGGCAATGCAGGATTCACCGGTGGCGGCAATGCAGGGGTGACTGGAGAAGGCACCGGGGAAGCTGACCGTGGGCAGTATGACATTGGCTGAGCAGGCTGAGAAATCAGAGGATCTACTGTGTAAATATCCGTATCAAACATGCTAAACACAAGTCTCAGATTCTGGGGAGGACCGGCAACTGCTCCACAAGACATTGACCCCTGCCCGCTGCCCGAAACTTGGGCATGACAACCCCTCAGGTCAGGGGAGCCTTCAATCTTCATTATATAGCTTCCTACCCAATTTGTATTTTCTTCCTTCAGCATTGTCAGCTGCCCGTCCGTCCCTGGGCAGGACATTGAAACCTTTATTCCTGCCAAAGAAGAATTAAACAACATGACACCGTCTCTTTTTAACAAAAAAAACCCACAACCGAAACGAAGAATTTAGAAAAAAATAATAATACTTACTTCAATTTCTATCTTACGATCGATGTGACAAGAACATTTTCTGAACTATACCCGTTAGTGGTAACCGACGGATTTAATTATATCAAGAATGTATTTTATTACTTCCTCTGTTCCTTCCTAAATTAGGAACGGAGGGAGTACGATATAAAATTCAACACAGTCTTTAAATCTCAATAACTCAGGATCAGCTACAAGCCTACAACTAACCCCCCAATTACTAGGGATCAGCTGCAACGAAATTAAACCAAGAAAAACAATTAATAATGTGAAGAAGATTTAGATGTTACCATAGAGGGGATAATCAAAGATGGAGACTTGGCCATCTTTGCATTGGTCACAATAGACAGTGCCACTGACCATGGTATCGCCATGAACTCCATGAATGGCTGCAGTACTCACAATGAGAAGAGCTGCAACGAAAAGCCATGATGATCTGTTTGGCCAATCCATGGAAACTCTGAGTGAGTGAGGAGAGAGAAAATCCCAAATCAAGAGCCAAAGGGCATGACGGGTTTGGTTTGGAGTAAATGTGAATTTCTGATGAACAAACATTTCAAGTTAATAAAGAGCGGTGTTTTGCAACTCTCAACTGTCAACATTTATTAGATTTTTTGACTTTTTTCTTTTCCTTTACCTTCTCAAACTCGTTTATATTGACCAACTTTCCTTCTTGGCAGTTTTCGACCATCTGAAAATGCAATGCATGTTAATTATCTAGTTTTCTATTATACCTCTTCAATTTCATTAAAGGATGCATGTTGCAATTTTCTTTGGTGGATCGGAGTTTCCTTTCTATTTCTACTAACCAAAAGGGGGACGTACTTAATGCCATCACACCATTTTTAATTTCTTGTTCCCATAACTATAAGATTGTGTACGTTGTTGTTTTAAGTAAGTGATTCTTCTTTTAAAGTTACTTGACTTCTCTAGTTATTATCAAAAGGATGGTTAATTTTTACTTCACACAAGATTATTTTCAATTAGTTTATCGGTTTGATAAATTGTTGATATATATTGTTGAGCCCCTCCCTAATAGCTTAAGCTTTTAGATGAGTTGATAACTTAACATGGTATCAGAGCTCCGCTAGCTCTAGGCAAGGTCTGTGGCTCAAATCTTCCCGCTTATCTTTATGTTGCCTTTGGTGGGCTTGTTTGTTAATTTTCTCCACGTGTAACCCTTGTTGTCTTCGTGTATGGACGGGTCACACGTGCGGGGGGAGTGTTAATATATATTGTTAAGTCCCTCTCTCTTACAGCTTAAGCTTTTAGATGAGTTGGTAACTTAACACAAATGCATTTGATTGATGAGAGATTGTAAGATAGTTCCAACATATATAATACGACATGCTATAAATCACGTCAGTTTGCTAAACATTTGGTAAATAAGCTTTCGGTAAGTATAGTATTGACATTTCCATTATAGATTATACTTAAACTGCTCAACGTAACCTTAGCCTCAATCATATGGAGTTTGGTTACATTAAGTCTTTTTTAAAATTAAAATTACGCAAAAACATTTGGATTCATGTTTATAATAATCTGACAAAATTTTATGCTGACTGATAATACTTAAATTATTATACAATATATAAATTTGTGAGGGCTAGATCAATTAATCATATGGTAATTTTCAAAATGGAAGCCCAGAAATTGTTGCATTTAATGGGGCATGCCTAGTTCTAGTTAAAGAGTAGTGAAATTGCTAGCTCAACTGAAAACAAGCAGTACTCTCCTCTCCTTGTTCCAAAATGAGATTGAGCTCAAATTCGTACGTCGTTTTTCTTACAGATCAATGGGTGATTTTCTTTGACTTGTAAAATAATTTATGGTTGGTTGACTCACTATCTTAAAAGCTACCAAACAACGAAAATTTTGGAAAGCATGCGTGCATTTTCTGGAAAGAAAAACATACTTCATAAAACGAACAATTCCTTAAAAATGGTCTTCGTTTTCAGTACATAAGATTGGTCATTCGTTTCGTGCCATCTTTATTAACACTGCCTTGAGAAAAAAATTGCATCAATATGACATGAAATGAAATGAGTATTCTTACTGCTATTAAACTCAGACTTCGTCGGAACTCAAATGCATGCTTAGGAGCAGAATTGAGTCCTCGAGCTAGCGAACCACAATGAATTAGACTGAATTAATTACAGCCAGAGAATTTTAGATGTTTAGCTTAATACTGAAACTTATGCAAACAAATCATATTAAGAGATGATTGCATCAAAAATATATATATATATATATGATGATATGACTATGAGTGATAAACACTGAAACTCAATTCTTACTGCTTCCAATTATGTCTTGCCGAGAAGCAATGGTGATGTTTTTCTAAATACGTACTGCAGGCCCTCGGCTAGGAAGGATAAGCAAGTTCCTATCTGCTCTATATATTTCCTGGCTTAAACCTCCCATTGACATGGTAAAATTAAACTCAGATGGTGCTTAATTATAGAGGTAACCCGGGGCCTAGCGCCGGAGGGGGTATCATTCAAAATGCTGAAGGGCATATGCTTTTTGCCTATTCTTTGTTCTATGTAGACAACGCAGAAGTTCGTGCTCTTCATCAAGGGTTCCAGTGGCTCTATTCTCGTGGTCATGTAATTAAGTTAAGTGCTAGCTGTTGTGGTGATGGACTCCAAGATCATTTATGACTGCCTCACCAAAGGCTCCAAACTACTGCCATGGAAGTGTTGGAATTTTATTCGATCCATATATCCTATCCATGCATAGTGTTATGTAATTCTCCTTTCAACACTGTTACCGGGAAGCTAACACTGTGGCGAACAAGCTAACCAATCTTGATTGTGACCTTACTTGTGACGTTAGCGAATTCATGGATTTTCAATCCTTACCCACTTCCATTAGAGGTAGTATCATCATTCTTGACAAGCTTTAACTTGTTTTTATTTGATTTTTTAACAAGCTTTAATTTGTTTTTCTTTGATTTTTTTTACTCGCCATTATTATTGAGTATTGATCCCTAGCATTCTCTTCTCAGGTATGGTAGGTGGGATGTTTAATTTAGTTGCTGAAGTCCCTGCTAAATCATTTTCAAGATGTAAAAAGACAAGTATGGTATGTATGTATGTATGTTTCAAATTTAAAGAACGTGGTTTGTTTTGTTGCTGAAATTCTTGGGGTTGGGTTGGGGATGTTATTAGTTGGCCGTCTTGTACGTTGAAATAGTGTATTGCATTGATGATGAACACGCCAACAATATTCTCTTTGAAAATAATCAAGCAATATGCAAGAGCATTAAATGTTTATTTGTCTGATGATACACAATAAATAGCATTTATAGTTATACTACTCCAGTTGACTGTACAGGTAGGTTCTTACTAAGTGATTGTTGAGCTTTGGTGACACATGTTTGATGATTACAAGGGTTGGTTCATTTGGATACTTGAAAACAAGTATCGATCGAGAGAGGTGTCCGCAAGCCATACATACGGCTTCTAAGTGTCATCGTTGGATAGCTGTAAAGCTCGCGATGCCCTGTCACGAGTTTTCATCTTTCCTTTTCTATTTTGGAAACTCTAGAGATCAATTGTGAGAGATTGGTCGATACACTTCGAGAAATTGTGAGAATGATTTATCACTTTGTAATTCTCCTTGTTCTCTAGTTAATTCATATAGTGAATTGAGAAGTTATTCATATAGTGAATTGTTTCTCGAGATGGACTTTGGTGGTTTTCCTTATCTCCTTGCTCAACCCCCATCCATCCAGGTTTCAGCACCCTAATAAGACTTCTAAACACCTACCTTACCGCTGCTAGTTTGGTAAGCAACACTAGGTGTTCCGTGTTCCATTCCATGCTATTGTAGGCAGTACAAATTTCATTCCATGTTATTTCAAGTAGCATGAAGAGAAAATCAGGATTGCTACGTATCAAACAAATTTCAGCTAGATCAAGTCACAGTCCCTCTACCAAACGAGCACTTTAAACTATCTAGCTTTTCACCCAGCTCATGTCCTAGTCCCGCCTTTACAAATGCCGCTCTTTTCATTTGCACCACTGCTTGGCCTAACTCCGTTCGTTCCTACTGCTTAGTCCTAATCCCTGCTTGGGTTATAGGTTAACCCCGCTCCTACTGCTTAGTCATTGTCCCTGCTTGGGTAACTCCTTCAACTGCTCTACATATGTTTTCTTCGTATTAGTCTCGCACTATACCAAAAGATACAACCACCTAAAGGCTTAAACCTTTGATGGATGGAACCACCATAACCACTTAATGACTCAAAGTGACGAGATGAGCACTCCCGCTGCCTTCATACCCATTTAACAGAAATGAATTTAACAAGACATTGAGACATCCAAAAAAGAGAGACGGAAATCCACACAGGACACTGTGAAGCACAATGAAAAGAGACAGGGAGCACATGTAAAATTAGAAGCACTCAATTCTCATATATTTGTTCACAATAACATAACATAATCTGCACTCGTGTTCAAGAGAGGCGAACAAATCTGAGGAAAATTATAATAATAAGAAAAATAAGAAGGAAAAATGAAAATAAACACAAGGACCTAAGTATGACACCAGCTACAAAATCAAGACATCTTAGTCCTACTATATCATAAATAGATGCTCTACTAATTAAGACTACCAAAAATTGCTGCGACAGACGTTCTGAATAAGATCACAAACAAAAACGCTTCAACAATATGTTGCTCACAAACTCGGCAATGAGTCCATTCATTATCACCTTTTTCTCCAATCTTCATCATCAGATCTCAGGATCTCTTTCTTCAGTTTCCTCAGTAACTCCACTTTCAGTAACTCCACTTTCACTATTCTGAGCACTACACACCAAAAGAAAAAGCTCAGTACTCATATCATCCATGCATATATATGAAGCAGAAGCTTATGAGACCAGCTCATAAACTTCTTCCTGCAATTGCCAACTAAAGAATACAGCTCAAGTTCCCAACCATGAGAATATCTTTTTTTTGATACTACTCCCCAAACTATCATATACTAGATTTATCCATGAACATATATTTTGAAACTACTCCACAAACTATCATATTAGTACTCCCTCCACGGGTTTTAATTATGTGTTTGCCTTTATTTTATTTTCCTTAAATGCCCCTCAATTTATTACTAGTTATGGCAAATCAATGGGGTCCACTTACTTTTTCATCTCACAAATAAGAAGGGTACAATAGGCAATTGACTTAAAAAAACTTTCCAAAAAAAGGGGACAATTATTTTGGGACGGTGGGCATACTAGATTTATCCATGAAAATATTTTAGAGCACAAGCTTTTAACAATATAACAACCATTTTCAAATCTTCAATCAAGATACTAACAGCATGTCACAGACTATTTGCGTGTGTTTGATATAATTATCATTTGGATATTCCTTCCATCAAAAAAAGTCAAACTCTTTGACATTGAACTTTTACTTTTATACATTTCCTTATGTTTGCACTAAAATGACATATAGAAAGAAAACAGAACAAAGAAAAGACTAGCAAAACTACAACAAGAAAACGCAAAAAGCGAGGCCAACTACATCAACCAAACACAGCAGCTAATGGAGGACTGCTCTCTAATCCCTGCTCTAATCCATCACAGACACCCCTCTGACAGCACCCAAAGCAGAAGATCCTTAAGAAGAGAGAAAGATAAAGCCTGATCTCAAAAAAATTTGCATACCTCTTCTTCCAAATACACGCCAGAGCCGCAAAAATCACACATCGCCCACAAGCAGACCGCATCCTTGTCGCCAAAACCCATGTACATGGTGCCATGAAAACCTTCAACCGAAGGGACACACCCAAGCCCTCATCCAATACTCTAAAACAGCTCACACCACAATCGCCAAGCCACAGGACAACGAAGGAATAAAACATCTTTGACAAGAAACTTGTTGAACTGATCCTTTTAAAAGCACGTTCATGGCACACTCTCCATCGGCTAGAGAAAGAAAACCACATAGGGCAAACAGTTCCTGAGCTCACACTAGAAGTGAACCAGCATCTGGGTTATACACTCACCACTAGCACAACAACATTTTACCGATCCCTCGTGATCTAATAAACCTTGAAGCTCCAACACTACCCTCTGACACACACCCCAACCCCCCACTCCACCCCCCGGCGGCCAGCACCCATGCCACATTCTCCTGCTAAGAGCTTCAAATCTCACAGTATAATTCAGTGAACCAGTAACCGCTCCATACACTTGGAGAATGATAATTCTGGATGCTCAAATGCTCTGGCATTTGTTTCAGACCCTAAACAGTAGGCCCATAATGTTTCAAACATAACTAGCATTCTACTAATCCTTGAGCCTCCAACATCACACGTTCTCTATCTCTCCCTCACCCCCGAAAAAAGAAAGGAAAAAAAAAGCAAAACAAAACAAAACACATTGAAATACATGCTTCCTTCAATGCACCGCTGAGGCACCAACGATATTTGTTTGTTGACTGAAGTCAGAACACCTTACAGCCAGAACCCAGCTTTCTAGACTAGCTGAGTTCCAAGACCCCACCCACTCCCAGTGGCAGATCCAAAGGGGTCCAAGACTTGACAGCTGGACCACATCAATTTTGCCAAAAAAAATAAAAAAATTAGAGATTTTGTAAAAAAACAATAAATATTACTCCCTCCGTCCCTAAATTATTGTCTTCCTTTCCTTTTTCGTCCGTCCCAAAATAATTGTCTTGTTTGAAACTTTCCTTTTTAGAACATATCTTTTACTATTTTACCCTTACTTTTTCTTCCTACTTTAATTATGGGCCACATACACATGGGCATTAAAGGAAACAACACACTTTTTCAATACTATTCCAATATTAATAATCAAGTCAATTGAGTTTTCTTAATCCGTGTGCCGGGTCAACCCAGACAATAACTTAGGGACGGAGGGAGTATTTGTATAAAGATAGGGTTAATTTTTATAATAAAAGAAAAATTGGGTAACTGGAATAATTGTTCAAAGTAGTATTATCTTCGTCCCAATTGAAGAGATACAATTTGACATTTTTCATCAACTTGATATTTGAGGATGGATATATAACGTAGTTTTATTTAATTAGAGAAAATAAAACTATATAACCTTTGGAAACTATAGTAAAAGTACTACTCTCTCTATCCAAAAATGGGTGTCCCTTTTAGTTACTTCCAAATATTAAGGAACTAGATTTTTAGGCCATTTTGATAATATATATACATGAATGCACATAGTGTTCACACTTAGTAATGCAAGAGCATATTGAGACATGATAAATAACAAAGGTAAATTTAGTAATTTCATACAAACGAGGACAATCATTTTGGGAAAAAAATTAAAAAGGGGACACTCAATTTGGGGCAGAGAGTATAATTCACGTGTTTTATAATGTAAAAATAATAATTAAATCATCATCAAATAATGATCTGAAAATTGGTCAAAGTATACCTCTTCAGTTTTTAAATTTTTTTCAGACCACTAGGATTAATAAATTGTAATAAAGAGTAAACGTTCAAGATTTGAAAGAACTATTTTGTGCTATAGATCCCAATTTTCGGTCAATGTTGTAGGAGCAAGAGCAACTTTTGAACAACCCAAGTCAACATGCCCTTTTAATTTTTGTAATGTGTTATTATACATCATTGTCAATTGCTCATTTTTTTATTCCTCTAAATCTCACACCACTTGACCTGAAATCCTGGATCCGCCATTGCCCACTACCTACTAGGAAAAAACCTCATTACTTAAAAGGACTTAACTCTAACTCGAGCTCTTCTTTAACTAATCAAAACTATGACATGAAGCGCCAAGTATTTATTTTAACATCCACCCCTCGACCTGTCCTGTTCCCAACCCCACCCCCATCCCCATTTAACACACACACACACACACACAACTAAACCACTCAGACTTATACATGTAGTTTTAGCATCTTATACATTCAATACCCTCGTTCAGTCGTTCTAGTGCAGTTGATCCGTTCAATGTAAAACCTTCCCATAAACAGATCCTTAAAAGGTGTAAACAAAAGACACATCATGCATAACTGCACATTTCCAACCCCCACCCAATGATAGAGAACAGTTACCTAGGCAAAATTCCAAAGAAAGTAGACTACACTTGTCCCAAACAGAGTGTCAGTAATTCATGAGAATCGCTTTCAAAAGAGTAAGTCTTTCGGTTCCAACTTGTACCACCCAGATGATTACATGGGAAGGATAACAACAGTTGTAAGCACACTTAACTGACACAGGCGCTTATCTATTGTGTTAGCCATATCCTTATGTGTGATTATGCTAGAGATGGGGAAATCCAAAAAAGACAGCGACCTAGAACTTTTTGATTTGACTAAGCTAAGGAATAACATGATTTACTCCCTCACTGAAATATTTGTAGATAGTACATTGCACTTGGGAGGATGCCCGTGGGGTTGCCCGGTGGGGGTTGGGGGCTGGGGGTGGTGGCCTGGTGGGTTGTTGTGATAGTAGCAAACAACAGAAGGTATTACAACACCCATGCAAACAATCTTCTCACTCAGCAATCCACACGGTCCTCAATATGCATACGCCAACTTAACTCCCTTGGCTAAGAATGACAATTCTAACTCTAACCTCAATAGCTCACAAATCCAACCAGCAGCACATAGAGCAACACCTTAAACAACAATCAAAAATTGAAGGATCACATAGAAATTGGAAGCACAACCTCAAAAGGCCTAAGTACTTAAATTAAGAAGAGAAATCAATGATGAGCCATATGAAACAATCAAACTAATCTTAAAAACATAATCTTGAAAATCAGTAGCAAAGAAACTATCTGGCATTCACACTAAATAATCAAACAAACTTATATAACCAACCTTGGCGGGCGAGCATCGACAGTCTCATTCTTCCTCCAGCTTCTCTCCTCAGCCACACCCACCCTTCCATTTCCACTCCCAAAACCCCTCTTTCCAAACGGGGGTCCATCCACCTCCTTTTTCTTCATAGATTCGAGTTTCTCATCAATCTCCTTCCAATCCTGTCCCTTCTCCTTCAACACTTGCTCCCTTGGCCTTGCATCTCCAAACGGATTCGACCCCTTGCTCGACTTGACAGTAGCCGTAGGCCCCTCACTCTCCCCTACTGGCAACTTCCTTGGCTGCAAGTTAAGCTTTGGCCTCCCACTTCCACTCCCACTCCCAATTCCATCCTCTCTCCTCTTTCCCCAAGTCTCCGAATCCGCAGCCCCACCGCCGCCGTTCATCTCATTCCCTCCCCTTCTTTCCCTCAAACTATCAAACGCCCCACCGCCAGTACCAAACCGCCTTCCATCCTCTTCCTTTTTCCTCCCCCAACTTTCCGAATCCACACCGTTCCCATCCCCATTTGATTCAAACCCTCCTCCTCCTCTCCTCTCCCTATCAAAACCTCCACCATACCTCCTCCCTCCATCAGTCAAAGGCGTGAAGCTCTTATTTGAAACCCAACTGTCCGAATCATCGGCTCGAGATTGCGAATCACTAAAAAACCCTCCCCTCTCTCCTCTCTCCCTCCTCTCAAACCCTCCCCCAATAGAACTCTTCTTCGCCGCTCCCCAATCGTCAATCTCATCAGCCCGCGAATGCGCCACCTCCCTGCTCGAATCCCTATCCCTCCCAAACCCTCCTTGTCTACTACGACCATCTTCAGACCGGTCGGAGCCCCACCTAGACGACTCACTCCTATCATTCGAACCGTAGGATCTGAAACCTCCACCAAGTCTAGTCCGGTCCATCTCTTCAGCGGTTCGCTGACGTGGACCGGTCGGGAGCATGAGCTGCTCATCGACGGTTAAACCCTTGTTGCCGCCGCCGGCCTGAAATTTCTTCTGATCTGCGGAGTAAAACTCGCCCAAAGAGAGCGTCTGTGGCTTCTTCTTCTTGGTCTTGGTCGATGCGGCGGCCGCAAGTGAGGGGAAATCGGCCGTGTCGCCGTTAGACTGAACTTTGGCTGCGGCGGCGGATTCCTGAATGAGTTCCTGCTCGTGTTCTTCAGAATCTAAAGCCCACGCGCCGGGTTTGGACCACGCACTCACAGTTGCCGCCATGCTTGCTTTTGCTTTGCTCTCTCTCGAACGCTTTCTCCTCAAAATCTATCTTGTGTGTGTGTGTGTGTTCTGTAACGCAAAAGATAGGTTTTTGAGGGTGTTGTGTTAGCGTTGGTTGGCAGCGAAGAGGTCGGTTATACTAAAATAAATAGAGATAGGAGGATTTCTTGTTTGATCGGACGGTGGGAAATTACTGAGTAGAGTTGTGTTTCTTTTTTCATCAGAATTGGCTTTGGAATGGGACGCAACGGATGGTTGGTTGATTGTTGATCTTTCTAGCTTTTCATTTTATTCCTTCTTTTTAATTCCGTGCCTTTTGTGCCTAAAGTACCACCGTCTTATTTGAATTTTTTAATTATACATGATATTTTTTAAATAAAAATTTAATATATATTATTTTCGTCCTTTAATTATTATCTTATTTGACTCGATATACAGATTAAAAAAATTTTACTTGATTATTAATATTGCTATAATGTTTAATTTTTTTTAATATTTATGTGTATGTAATTCATAATTAAAATAGGTGAAAAAGTTAGAGTAAAATGGTAAAAAATTTAAACAAAATAATTATTTTGAAATGAAAATAATAATAATAATAATAATTTAGGGATGGAGAAAGTCTTTTTTATTTTTTAAAAAAGACAAAATACATAATAATACGTAGTACTTTTATGTATTTCTTTTTCTATTGATTTTAAATAGTATCTTGCAACTTTTGGGGGCAAAGGAAGTAATTGTTCATATCATGTTGTACTACTATTCACAATTTGTTACTCATTTAAGTAAAAAAAGATCGTCCATGCCGCTGTATTTGTATTATTTTCAATTTGTTGGGTATGGTTAGTTTTGCGACTTAGTTTTAGATTTATGAATTTCATTTTTTTTTAATGGTTAAAAGAAAAATAAGAGAAACATAGAGAAAAACTAGCTTGCTTGCTTGTGATATTAAAATGAGAGAAAGTTCAAAATTACAAATCAAGTCACTAAATCGCTAAAGAAAACAAATTTGTTGTCATTTAAGTATAAAGTTTTGAACACAATTGTATTTATTATGTTGTATTTTATATATGCACATTATGTTTCCCCAAAATTATTCTTTTTGAGTAAAATTTTGATACGTCAATTTTTTTTACCCAAGAAACTTTGAATTTATTTGATTTGAATATAAAACATTGGGAAACATTATTTCCTTATCACATATTACGTGTGTAGCAACTGTTGCCTTGCACGATTTGGAACAAAAAATTACTACTAGTAATGTCAATTGCCCTGAATACGAGAAACAAACTGTGTGTGTGTGTGTGTGTGTGCACACAATAAAATGAGGATAATCTTTCAAACTTAAAAATCTGCTCTTAACTTTTCAACTCGATGAATGAGCTCTCACTAGTTCTAATCTGTTACTTAAAATGAATAATAATGAGTCTTTACAAACTCGAGCTAACAATTCAAACTACACAACAGTAAAAAAGACCCAAAACTGAAGTTGTTTAATCAAACAGAAGCATAACTATGTACAACCCTCAATGTCAACTAATGAGATCTGCAGCAAAACCTCTCGCATCTGTGTATTTGTGTACAGGTTGATACAGTATTCGACCACCTCCGTTCCAAGTTGAAATTATCTACAACTCCAACTTCGGCCCTTGTCCCGCAGCTAAAACGTTTGGGGAGGAAAAATAGCTCTACTATACAAATCCGCTTGTCTACAGCCATTTGCATCAGACTCCTTTCTCAACGATATCAAAGCAGATTCCACTAACTGAAGAAATCTGAATTGTGCAAAGTAATAAAATGTTCTTCCTCCATACTTTTGAAGGATTCTCCACCGTACCACGTTAAAGTTCCTGCAATGCGAATCAAATTTAAGCAATGATTTGGGTACATAGGCCAACAAGGTAAGTCGACTTTTCTTCCCTAGCATCAAAAGTGAATACGCATTCTGACAAACCCATACCAACTCTGGAAACAAAAAGTTAGACTACTCCCTATTTAACGATTCCATGGAGGGTTCCTTCTCCAGTTTACAAGGTCGCACAGCAAGGTAAACCCATTCCCAATTGAATTTCTCCCTCCATCCCAAAATAAATGTCCCCTTTTAGTTTTTTACAAAAATTAAGCAAGTTGACTTTTAGGCCATTTTGTAGTACATAAGCGTGAATGCCCATAGTATCCACTACTATAGTGTTGCTAGTGCACATTGGGACATGATAGATAGCAAAGGTAAATTTAGTAACTTCATGTAAACAAATACACTCATTTTGAGACAAGCTTTTCAAAAATGGGACAATTTGGTACAGAGTACTATATATTAAAGAGACTAATATGATCCAGTAAACTTCTATAAAACATACGCCCTCAAATCCACTTTGGGAGTCCCTCTTTCTTTCTTTCTCAAAGTGTTCTATAATTGTCCCTCGTATGAAGTGTAGATGACGTTGCAATATTTAAATATTGATATCATGGTATTTCATAAGGGCAGTAATGCATACCTATGAAAAACAATAAACTAGATGGCTTGCTCGATAAAGCTGAGTTCCATATATACCTGTTGGAGTAGATGGTTCCTGTTCTCTTGTGGCATGGAGTATGATTGTTCCAGAAAGAACAGTGATGAATCCACAAAACTCAGATGCTATGCTGCTAGCATTCTGGTCTGCCCAATCCTGCATATTATATGCAGCTTTAATCACATGCCCATATTTCCTCATTATACGACTATCAAGAAACCATGATATCAAAACCAACAACAACTCATTTCTATGGAACATACCTTGAACATGATCGCGCTTGCAACAATAGTCAGAGTAGTGAACATCACATAATAGATTGGGGAAACAATGGTGGTATTAAATGTATCCAGAGCCTAGAACAAAGGTGACACGGGCATCAGTATTAAAGAGAGAAAATGTTTATCGATGCAGAGCACATTGCTATATAGAAGTGATACCTAGGAAAGGATAAAAGATAACAAACATAACCAATGAACCAATCAGTTTGCTGGTAACAGAAAGAGAAAGGAAAAAAGGACTAGTACAAAACCACAAAGAAATCAACCAGAAGGAAACACACACATATTTATTTGCTTTAATAATTAAAATGTTACCTTATTAAGGTAATTCAACTGTGTGATCACACAGAAGACTGCAACCATAACAAAAAGCCAAGTCTGAGGATATGCAACCTGACTAATCCCCTCAAGGGTAAGTTTTATTGCAATTCCAATGGCCTTTATGCTTACAACCTGCACTAGGGCATGAGAGAATGATAGACAAAAGCCAAGCTCCGTAAATGAAAAAGTCCAGATATAACAAGCCGTAAGACTCTAGTAGTGAAACACAGTACATACATTTTTATTGGAAGAAAACAAATTACCGTGAGTGCGCCCATTAAAGAACAGATTCCCAAGTATATCAGTATATTTGTCTGGCCATAGCGAGGTTCAAAATGCAAAACAAGAGCTAGCACTATTGAAATTGTAGCTGCTACATATACAAGAAATGCTGTAGAGATAAAGGTAAACCAAATAAGGTTAGCATCTCCATTGTCAAATAATAAAGGACCCTACAAGTACAACAACGACAACCGAAAGTGATAATTAGGGTTTCAACCAAAATAAACCTGGTTCAGTTGCTAATGTCCAGATTTCTTGTACAGAATTTGGTGTGTGCTCCTGAGGTGCATGGACTACAATCACAACTGATCCCACAATGCACGAAACACATCCCAGAACACCCATCCGCCGAAGTCGTTCATTCAACAGGAAGTGGGCCAAAACAGCACTGTTCAGATGCATCAAACAGATTAGTTAAACAAATTTCAATCACAGCACCTTTTTCTTTTTTTGACTAAGGGGGCTTGTAGGGATTGAGACCTCACACTTTGCGAGGCACCATGTCTACAGTGGGCCACCCCTTAGGTGTAAGCAGAGTTTAGTACATAGAGCGAAATATCAGAAGTATAACCTAACAATGATACTCAATGCACCAAGAGGAGTCACAAGGACCGCTGGGGCATAAGCATAAGCCACAAAATTAGCAACCTCTCCAACAATCACTGCAGGTTCATACATTACAAAAGTCAATGTCAAGCCCATAGCTGATTCATTCGGCTTTCCCTTTCCTTTTGACAATGGAGAGAGAGAGAGAGAGAGAAACTTGTTATCAGTTATCCTATACTTACTTGTCACCATGCCTGACCACCAAAGGGGTTCTTGTAAGTAAGTGTAACCACCAACCCCTAAAGTAAAATAAGACAACATTGTATGTCATGATAAAGAAGCTAACAAGACCATTGATAGTGAACACTAAGGTTGATAAAGAGTAACAAAGTATACAAATGATGAACACATAACTAGCACATTATTGTGTTAATATTATCAATAATCAGGGAAAAGTTACAAGCTGTTGCATATGGTGATTCATTGGTAAAAATTCTAGGCCCATTGAGCAAGGACAACGAGTCCCCATTAAAATAACATAAAAAACAATAAGTACTGAAAGTTCAAATAATCTAACACCACGGAAGTTGAAGAACCTCAATGGTCAGATTAATAAACTCCCAGAAAGTGCCATAACTATACACCTCCTCGTCTACCCATATATTAATTCACCTATCCTTCACAACTTCCAAGCACGAAACTTATTTATACTCCATACCTATGTACACGTCATTACAGTATTTCCATTATTTGAATGGGCCGCTGATCCTGTTGATAGGTAACTCATATATATTTCTTTGCAATCTAAGTGTACAAGAGTCATTATGCTGTTTATATCGGGATGACATCCGTTATTTCAAAGATTATTTTCCAAATTTATGGTTTTGCGCACTTTAAAGGCCCTTAAGAAAATGAGGACTCAACAAAGATGTTAGAAGTTGAAAATAATAACTATTGTTGTCACTCTCCAGCCTTCTTGCCATACTGAAAACTTGGCGGGTCGACCTTCACTGTTAGAAGTTGAAAATAATAACTATTGTTGTCACTCTCCAGCCTTCTTGTCATACTGAAAACTTGGAGGGTTGACCTTCACTAATATGGCACATCATGGTCAGTAAATGAGCCATAATGGATACAAGGAGCAACATATGTTTTAACTTCTAGGTTCAATAGGTAATCCGGCCGGCTATTAAACTGATAATATGGAGCTAAACTATAAACTCAAACTTCAATTGAAAGGATTAGTTTCCGCATCATACTGGTACAGTACCATTGTGAGGACTGGGTGTATTCAACTCAAAATTCAATGGACAGGATTGGTGTCTCTATTACTTGGTTTTGGATACACAAATCCTTTTCATGTTCGATCCAATACAAGATTAGCCCCACTATGGGTGTACCATGGAACAATTAGTTGCAATACTGGTCATATTTATCTTTCATTGTTAATCTACTTCAAGCTGAAGTTGTTGAATGTTAGGCTAACAGCGAGATCAAGACACCTCAATAGTAACATGAAACTTCTATACAAAGACTCAAACTTCAGCAACAGTATCGTTCCATAAGTACCAAACTATCAAAACGTTCGCTTCATTTTAGGAATAGCATCTTTCTAAGATGAAGACTCATTACAAGTCCCTATCAGTTTCATCTACATAAACCAACCCACCGGTGTTCTTCTTTCCGGTACCCATTCCACAAACCGAACCACGTAATAGAGCCCCCACCTATATTGCACGTTATTAACATGAAAATAGCCTACAACAAGAATAAGATTCCTATTCGCTAATCCAATTCCTGATATCTAAAACACAACCTTAACCTCCAGCCTCCAAGGCTCCAAGATTTGCCATATACTCAAGAAAAACTATTTCTCACGTGGGAAATCAAAGCATAAACCAACACCATATATTAACAAAGATTATATAGACTATATAGTATAACTAATGCATAAAACGATTGACTTCACAAAATCAAATTCCCACAGCAGTACACACATACAGGATTGGGAATTTCATTGAAAATTTTAGAAAATAATCCCAAACAATCAAACCAACTAGAAAAACAGAACAAGTTAAATGAATAAAAATTAAAAGATCCAAGCACGAACCTGCGCTGGTACCAGTGGAAGCAGCAGCACGCTTAAGACCTTTCTTCTTCAAAATGAAACTTGAACCAATGAACAAGCTCGACAACATTGCTAGAATTAGCCCTCTTGTATTGTCCGACATACCCATCTCTCTCTCTCTCTCTCTCTCTCTCTCTCTCTCTCTCTCTCTACATGTATGTATGTACGTATATGAAACAAAATTCAGCTCCTACTATTTCTTATCTGCAAACTCCAATCCAATCAACCAAAAAGTGTTGGCAGCTCCTTAATTTTCAAGTTGTACAACCTGCCGAAAATAGCAACCCGAACGACAATGACGAAGACCCACGATTTAAGATTCCCGCCAAATTAAACAGCTGTTCCCCCCGATGCTGCTCAGTTCCCGAGAGAATAAGAAAGCCGGCGGCGGCGATCGGGCTCCGACAACGGTATGAATCAATCAAGAGATTGAATTTAATTGAATCTCTAGAGAGAGAACGATTGATCTGGTTCGTCGTCAGCCGTCGGGATTGTCGGGTGCTTTTGCAGTTGGTGGGGAGTGTGTGGGCCCAAGTAGTGTGTGCGTGTGTGCCTGTGTGGCGTGGCCTTGACCCGAATATGGAAACGAGTTTTACCCGCGTAGGTGGAAGGAAACAGCTCAACAACTGTTGCTGCGGCGGTGGGCCTCCAGCTTGTTCCAGATGGGATTAAATTAATCACAAAAATGCTGTCCAGTTCACTTTTCAAAAAATTTAATTTTTAAAGTTAAATTTATTTTTTTAATTAAAAAATGACATTTTGATAATTTTCTTCCTAAAATGTCTCTATACAACATGAACACTCTTTTATTTTAAAGATTCGTTAAAAAAATACACACACACAAAAACATAAAAAATATTTAATTACATCAAAGAAATTGAACTTGTAAACGATTTCATGTTGTTAATATAGTCTTCTCTCATTTTTGGGAATCAATTTTCATGCCTAAAACACGAATTTGATCACAATTTGATCAAATTCGAATTTTCTAAGGTCATCCCCTTTTTCCTTGTTTTTGGGCTGTTTTGGCCACTTTAATCTATGTTTTAAGCTTCGAATTTGTTTAAAATCAATCTCATATTGTTATCCTAACTTTGTACTATATTTCTGCACAATTTTTCTACCAAAAAATACTATTTTTGAGATCCAAATCGAGCTTAGTAGTGTGCTATCTAAAAACAGAGTGAAATGTTCTTGGACTGATTTTGGGACTTTAATCAATAATTTGAGTTTTAATTCACCAATCGCAGTATGATGGGCAACGCAACGGGGATCGACCTACCTAGTCAGGTCGCAGGGGTCGAGGGGACAGCGTCCCTCGTAGGGGTTCGGAAGCAACACCCCCAAAAGGTAAACGAAAATCAAATCCCCTCCAGCAATTGAAATTTAAACTGCGTCTTGATTGCTCATCGCGATGCCTTGGTTACTCATCGTGATACCTGTGTTGCTCATCGCGATGCCTGTGTTGCTCATCGAGTTGCGTGTTGCTCATCGCGGTGCCTGTGTTGCTCTTTGCGATACTTTGAAAAATCAAGTCCTCTCCAGCAGTTGAAATTCAAACGCTTGGTTGCTCATCGCGATGCATGTGTTGCTCATCGCGATGCCTTGGTTGCTCATCGCGATGCCTTGGTTACTTATCGCGATGCCTGTGTTGCTCATCGCGATGCCTTGGTTACTCATCGCGATGCCTTGGTTGCTCATCACGATGATTAACCCACGCGATGCCTTGGATTACTCATCGCGATGCCTTGGGTTACTGATGCGCGCGTATTTTTTTCATTAATGGCATAATCATCTTTTCACCCCAAAAATACCTTTTTTTCGGTTTTAAAAAAAGATGACTGGACTGGAGCGATTACAAATGTTTAAAAAGGGACCGGCCCGTAATTCACCCGAAATTAATCTTCATCTGGAACAATACCCTGATCTATTAAAATTGGCATAGTGTGTAGTTTTCTTTAATGCTCATGTGTATGTGACCCATAATTAAAGTAGAAAAAAAAAGTAAAGGTAAAATGGTAAAAGTGTTGTCTTAAAAAGGAAATTTTTAAACAAGACAATTATTTTGAGACGGACAAAAAAAGAAAGCACAACAATAATTTAGGGACGGAGGGAGTACTAATCCAGCTCATCCTGTTGGTATAAGCTTTAGAGCATCCTGTCACCTAATACCACACTCTAAACACCTCGTTTTCTATTTCAATTTCACATTTTCAATACCCTAAAAATGAATTCACTCCGATAAGCACTCTTTTACAACCCTCTAAAATTTAAATCTTTCTTATCTCAACTAAAAAACTCAACTATCATTCTGTCATTCCTCTTTTTCATTTATATTTTCTCACCACAATTGGAATAAAATATTTTACATTTTAATTATATTATATTAAAAATACGTTCTATGTTTTAATAATTTTATTTACTTTATATCTAAAATTATATATCAATCTAAGGGATAATTTATGTTTAAAAAACATTATTTTTGCTCTCTCATAAATTAAGGACAAATAATTTTTTGGTTAAAGAGAATTCGCAGTTAATTCACAAATTCCATATAATAAAAAAGATATCTTTCTATTTGATTGATTGATAAAGTTTATGATGATAACGTAACAAAAAAAAAAAGTATATCAGTTGCTTGCAACGGCGTGAACAATAACAAAAAAAAAAAAAGAGGTGATATGATTAATTTTCAAAGCTTATGTTTTTTTTTTTAAGTAACAAAAATAAAAATAGCCCAAGGTTGATCACCCAAGTGATACTAGGGTTGTTCATCGATTCGGTTTTCAGGTTGTTCGGTTTGTTCAGTTTTTGTTCTTTCAATCTTAAAATTGAAAACCAAACCAAATTTGAATTTAGTTTCGATTTGGTTCGGTTTGCTTTTTGATTAAACCAAACAAATATTAGAACTACAATCAAATTCAAAGTTTAAATATTTTAACATTGAAAACATCAAAAACAAATATTAAAACTATAACAAATTTACATAATGTCCCTAAATTCCTAAAAATGTAAGATTATATATACTTAGTCACTCGAACTTGAAGGAAGTCTTAGATTTCAAACATTAGTATTAGTTTGGCTTTTTTTGTCACTAAACATCCACCAAACTTGTTTGAGTTGTCCATTTGCTAACTGCAGTAGTGTTCAGGGTTGGGTTAGACTTCTTTAGTAAAAGTTGTCTTTCTTTGAAATGCTAATAATTATTTTTATTATTATGATATATCTAATAATTATTTTATTTGAATGTCTAATAATTATTTATATAACTAATAATAATATATTATATAATTCGATTTTCGATTGGAAAGGCAAAACCAAAAACCATATTAGAATTTGGTTTGCCAACCAAATCAAACCAAAAACCAAACTCGAATTCGGTTTCGGATTGTTTAGTTCGAATGATTGGTTTTTTAGTTTGATTTTTGGATGAAACTGAAGATACTAAAATATTCTGCCTTCACGTGGCACAAGCGGGACACGTGACCGAGCTTAGCTGGAGCTCGGAAGACAACCATTTCGATCCCGAGCTTGGATTATAGCTCGGTTCCCGGGTACGTATGCCCTTCGTCTCGTCCCGACCTCCCCGAGGAGTTCAAGGTGGCCAAAGACAGCTTCCACCTCGGACATGAAGAACCCGTGAGGTCCTGATCTCGGGCTACAACATTGATGAGGTCTCCACCCCGGGAAGTAAAGATAGTCAACAAAAGCTGCCGCATTCAATGCCCACCTGCTACTACGTCATCCCGGGACCACCAACCAACTCCTCATTGGTTGAAAGAGTGGCTTGATCTTTAAGTAAAACTGCTTCTAAAAGATCTATGCCACTTCCAGAGAAGTTCTATCTTCTACGTCAATGCAGGTCACTTCTTTATAAAAGCTCATCAATGCAGATTGCGGCTGTCATAAATGGACACATGACTGCTTACCCCAGGTCGACACCTGGCAGTCCCACTTGTCCCAAACCAGCATTCTTCCAGTATAAATACAAGGTGATTGCCTTCATTTATGACCTAAGTTCAATTTAATACACAACTACAAAATCTCCAAAGCATTCAGTGCATTTACTCTCAAAGAGCAGCCTGAATCCTCACCGGAGACCATTAACCTTATCATATATTGATTCTCTCTCACCGGAGAGCTTTAGTTGGACCAACGTCCAGCTCCCTAACGGTGCTTCCTTTCATCTCAGGTATCTACCGGAGGACAAATACCACAAACACTTGTGCCTATTGAGAGTCGGGGCATCCTACCAACTGACTAGCTGCATACGTGGACATCAATAGATCACCAGAGCATTTTTTGACGTGATCAGAAACCAAATATTGAACACCCCTAAGTGATACTATTCATCTAAAAATTCATCTATATTTAAAGAGTAGTTTACTTAATTTTAGAAGAAGATATGAAGTAAAGTGTTCACTGTAAAATCAAATGGGGTAAGAAACTCTAAAATTAATTTTAGAGGGTTGCTAAAAAGCAACCACTATGATTGCTCTTAGAATGTTCAAATTTTATAAGGAACTAATAGGGAATCTTTTCTTTTTCTCTTTTGGAAAGACCAAGGTATTTACTAGAAATACTATTTATTAGGTCTTAAAATAGTGTAACATTCAGCATACCAATTAAGAAATCTATATATATATATATATATATATATATATATATATATATATATAAAGTTGGTAAGGATGCCTGAGGATGTGACACCTTACCTCTTTTGGTTAAAGATGCATTCTCATGACTTGACTTTTGGAATTTTAGGGAGGGTACCATTAGCTAATAGTCTTAGCTAAGTACTATAGATATGATATTGTGGTATATACCATTTTTCAAATACATTAGTAGAGGAACTTTAGCTATTGGCAAGGAAATAAAAAGCTAGAAAATAAAACAATGTTGTTAGTGAGATTTGAACCCACACCCTTTTGAATTAAAACATGAACGTTAGACCAACTCAACCATTTATATTTTATGTATTTATTTAAAATGCTACATATATCATGGGGAAGAAGATTCTCACATGAAGAGGTTTATAACCGATATTGGCTACTTAAAAGATATCCAGGTTCATTCAAATACTTGCCTCTTCGTGTATCTATATATAAATCATCTTCATTTTGGTATCAAAAAAATAATAATCTCTATTATAATTACTAATGGAGTAGTATAATATATATGATATCAAAGTAATAATATCTATTATAATTACTAATAGTATAATAGCTATGATACGAGAGTTATAATCCCTTTTATAATTACTAATAGTATAATATTTATGATATGAGAGTAATAATCCCTATTAAAATTATTACTGAGGGTAATTCCTATTATTATTACTAATAGTATATCCTTAGCTAATAACTATACTTAATAATAATAGGTTTAACATATAGTATTTATACCTTATTAGATATTTAATAATATTAATCTTATAGGTATAATTATTAGGTAGTATATAACTACGACATAATTGTATTAGGTATTACTATTAGATATTCAATAATATTAATCTTATAAGTATTATTAATAGCTATTAATAGTATTAGGTATTACTATTATATATTCAATAATATTAATTTTATAAGTATTAATATTATCTATTACTATTACCCTATGACAATACTCGCTCAAAACCTTTTTTTTAAATGATTAATAACACATTTAATTCTTCTAAAAAAACACATTTAATTATTTTTTAAAAGAAATTCATTTCAAATGAGTCATAGTTATATCTACTTCGTAACCACCATATATAATTTTATTTTCTCTCTAAAATCAGTAAGTTCGGTTTCTATATATATATATATATATATATAGAGAGAGAGAGAGAGAGAGAGATTTGTAACTCCCTTCTTGCTAATTACTTTTTCATTAAGTGCTCCATTATTTATAACTCCCACATATTTATAATGAAATTAATTATTTTTTCACAATGGTTCCTACCACTCTATATTCCAAACGGTTTGATCTTCAATTTTTTGAGATATCTCAATTGGTATTGTAAAACTTATAAAGCATGTGTCCATCAATCCCTTCGTTCGGTTGCAAGATAACTTTTCCCTTTTGTAGACAATAAGTAAGGTGAAACATCATTTGTCTGAAGAAATGATGGTTTCTCTCTCTCTCCTCCGGATCATGGTGTATCGGATTCGCTTTACTTATATAGCTCATGATATTTGATTTTAGCTTCCATTTTAAATTTGAGTCTGATTTATGTTTTTGGGTTTCGTTGTAGTTGAATTGTTCAATTTCAATTTTAAAATTTTTTCTTTTTATTTTGCACATCTTTATTGTTTTTATTTTCTCGATCTTTCACTTTTTGGTATTTTGGTTTTGGGCGATGTTTTTGGAGTTGATATTGCTCTTGATTTATGGTTTTACGTATCGATTTCTATTTTGATTTTAGTACATAATTTATACTAAAATTTTTGTTTTATTTCTGCTCTTGATTTTTTTCATTTTATTGATTTTCCCTTGGAAATTTGGTTTTGATTTTTGATTAAATGATGTATATCACTTTTTCTCTTGGTTATGTTTATAATATAAACCAACCAATTTCTATTTTCATAAATGTTAATTGAAATCTAGACTATAAATCCTGCATATATAACAATGTAAATATTTTATTTTCTATTTTGTAAAAATTTTCAAGTATATGTCTAAAATATCTTTATTAAGGGCGAGATGAAAAATAATTCAACAATTTGATATCATTGAAAGATACTTTAGGAATAAAAAAATATATAGAAATAACGATTTACTCATACCCATATACAAATCGATAACAAATATTTATTCTAAAATGAAAGTATTATACTAAAAATGATCATTAATTTGTGTATATTGACAAAACCTAACTTTTTTAAAACATTAAGTTAACAAATGCCTATATCAATTATAATTTTATTTTTATAAAAATACTCTTAAAATATATTAATTAATTTCAATGTTAAATTAAACCCGTGCTAGTGATAATTAATTTGCAGCATCAAAATAGGCTGTAACAAAAGCCGAAAGCTTCGCTCTTTTGACTTTAGGCCTTTTAGGTCGAGCTACCTCTATCTCACAAGGAAGAACTTGATTTTCAATCTCTCTTGCCAGGAATTCATCAAATAGGGAGCTGTGCAGCCTTTTCTCGATTCCAATCAAATACATCTATTAAAAGTATTATGAAAATGTATATTTTAAAAAAATACTCATTCGAGAGTGAGATTCATTAATTAAAATAAAAATTAAATTAAAGATAAAATAGTAAAGATAACTTTCAAAAAAGGAAATATTAGAAAGTGGACTTTTTTTTTTAGGAAAGACCTAAAAAGAAAAAATGAACTCTCTTTTACTTTTAGGAACGGAGGTAATATATCAAAAAGGTCCCTTAAGTCTTTCAAATAAGTTTTCTCCCGTAGTTAAATAGGAAAGGCCCAATTTATCTAATTCTAGAGCAAAAAAAGAAAGAAAGAAAGAATTACATATATGGGGATATTAATGCAAAATGAAATACAAAATAAAAGAAATACCCTTCTTCTCATTTGGGAAACTATGGCCCTTGTGGGTCGAGACGATTAGGTACCATTGAAGAATAAGAAATGGGCCGGATGGATAGATCTTGAGCTGGACGATTTTATCATTTTCATCCCCAAAGCCGAAAGATGTATTAACTGATGGCCCTTATGTTTTATTTACGAATATAACCACTGCTTTACAAGATCTGAATTTTAAGGCCCAATAGTAAAAGCTGAAGTTAGGCCTAGCTATAATAGGCCCATGGTAATGCCTGAGATTAGTGATTACTAACACCTGATTACACCAAACCTCAATCTCTCTCTCTCTCTCTCTCTCTCTCTCTCTCTGTGTATTACTTGTAAAATATTAATTTAGATTGAAATCAATAAATAGTGATCAAATAATAGTGGCTCAATCCGCAATCAAATCCTAACGAGTTGGCAAAAATGTGTATTGGATTGAATTGGATTTGACCATGGATTGCGGATGATGAAATCACTAATCTTCAAAATTCAAATTCTACAACAAATTATCCTCAAATCTGTCCATCCAATCTGATGTGCAACCTAATGGAAACTGTAAATATATTATTAGGAACTTCACATATATATATATATATATATATATATATATAGGAGATTTACGGTCCAACGTGTTTAAATATACCAAATGAATAATAATCATCTATGGGGATTTTGGAAGAAAGGAATTTTTTTTTTTTGGGTACGACAGAAATTAGTACCTTGAAAGCTACGTTGGGCTTGTGAAAGGCTTTCCCGATTTCGTTACTCTCTCTCTCTCTCCCTAAATTATTGTGTTTATTTTTTTTTTATCCGTTCTAAAATAATTATTTTTTTAAAAATTTTTTTAGTACAATACTTTTACCAATTTATTATTACTTTTTATTCATACTTTAATTATAGGTCACATGCATATGGGCATTACAGGAAACTATACGCTTTACCAATATTAATAATCAAGTCAATTATTTTTTCTTAATCCGTGTGTCGAGTCAAACAAGACAACAATTTAAGGATGGAGGGAGTATAAGCTTTGACAAAAACATTTTTTTAAAAAAAGGAAGGAAAAATTGCGGACTGGTCCCCTTTTTGAGATTTTCAACCGCTTTATTCCACTATAACTGTTTGGAAAAATTGCGGGCCGGTCCCCTTTATGGAATTTTCAGCCACTGCGATGCCTCATTTTCGTTTTCCACCGCATAAGTCCATTTTAAGTGATAAATTTGCTAATTGTTCCAAAACTACCCCCACTTTAGGACCTTCACAACACGCTGAACTAGAAAAAGAAGTAGAACATAGAGAACAAGAAGTAGAAGAGGCAGAAGAAAAGGAAACCATGTATTTGGATAAAGCAAAAGACGAGAGAGAAAGTGATATTTTGATCAGTGAAGACGCTGATGGAGAAGAAGATGATGGAGGAATTGAAGGCTGGAATCATGTTGGAGCATCACCTTCAGAAGAAGGAAACACGCTGGATTTGAATACAGAGGAATTCAACAGAAAGATTGAAGCTTTTATAAGAAAGATGAAAGAAGAAATAAGAATCAAAACTCAGCAACAACTAAATCACTGTATAATGTACTTGCAAAAGATAAAACAGGGTTTATTTTCTCGATGAAAGAAAGTCCCTTTTCGCCTTTTATAATTTTTGTGCATCGTGATACAACAATTTTGTGTATGACAATGCACGATGCATTAATTTTGTACATCGCGATGCATATTAATTTATGCATCGCGATGCATCAATTTTGGGCATCGCCATGCATCAATTTGTGCATTGCGATGTATAGTGTGTTGTTCTGTATTTTTTAAGGGAATAAATGAAATTTCTCAACAAAAGTGTCATTTTTCGGTTTGAAAAAATTAAAGTGGACTTTAGCGGTTGAAAATTGTCTAAAAGGTACCGGCCCGAATTTTTCCCTAATTGTTTTCAACCGCTTAAGTCAATTTTAAGTGATAAATTGACTAATTGTTTCAAAACTGTCCCCGTAACAACTTAAAACACGTTTTAAGATGTTTATTATTTTATTTACTGCTCTAAATCTCGACTTTCCTTCCATTGTAATTTTTCACCCTTATTAAATATCCTTAATTTTTAATATCCTTAATTAAATCTTAAGCTGCGTCTTTTAATTATTTAGTTTGTTAATTTAACATTTTTCTCATAATAGGAAATATATTACTTGAATGTCAACCTTATATATATAGTGAACAAATATACTTAATTAAATATCCTTTATTAAATCTCATATTTATTGTATACAATTAGTTTATTTTGTATAATCCTAGTTCATTGTATATAATTAGTCTTACTTTCATTTACTAATTAAATAATTTATTACTTACCTTAGTTAGCTATATTTTGTATAATGCAAGTTCATTGGATATAATTTGTCTTACTTTCCTTTAATGGTGCAAGTTCATTGGATACAATTTGTCTTACTTTCATTTACATGGATTAAAGGAAAGTAAGACTAATTAAATAATTTATTACTTACCTTAATTAGCTATATTTTGTATAGTACAAGTTCATTGTATCTAATTAGTCATACTTTCCTTTACTTCATGTAATATTTTTGGCAAATATCTTAAATGTAAATTGGTAAGTGTAATCAGTAGGCTTAGATTGATTGAATGACTCAATTATTGTAATTTTGTATCTCCTAATGTATAAAATGGAAGAAATTAGTGTTTTCTATTCTTTTCTTCAAGTCTGTGTCCCTTTTTCTTCTGCTTTATGTCTTCTTTTTAATCGAAAATAAATTTCATGCATCGCAATGCAACAAAACAGTACGTTTTATTATAATTATGTGCATTGAGATGCACATTTTTGATGCATCGCAAATGTAATGTCGATTAAAAGTTGTGCATCGCAATGCATGGTAGGTAATGTCGCACACCTACTAAATTAACCGGGACTCGGCCACAAATATGAAGCTAGAGCAAGTCCAGGATCGATCCACGAAGAACGGTTATTGATTACGATCTAGTCACGACACAACGTAAATGGGGGGTTTGTTTGTTGGTTGAATTAATGTTCCTAAGACGGGAAGTAAAATCTAAGTTGTAAACAATTATGGTAAAAGCACTTTGGATATGTAAAACTATCCTCGTTTATCAATCAATATCATAGGAATGATTATTTCTTTCTTTTCCCTAATTACTTGATCACGAGATATAAATCCCTATCTCTTCTTTGTTAGTAATTATTATCGGCGACACCTAAAATAATAATCCTAATTAATAATTAAACCTAGTCGACACGATCAAGATTCAATGTATTAATTGATGAAACCTTTAAGAGATTAAGATCAAGAAATTAATCTATTACTATTTTAAATAGAATTAAAGCCAATTTTACTTTAATCACAATTCAGGATGACACATACAAGAATTGTGAAGGTACTACAATGAAAACCCTAGTCCGACACGTAAAAGGGAGATCTAGCAATAATCAATTAAAAGGATTAAGAGATTGATCGATTTCTCAAAACCCTAGAAATAGATTTGAATTAAGAACAAGTAAAATTGTAATCAAGGGAAAATAATAAGAAAGTTTCAAACCTCAATTGATATCCAAAACGGTTCAAACTTTACAATCCAAAGCAATAGGGAATTAGCCCTCCATGAAATTGAAACTTCAATTTTGTTGTTAGGAAAACTAGTGAGAAGAGATGATAACCCTAAAATAATGAAAAGAGGTAGTATTTATACTCCCTCCCTCAAAACCTAGTTCAAAAAGGAAAAATAAAATAATTAAAAACAGCAAAATTTGGTTCAAAACCCGTCGCTGACGTCATAAGTCGCCTGGAGCACGACTCGTCCTCCAGGGGACGACTCGTCCCTTAAGTCCTGAGTCAGTCGTCCCTTTGATGGGGAATAGTTAGGCAAATTGGGGACGACTCGTCCCGAAGCCCTGAATCAGTCGTCCCTTTGATGGGGAATAATTAGGCAAATTGAGGACGACTCGTCCCGAAGCCTAAAATCTCAGAATTCCTCATTTTTCTCTTGACTCTTTGGCTCGCTTCGGGTCTTCTTTGGTTGACTTTGTCTTGACTTTGTTGACTTTCATTGATGTAGAAATGATGATCTTGAGCTTCTTTGAGAACCAAAAACGATTACACAATAAACTCTCTAAATTTCTCTCGAATTACAATGATTCTCTCATAATCCTCACAAAACATAATTCACTCAAAATACATCAAACCTATACTAAATACATGGAAATAAAGAATAATAAGGATGGAAAACATAGGAAATAGATAGTATAAATCCGTCCTATCAATGCATTAATTAAAACAGTACTTTTTAGTACAATTTTGTTCATCGCGATGCACAATTTGATGCATCGCAAGTATAATGTTATGCATTAGTACTGTTTTGTGCATTGCGATGCACTTTTGATGCATCGCAAGTGTAATGTTGTACATTGCGATGCATAAAAATAGTATTGTTTGTGCAACGCGATACAACAATTTGTGCATCGCGATGCATAAAAACCGTACGTTTTAGTACAATTTTTTGCATCGCGATGTGTTGCGATGCATCAATTTGTGTATCGCGATGCATAGCATGTCGTTCCATTTTTTTAGGGGCATAGATGACATTTCATAATAAAAATGTCTTTTTTCGGTTTAAAATAATTATAGTGGACTAAAGCGGTTGAAAATTATCTAAAAGGTACCCGCCCGAATTTTGCCCAAAAAGGAATAATTGCGGGTCTGTCCCCTTTTTGGGATTTTCAACCGCTTTAGTGTCTTTTTTTTGTTTCCAACCGCTTAAATTCATTTTAAGTGATAAATTGACTAATTGTTCCAAAACTGTGCCCGTAACAACCTATGACGTTTTAGTAGCTGCGTCTTTCTTTCCATTGCAAAACATATTTGTCCATTTACGTAGCATCTGGCAATACTTTTTATGATTGAATCATTCATTTTACAATGCTCGCGTAAGAGGACATTACCTAGTATGCTTTTTATTATGTACCAAAAATGTATTTTCTTCAACGCGGTTCTATGATCTTCAACGAAATCTATATTTCTCATTGGTTTATAAGGGAGTCCATACTTGACATGTATACTATCACGTTGTCCCTTGTAGTCCTCACTGCTGCATAACACGTATATTGTGGTTACAGTCACACAACTAAAAAATTATAATAAAGAAGTAAAACACGATACACAGGTCATGCATCGCGATGCATCAATTGTTCATCGGAATGTATTACTTTTGTACATTCATCGCGATGCACAAAATTTTCATCACGATGCTAAAAATTTGAAACCCTACAAACGCTATTTTATATTTTAGTGAACGCGATGCATCAAAAACAACAACATTTGCATTACGATGTACAAAATTTGAAACCCTACAAACGTTGTTTTATATTTCAGTGAACGCGATGCATCAAACAATGCATCACGATGCATCAAAACAGAATTTATGTGCAAATTTATTCATATTTCAATCTATTAAAAAATTTGTAAACAAAAAATTCAACTATAAAATGTAATCAGCAATACTAACCTGATACTTTATCAACATGTTCTTTCGTATTTTGTTTGTTCTGGTGCTTGTTTTTTTTCCAGTGTTCTGTTGTAGTTGAAAAGACATTTTTGCTCTGGTTTATAATAACTCTCGGTAATGTTTTCAAATCGTTCACAAAATTGTCGTAGTTTGTTTGCTGAGTAATCGCCGGAGGTTTTAAGATTTTTCGAAGTGAAAAGGGTTTTTTGGAGTGTGTTTGTGTTAAGCATTCAACCGGGTAGTTGTTTTGGAGTGTGAAGTCGATGCAATGCATACGTGTTAGAAGGAAAGACATAGACGACATTTCGCAAACAACGTATAGACGGCATTTCGCAAACAAAGTGCCTTTTTTCTGTTGAAAAGAAAAGGTTGTGTGTCGTGATGCACAAAAACAGTATATTTTAGTACAATTTTTTCCATCGCAATGCACACCTTTATGCATCGCAAATGCAATGTCGTGCATCGTAATGTTTTGCGATTCATCGATTTGATTTGCGATGCATAACGTGCATGTTCCGTATTTTTTAAGATAATAAATGACATTTCGTAATAAAAGTGTCATTTTTCGGTTTGAAACAATTATAGTGAACTAAAGCGGTTGAAAATTGTGTAAAAGGGAGCGGCCCGAATTTCGCCCTAAAAAATCGTCTTACGGGTATTTTCTGTAAGACGAATCTCTCTAATCTGACCCACCGTGTATTAGTGGATTGAGTCATAAGAGAGTGAGACTCCGTCTAATAAATTAGGATCTATAGGATGATCTCATAAGAGATCACTTACTCTTTAGCATTTAGCCAAAAGCTTAATTTGAGATGAGTTTGTCAATGGATTGGATATGCATTGAATATAGGTATATCCGAATCTAATCTGAAACATTATAGTAGTGATCCGATCCAATTCATTAACCCGACGGATCAAATGTACGTCAATTCATATCCGAAGTCGTTACTAGTTGATATATCCGACTAAATATCCAATCCAAAATTCTCCTCAATGAATATTTTATGAATAAAATAAAAATTATATCGCTATCAACATATTTATGCCAAAACTAAGCTATTACATAAGTGTACCCAGCCATACATACTAAATTAAACATCACAATGACAAACCAAAAAAACATAAGAATACTATAAACCAACAAAAACTTCTTGAAATTGATCAGCCATGAAGGAGAACATCAAGTTTTCTCCAAACCCATTTAAATAGATCCATTACAAAACACTTAAGATAAAAACTCCAATCACCAAAATTAAGTTCTCAATAAACCACAATTTCAAAATTAAAATTTGTCTGTTTTTCTTCGGTCTCCTCACTTAGACTCCATCGCCATTTTGGAGTAATCTGCACATAAAGTAAACTCTTAGTGATATGAATATATGATTTGTAGTTAATAAACGAGTTGTAAATAAAATATACAAATAAACAAATAAGTAAAAAAAAAATGTTAATATCAATTTGATAAAATTAAAAGAATTCACAACATCAGAAGATAGTAAGGGAAGATTTTCTTTAAGACAAAACTACAAACACGTAGTATACAGTCTTATACCTCAACAGATTCAAGAGGTAAAATTCAAATCTTGGGAAACAGAAAAAAAGAAAAAAAAAAGAAGAAGAATTGTGTATTTGTTTGGACTAAGTATGCAATCTTATATAAGTGATTTTAGAAGAAAAAGTAATGAAAATTACCTTAGAACTTGAAAAAATTGTGGGAAAAGAGCAGCTGTAAAAGAAAAGGGAAAGAAGAATGGCAGAAAATTCAGTTTTCAATTCTAGGGGCTAAATAAAGTCTATTTTTTTTACATCTTTTTCGTGCTTGGATAGAAAGATGGCCTTGTCCCAAGAATTAACGATGATTCAATCTTGGAACTCGGAAAAATGGGGAAGATGAAAAGATGGAATAGTAAAGGGCGCTGAAGGGGAAGACCGGAAGAGAAAGATAACGATTAGTGTATATACTCCATATAAATATAAATGTCAGTTATTTTTGGATTGAATTGGATCGAATTTTTAATAAATTGGATATAGATAAATTCAATCCGATCCATCTATATCTATATAATGACAACTCAGTTTTTATACTAACTAAAAATAGCAATTTTCCGCCTAAATCAGCTTGCCTAAAATGGAAACCTCTATTTACTAAGCAATTAGTCTATTAGTTAAATAATACACAAAACAAAATTGTAAATTCTTTGGAACTTGCACCAAAATTTACTGCACTTTATGAACCTAGACTTGTGCATTGTTAGAAAATTTATCCTTTGAACAACTAAAACTGATGGTGTTCCAAATTAATATATTAGTTAAAAATCGAGATCTACATTGAAATCTTAAATATTCAGATTTGTATCCCTTTTATTTGCTGAAAAAAAAAACTCTTTATTTTTTTACATTGTTAATGACGAAATGTATTTGATGCATTGGAAATGATGATAAATGAATCTTTACTCATTGGGCAGTCGAAATATTACATGAGCAATTGAATAACTGATCAAATTTTGTCTTCGATGATCAGTATAAATAGCATGATTCATGTATTCACAGACATTTGAAAGACTAAAGTTAATTAATTGAAGGAAAAAAATGGATTACGATTCCACCGGTGACAACTCGATCCAACCCTTCTTTGTGAAGGTGAGGAATTGACTAATTTGATAATGTACAAAGACATATAAAAAATTTCAGAGTAACCATATGAATATCTATTAAGTTGGATTTAATGAACATTCTAAAACAAATTAGCAACGATAAAAATTAAAATGGGGGAAATCGAATAGATCTTAATCAAATAAATTGTAAGGAAATATTTCGGGAAAAAAAATTAAAAATGTAAGTCTCTAATTTTTAAATTGGAAATAAATTAGAAAAAAATTGATAATTTTCAGAAAATACAAAACGTATATTTGAAGAACTTAAGTAAAAGCATAAATTTTTTTTAAATACCAGTCAAAGATTTGGTGGAATTTCAGCACAAACCAAATGACCAAGGAGATTTTTTGTTTGATTGATAACCAATGAGGAAAAGTTTTCTCTAGAGTGATCGAGAGTACTAAAGGTTGAAAGCGGCGAATGGGTAAACTCTAAAAATCAAATGAAATAGTATTAGGGTTTGGTCAATACGGCAGTGTATGGGGTTTCTTTTGGGCTTGAATTATTTGAGTTTTTTTAAAAATAGGCAACAAATATGGTATATATATATATATATATATATATATACTCCCTCCGTCACGGATAAATGTTCATACTTTCTATTTGGGATGTCTCAACTAATGTTCTTAAAGACTTTTGATCTACCTATTTTCTACAATTATTTCTAATATACCCTTAAAATTTCATTTAATATAACACATCCCAAAGAAACTCAATTATTTAGAATAGTTGAACTAAATTAATGTTAATGGGTATTATCGTAAGAACACATTTTACAGCACATCATTAATTATATTTTTTAATTCTTGTACTTTATCAACTAGAAACATTTATCCGGGACGGAGGGAGTATATTTGAAACAAGAGTATATCATAATTGTTGCCCAATACACATTTATTGTAATGGACCATGAATTTATATGTAGTGATAGTTGAGTAATTTGGCCCAGTTTTTATTAGCCGTACTTAATTGAATTTGCATTATAAATTTAATTATTTAATAAATGTGTATTGGTTTAAGATATGACAATTCTCAATGATATTTCAGTCATTTGATAGTTGAAATAAAATAATTAATTTAAATTAATTGACATATATTTTATCTTTTGTAATTATTATAAATAGATTTTATTCTTTTATTTATATGTGATGAAGAAGAAAAATCAACAAATAAAACAACAAATGTTGTGTATAAAGAAATTAATGAATTTTTTTCAGAATTTATAATATTATCAATACAATGATGTATTTTTATTTAAGTAATTGCCTTCAACATTACTTTTTCGTTATTTATTCTTTTAATTTTTTTTTCCTTTTAGTTTTGTTTAAATATAATTTAATTGAAAAAGATATATGTCCGTGCGTTTAACGCATTGGTGTAAAACTAGTTAGTATATAAATTTCATACCTGCTAAATAACACTCCCCCTAACATGCTAAATCACACCCCCCCAATGAAAGTTACACCTTTGCCATTAAAACCCCCCATCCTCCATCCTCCACACCAGGCCCCCTCATCCTCCATCCTCCACACACCAGGCCACCCTTTCCTCCCCTCCACACACCGCCCCCTTCCTCCCTCCAAAGACACCGCCCCCTTCCCCTTCTCCCAAAGACACCCCCCTTTCACCCATTTTAGTTTATAATTTTAGTTTAATATATTATTTTATAAAATTTAATTTAAGTTTATAAATTATTAATATATAATTTCATATAATTTAATTGTAATTTATAATTTATATAATTTAAAATTGTTTATTAAATATATAATTTCAAATGATGTAATTTTATCTTATAATTTTAATTTTGAAATTAATAATATTGTTGATTTAATTAGTAATATATTTATAAACTTAAATTTGCACAAATTAATATTTAATTTTAGTTTAATATATAATTTTAGTTTATAAATTATTAATATATAATTTCATATTATTTAATTTAAGTTTTTATTTAATATATTTGTTTATTTAATAGCAATAAGATTATATAATTTAATTGTAATTTATCATTTTATTTTATATGCAATAAAAATATATAATTTTAGTTTTGAAATTAATATAATTGTTGATTTAATTAGTAATAAGATTATTAAATTGTATTTGCATAAATTACATGTATTTATGGATATTTTAATATAATTATTATATATTAATTACACAATTTAAAATTTTATTAGCATAAATAATTAAATATTACTTTAATATTTTTAATTTTAGTGTATAATTTCATATAAATTAATTTAATTTAATGTGATGTTTTACATAATTAAGTTTAACTATGTAAATTAAAATAAAATTTATTAAGTTAATGTTATGTTCTTTAAATAAACAAATATATTAAATTCTAAAATAAAATTAAATAATATGAAATTATATATTAATAATTTATAGACTAAAATTAAATTATATAAATTTATATATTAAACTAAAATTAAATATTAATTTGTGCAAATTTTATTTATAAATATATTACTATTACTAGTTAAATCAACAATAATATTAATTTCAAAAGTAAAATTATAAAATTAAATTAAATAATTTGAAATTATATATTTATTAAATGATTTTAAATTATAAACTAAAATTAAATTATATCAAATTATATATTAATAATTTATAAACTAAAATTAAATTTATAAAGTTATATAATAAACTAAAATTAACTATTAATAATTATGTAAAATTATATATTAATAATTATATAAAATTACCTATTATTAATTATATAAAATTATCTATTAATAATTATTACCAAATTATATATTAATAATTATATAAAATTAAATATAAAAATATATTAATAATTATATAAAATTAAATATAAAAATATATTAATAATTATATAAAATTAAATATTAATAATTATATAAAATATATATTAATAATTATATAAAATTATATATTACTAATTATATAAAATTATATATTGATAATTATATAAAATTATATTTTAATAATTATATAAAATTATATAAAATAAACTGGAAAAAAAAAATTTAAACCCATAAGGGGGGCGGTGTTAATGTATTAGACCTGCAGGGGGAGGCGGTGTTAATGTATTAGACCCCCAGGGGGGGCGGTGTTAATGTATTAGACCCCCAGGGGGAGGCGGTGTTAATGTAGTAGACCTCCAGGGGGGCGGTCCCCAAAGAGGGGCGGTCCTCCATATTCCGTTAAAAACTTAACGGATCCGTTAAGTTTTTAACGAAATTGTGAATTTAAGAGGCTAAATTAAAAAAAAAATTTATTTTTTTAATGGAATCGTCTAAAAAGAGAAGGGGGGGCCTGGTGTGTGGAGGATGGAGGATGAGAGGGGACCTGGTGTGGAGGATGGAGGATGGGGTGTTTCAAGGGCAAAGGTATAACTTTCATGGGGAATGTGATTTAGCATGTTAGGGAGGTGTTATTTAGTATCACTCATAAATTTTTGGATTTGAATTCAGATTCGGGTTATGTGACCAATTATATCGATTCATATCTGAAATGAAATTTTGTACTCCGTATTAAAAATTTGATTCATCGATGGGCCATATAATATTTGAGCAGCCCCGGAGCGGCGGAGCCACGTACAAACAAAAAGTCAAGAAACACGTGTATTAATTAGAGGGAGCCATTCCTGTCAGATTATTTGATCGAATACTGGGTCCCACTCTTCAATTACTCCGCATAACGACAAAGGCGGTACATGTGCGCCACATACAGGTCAAAAAACAAACAAATTAATTAGACTTTTATTTTGAACGGGTGGAAGCGTGGGAACCACGTGCTAACCACGCCATTCATTTTAAAATGAATGCCTCTTATTTTATCTTACACAATTTTATCTTACACAACAATTTTGTAGATAAATATTTCTGATTTAATTAGTAATGATATACTGTGTGTGTGTGTGTGAGAGAGAGAGAGAGAGAGAGAGAGAGAGAGAGAGAGAGAGAGAGAGAGAAGGGCTATTCCTCCATTGCGCTTTCCATTGTTCCATGTCGATTTAGCAATTGAGTTCCATGTAATTTAGCTCATATGAAACAGAGGTCATTGCATTCTATAGTTCCATGTCGATTTAGCAATAGTGGTCATTCCATGTTTCATTGTTCTATTCCAAGTAACCCCTATTGCATTCCATTGTTCCATTCCAAGTTCAATAATAATGTCTAACGGTATGTAACTGTTCCATTTCCATTGTTATGTAGCTGGAGAGAGAGAGAGAGAGAGAGAGAGAGAGAGAGTTTATTTTTCGGGACAAGGAAGTAGTATTTGAAGGATCAAAACAAAACTCCAGTTTTGTTACTGAGAAAATCATTCACCATAGCAACTAGGAATGTCAATCTAGAAAATCCAGACAGTAAAAGAAATCACATACTAACAGATAAAACATACTCGAGGCAGAAAAGATAAATCTATCTTTTATTTCAACCATGACACCACCAAAACAAACACCATCACATTAAAAAAGTACCAAATCAGAAACCCTAATTCGACATAGAACACCACCACCGCAGCCCTAAAATCCCAAATCGAAAAACACATACAAATCAGATCATCATCACAGACTGCTAACATCTGAATCAGATCCGATCTAGAGTTGACCGCAATCAGCAATAACAACTGCCTTAGAGGTCCTTCCACCGCTAGATCCAACCTTCTCGATCGCCCTAACAACATCCAATCCCTCCACGACTTGCCCAAACACGACGTGCTTTCCGTCCAACCAACTCGTCTTCTCTGTACATATGAAAAACTGAGATCCGTTCGTTCCGGGTCCCGCATTCGCCATCGACAGAATTCCAGGTCCCGTGTGCTTCTTGATGAAGTTCTCGTCGGCGAACTTCGATCCGTAGATCGACTCGCCTCCGGTGCCGTTCCCGGCGGTGAAGTCTCCTCCCTGACACATGAAGCCTGGGATCACCCGGTGGAAGGAGGATCCTTTGTAGTGGAGTGGCTTGCCGGATCTCCCTTTGCCTTTCTCGCCTGTGCAGAGAGCGCGGAAGTTCTCGGCGGTTCGGGGAGTTGTGTCGGCGTAGAGCTCCATGACGATCCTGCCGGCAGGTGCGCCGCCGATGGTCATATCGAAGAAGACCTTAGGGTTTGCCATTCTCTCTCTCAAAGTCGAAATATCACAATATTTAAGTCGTCGAAAGCTAAGTGTAGGTTTTCAAAGGTGCAGCCAGGCCTCTTAAATAGGAGGAGGTTTAGACGGTGGATTGTCTTATCTTGGGATTTTTCGGTACATACTCCCTCCGTCCTTTTAAAAAATTAAAATCTCAATCTACGTTTTGTTTTGTTTTGTTTTTTTTTTTTTTCAATTTTTTAAAAGTAAATTTATACTACCCGGTACATACAACGTATTTTACCAAGATATACTAAATGATTAACCAAAAGTTAAATAGGACAATTTTTCGAGTCGTGTTATTAAAAATTAGTAATAAGATAGTTTACTTTATTCAAATACTCAGAATTTATCCAACGCTCTACATAGCTCAAGTAAGGATGAGTTTAAGCGTGGTACAATTTCAATTAAACACATATTGAACCAATTAACTATAGTCAAGTTCAAATAAGATTTTGAAGCTAGGCAAAGATAGAGTTTTACGAGAGCTCGATCTAGAAAGTCAAAACTCATCTCCGCTTGTATAGACCCTATTTACAGCTATGTAAGTAAACAAACTCCTTTATGAAAATCGTAGGGATACAAACTTTTATTTTTACAACCACCACCATCAACGACTACGACACCCTTCGACGACTACCACTGCCACAAGCGACAACCTTCCCCAACATCCACCTCTACCGGTGACAACCTCTAACAGCCACCACCACCGCTGGTGGCCACCACAATCACCACCTCCTACAACAACCTCTGCCACCTGCCTAATGAGGTGCAAACCAAGTCTTTAGGAGCGGTTGCAGATTGTTAGGTGCAGACCAAATCTTCAGGAGCTATTGCAATTTGTCAAATAAATCCTAATTTGTAAGAATTTGTTGTTAATTTATTTAGTCTTTCCAGTATGTGATAGTGTGAGCTTATTTCTATTTATTCTTGTTAAGATGGTAGGCTATATAACAGCCTAAGTTATTTTCAATAATGTATTGTATATTTCTCTCATTTAATTTATAGAGATTGGTTGTATCCCCAAATTTATTCTCTACACCGCCACCACTATCGTCAACAACCTCCACCGGTCACTACCACTACTACCGGCAACAACCTTCGTCGGTCATTACCACCTCCGACAACAACCTCGAGTGACCACCACCACCGTCAACAATCTACGGCAGCCACCTCCGCCACAGCTTACATAAACGCTGCCTATATCCACCGAATCCACTCGTTTGCCACTCCACATGTTACGTACTAATTATAATAATGTGTATATCATATATTCATATGCTATTGTTCTACTCAAAGATATTCTAAGCAATGGATCCTCCTGAGTATGATTGATCCTTCCTTTAACAGCTTGTGAAATCCGTGATACCAAAATCTACTTTTAAAAAAAGATTAGTTTTAACAATAAAATATTCCAATACTTAATCTTGCTTTCTCATAGCAAAATTATTTGTTCACATTAATTGGTGACTGATTCTTAAATTAAAGATCAAATCAACACGAAATAAATCAAAGATACAAAATTGGAGCTTAGATATAAAATGTTTAGTGTTCAAAGAAACAGTTGGAAAAGAAGAAAACACCTTTAAACTATCCCAGGTTATTGAATTGTACCCCTAATTTTTTTTTAATCAACAATAAACCCTCTTATAATATCCCCCACATGATCCTCACCCTGATCCGTCAATAACCCGGTTACAAATATGCAGAAAAAACAAGCATGTGATTTGCCCATGATGCCCATCTTGGGGAATGAGTCAAATGACTAATATCGAAAATCTAAACTTAGTTTTGTACAAAACAAATGTACGTCAATAATCCAAAGTAGGCCAATTTTTAACGCCAATGGTTTCTAAGTTAGATGTCGTTAGAGAGGCCAATTTTTAACGCCAATGGTCTCTATTTTGGATATGGTTAGAGTTTGGTATGTTAGATGAGCTTAAAGGGATAAAGTTACACAGATTGAAATTTTAAGGTATTAATTGTAAATTTAGAGTAATTAAAATAAAATATTTTTAGAAAAACACTCATAATTTTTACCTTTTTAGTAAAATTAATGAATATTTTTCTAAATATATTAATTTTAAATAAATAATAAATAGTTCATTTCCTAAATGAGTTTTGATTACAATATACACACCAAATTAAGTTTAATACTTTTTCCTAAGTTAATTTCGATTTTTTTTTAAAAATACTTCATATTTATTTTAAATTAATAATAGAAATATTATATAATTAATTTTCTAAGAAACTAATTTTAAAATAATATTTAAAAATTTTATTTACAGTAAACACACTATTTTTTTTAGAAATTAGTAATTTAAAAAATTTTATGGTGCACAAAGAGTTGAGGGATTGATTAGAGAGGAAAGACTTGTTGCTTGTGAAAAACAAGTGGGAGTAATAAATAAAAAGACCGAAGGGGGCAATTGCAATTTTCTCTTATTATAAGGTAGGAGTGAGTAATAAATGAAAAGAACAAACGCGTACTAGTCCTAAAAATAAATGTTTTTATGTCTTCTCTCAAAATGTGGAAAAAAAAAAAAAAGGCAACAGAGTCTTCGAAGAAGCATTTAAAACCAAATCTATGTTGTTGGATTAAGTAAAACAAAAATCTTAAGCCATAGACGAGTGTGGTTTTAATTAATTAAATCATTAACTAGAGAGATAAGTCAAACAAGTTTCAGCAGAGATAATTAAGGCCATGATCGGTGAATTTGGATTTACTAGAACAAAATTCAAATAGTTGGAATTCAAGCTGCATAGCTTTGAATATGAATGAATAAAAGAAAGAAATACGATTAATAATTGCATAAAATATATTCAATGCAAAATACTACTAAATCTATAACTTATTTCAATGACAACACAACAGATTACCAGTACCAGTACCACTGGCCACCAGAAATTCAAACCCTAGAAACGAATTAAATAAAAGCTTATAGAAATCAGATCATCATTGTCTCCGTCAGATCCGATCTTAAAGCTGGCCGCAATCAGCGATGGCAACGGGCTTCGAGGTCCTTCCACTGCCAGATCCAACAGCCTCAATCTTCTTAACAACGTCCAGTCCCTCCACTACTTGTCCAAACACCACGTGCTTCCCATCCAACCACTCGGTCTTCGCAGTACAAATGAAAAACTGCGATCCGTTGGTTCCAGGTCCAGCATTCGCCATCGACAGAATTCCAGGTCCAGTGTGCTTCTTGATGAAGTTCTCGTCGGCAAACTTCAATCCGTAGATTGATTCGCCACCGGTGCCGTTTCCAGCGGTGAAGTCTCCTCCCTGACACATGAACCCTGGGATCACACGGTGGAAGGAGGATCCTTTGTAATGGAGTGGCTTGCCGGATCGGCCGACGCCTTTCTCGCCGGTACAGAGAGCGCGAAAGTTCTCGGCGGTTTTGGGAGTTGTATCGGCGAAAAGCTCCATGACGATCCTACCGGTTGGTGCACCGCCGACGGTCATGTCGAAGAAGACTCTAGGATTTGCCATTCTCTCGATTGGAATCACACAATGTATTAGTCGTCGAAATCTAAGCTTAGGGTTTAACCGGTGCAGTTAAGGCATTAAATAGGAGTTTGTGCCGTTGAAGTAAACACGTATCGATATCCTATGATTGGGGAAAAGTTACCAGGGTTAGTTGGTTTTTAATCGTGGTTGGTTACTTTTGAACCGTGGTCAGTGCATGGGGATAAAGTCACGAACGGATCACGTGGTATATGCTTCTAATATTCGGGGCAATCGAAATAAAAAATCAAGAAATAAAGGACCACCAACACCTGATCCATTTGGCCGAATTAATAATTATATAATTTCTCGTCCGTTCCACGCAAATAGTTTATTATATTATTTTAAAATATTCTACTTAAAAAATTTACTTTAAAATATATGCTTATAATTTTCATAAAATTTTTAAAGAATATGCTTACAATTTTTATAAAACTTTCAACTTTATTCTCCACATGTGGTATAAACATATTAACTATGCTAAACTATTTTTATAATTATAAACAATTTTAATACTATTTATATATCTCTTAATTATTAGACTTTTTAAATATGAACTATTTGGGTAGAACGGAGGAAATATATATTAATAAATTAATATTTTAAAAAACAACTTCTAACCCTAACCATAAATAGTTAAGTTATTCTCAACGTTTTACTATCATCGAATATTTTTCAAATCTTTGTATCAAGCACTAGATTTTATTATTTGTTTAAATAGTTTAATAAAAAAAGAAGGCGGCTCCAAAAATTGAAAAGGTTCAACACATCAGAATTGAAAAATGTGCAAGCTTGGGTCAATAAAAATCGAAGCAAGGTATCGATTCTTATACATCATAATTTGTTTCTAATTCTGAATTATTTAAAAATCAAAATATTAGTATGGTGATTCTCTTCAACCGGATTCAAGTTTGTGGACAAGGCCCACATAATAAATTCTCCCTCATTCCGCCGCACTAGAATTAGAATTTGTTTGGTACAACGTTTTTAAAATGTAAAAAAAAAATTATAGGTCAGTACACTTTCTTGAATATTCAACCGCTGAAATTCAATGTATTTGTTTCAAATTGCTAAAGTCCATTTAGGTGGATAAATGAATAAATTATTCTTAAAATATCCCCTAACAACAATTTCACTTCCCCCTTATCACGGGAGTCAAAATATTTCCCCCACAATTCTTTTGGCCATTCATCTTCTTTCAAGATCTCTTGAACTCTACCGAAGCATACCTCACCGACCATGATGTGATCAAGAGAATTGCCGAACATGTTAAACAAAGAGGCTCGGGAATCCGTTTTGTTCTTCATATGGAACTCCAAGACAAGGCCTCAGAAGGATAGATAGCATCCAAATATGAAACTTCAACTGAGAAATTGAAGGTGCTGACTTCGATCTCGGGCGAGGGAAAAAGAAGATCGCTAGCGAATAGGATATGTGATCTCTGCTTATGACTGGGCCTTCCCTTACTTTTGAAATGAAATAGATGACAAAAGGTACCTGCTCCAGGCCTATCAAAATAAGGAAGTAAGCGCAGTCTCATCCCAGGCAAAGAAGAACCTCCCTCAACTCAGTGCCTTTGCAGCTCATAAAAGCTATTTGATTGGTCTTTTTTGCAATGAATTGTGTGGTTTGTTTGTCATTGGCTTTTTTGTGTTTGTGCATCACGATGCAATAATTTTGTGCATCGCGATGCATCGATGCACAACATTCTTTTCTGTATTTTTTAATGACATAAACGACATTTCACAACAAAAGTGTAATTCTCCGATTTGAAATAATTATAGAGGACTAAAACGGTTGAAAATTCACAAAAAAAATACCGGTACGAATTTCTCCCTTTTGAAAAAGCAGATTTTTAAAAAAATAACTTTTTTATTATAAATATATTTGAGATATCGCTTCAAAACACAGTTTTTTTTTTCCTATCAGTGTTTTAAAACCCTTATTTTCAAGATTGAAACGCAATTTTTACAAATAAATTGTGTTTTGACCAAAATGAACGACTAAATGGACTCTTATACATTTAAAAGTTACTCCATTCGTTTAGATATATTTCACTTAAAGAGTCTACTTTCAAAAAAATTATCTACGATCTCCATGACATTTCAACTTTACTCTCTACATTTGATATTAACATATTGATTATGCTCAAACACTTTTGTAATTATGACAATCTCTAATGCTAATTATACTCTCTCAGTCCCTAAATTATTGTCTTGTTTGACCCAACACACAGATTAAGAAATAACAATTGACTTAATTATTAATATTAATATAGTGTATAATTTTCTTTAATGCCCATGTATGCCATAATTAAAGTAAAAAGAAAAAGTAAGGGCAAATTGATAAAAATATTATCCTAAAAAAAAAAATTTCAAACAAGACAATTATTTTGAAACGAACAAAAAAAAATAAAATAAAACAATAATTTAAGAACGAAGGGAGTATTTTTTTTATATATTAAAATTTTCAAATATAAATTTTTTGAGCAGAACAAAAACAGTAAGTAATACTCAGTACAAGTGTAGTGTGCGTAGTAGGAAGAGAGAGTCAAACGCAGTGACATCAATTAGACAATAATTAATAATACACTGACGTCCACTTATACCTCACTCCCATTTTATACTACTATAAAATTGCAATTCAACTTCCATTATGTCAATTTAACTACTCCCTTCTCTTATAAAAACAAAAAAGATGTGGAAAAAAGTCCACTCAAATATAGTGAGTGTGCGTGTGTGTGTGTTGCTGAAAGATCATATTGTTGTGACAATTTATATTCCATAATTTTAATTATAAGATAAAACACAAGAAATAATCGAAGATATTTTATTTTAATTTTTTTGCTTTGTATACTGTTCATTCGGCATCGGAACAATGCAAAGAAGATTAGAGTGATCCCAACACAAGAATGATACATTGATGGAACGATGTTCTTAGAGATGAATGAATTCCCTTGTATGCTTCTCCAAGTTCAAAAATCATCGATTGCCACACCAGGAGTACTATGTTTTTAGATTACAACACAAGAATTTAGCGTTGGCAAAATATTAGCAACCAGTTACAAAAATTTATACAAACCTGTAGGAATTGTCTCACAAGAAGCCTTCGTTCTGTAACAATCCAGGATAGACAAACGATGTGATTTGTTTTAAGCAATTCATCGACTCTTTCAGAAAGGCATGCCCCTCGGTTACTGCACATATTAGAACAACAAATCACATCACAACCTATTAAATCCGTACAAATCCAAAGTCAGTTCTTGTAACTGTACCAAAGATAGATACGACGATTACCTCTTAACAACAATTTGAATTCCTTGGTGAAATCTTCGACACGCCCCATCACAGGTCTTATTCCACAAATTTGTGAGACGCAGAATTCCAAGTATAACGACATTTCTGTTATATTTAGCAGTAAAGTACAGACAGCCCGAACTTCGGGCGAAACCTGCTTCAATTTGTTGGCTTCACACAATTCATGGACAATAACAATCCCTTGATCCTGCTCCAAGGACAAGATAATTGAAAGGTCTGTTAGAAAAAAACAAAACAAAAGAAAGCAAAGCATTCCTAGACTTAAAAGAGCAAATGAAATTTCCTTCAAGACTGCATTCAGAGTAGTTCTTTTCATATTTCACTTAAAATATGGGAACATGATTCCTTACAATTTTCGAAATCTTATTAAATGAATAATAATTAAGTTAGCCAAAATGAACCAACATGACTATCTTACTTGCAACCCATGTAAGATATCTGGCATTGGAAGCTCAGGAAAGTGAGCAGTATCAACAAAACCCACATCCTCCGCCCTTCTAGTAGCAGCGTCAGCTTGTAGACACAAAAAATTCAGAAGATAAAATGCAATTCTGTATATCTCTGTTGCTGCAGTGTCTGAGAAACATGTTTGGGGAGGAGCAACATCAGAGTTTTCAGTCGCTTGGGCATTCGTTCTTGATGATAAAGTGGAAAATCTTGGATCTAAACCGCAACCAAGAGGAGAGAGGGAAAACCATCCATTTCTGCTGTTTACAAATGATGGCTTTTTGTACCACTCGAACTCCTCTTTAAGGATAGGATGACACAGGATAGGTGGGGTCCTGCTGGATTCTCCAAGGAGCTGTGTTCCCCTACTTATGAAAGCCAACAAATGGATACTTCTCTCTCTCAACTGTGCGTCCATATCTTTCATGGCATTGTTCCATGAATTCCGATGTTTAACTAAAATACATATCAATATGAGGGTATCTTGTGTTTCCTTGAGTACATTTAGACTGGTTGGCATTTTCTGAGTGCGTGCTCTCTTGTCGTTTACATTGAATGAAAAGTCGAGCGTATTAAGATAATAAGAAACTAAATATGATTTTTCCAAGAAGAGGTAAGAAATCACATAGTCAATCACATCAGAACCAGAAGAACTGTCCCCTATAGACTGGACGATCGCTGTCACCACAGCCAAGCCTAGTCCCCAAATGTGCTGAGGCTTTTCTCCATTCTCAGATAAGTTGGAGATAGAGAGATTCTTTTCACATTGCAGCACAGGGAACGGGCTATCATCCGATGAGTCTGAAAACAATACTCTCAAAGATTCGAAAAACCCAGCATTAACAAGCATCTCCGCACCACCTCTCACACGTGCAAGGGTCAAAAAGAAATTCAATATCACCGAAATCAATGCGAGAGATTTTTTATCTTGAAGCTTCTTAATAACAAGCTGCACATGGAAATGTTTCTGTATGATGGGGAACCATGTGGAAGGTGTCAAAAAACCTTTCAGTATTAAGTCAATACCAGTCAGGGAGAGGGTACAAAGATCAGCAGGTTCAATGCAGCTGCAAAGAACGGGTAAGAGCCCCAAACTCACAGTAGATACCTCAGCATAGGCACCTACAGATGCCATATCAGGAACCCCAACTGCTGGTGAGTTTACGCAACTCAACTCCATTGACAACAGAAGCACCATAAGTAAGAGCTTCATTGCTGACTTAACATCAGCAACTGACAGCGTGATGTCACTCAATACTTTAAGGGCAGCGCCAGATGTTTTCAAAATGAGTATGCACGCGGGCAACGACAGTCTATCGTCCACAGATCTAATGAAATGGAGAAGAAATTCTGTTTGGGCAGCAAGGAAATCAAGTATATATTTGCTTGCATCACAAACTGGAAGTAATGATTCTAATGTGGCTTGAAGACACTGGCATATGTGGTCTATGCACGAAAATATTTGTTGCTCCGAAAGCTTCTGACCAATTGTAGCCTTCCTCTCAGCTGACTGCAAGAGCAGGTAAAGAATTTGAGTAAATATTAAGAATAAGTATATTACAAACTGAAAAAGATTCAGCATTCATGGTTCTTAAAAGGAAGGAAAAAACTTGAAAATAAAAAATTCAAGGAATAGTCTCAGACACAGCATACTGGTTCTTAGGATGTCTTAGCAGTGCAAGTAATACAGCCAACTAGAACCAAGATTTCTCTGTATAATACCACATTGTTCACATCTCAAACAACCAGGTTATACCTGAACCAAATGCATGCGTGATTACCTTTTTGTCTCTAACAGGAATTGGAAAAGGGAATTCTCAGAGACAATTAAGCAAGTTATAAACCCTTGACCACCCCCCCACCCCCAACAATCCCTCAAGAGAAAAAATCAAATAAAATGAAATATAAGAATAGAAGACTTCTGTAGAAGTTCAAGTAGTGCCTGAAATGATCTTCATCAAGCCGGATACTTGATATTTTGAGAATAATCATCATCCACTAGAAATGCTTCACGGTGCAAGATTTTGCATACGAGGAAAATAATTCATAAAAGACCAACCTATATGCCCAGAATATGTAGATACAGGTGATTCCAAATTTGCATGGTCTCCACCAACATGTCTGATCAAACATGCTGGTTCACGCTTACAGTATTAGACTTTGATGTCAAATGCAGACACTTTTGAGTCAAGTACACATTTTAGGAAATGATAAAAGATATTAGAACAGAACGAGAATTCTGAGAACTCACATCTTCATCATACACCGGTAAAATGGTCATCAATGCTTTTAAAGCTGATATCTTGGAGTTGGTTAGCAATATCATTGAGTTTACATCTTGCAAGTAGAGCAGCATTGTTTCTGCAATTGCCTTTGAGGCTTTCCACTCTGAAAAACCCCACATATCTATTCCCAAATCGGCTCGGAGACGATTGCTGTCAAATAAGAAAATATCCTTGCCGTGAAGTGAGAGGTCTCCTTCATACTTAAGTTGATAACTTTCCAAAAACTCGAATTCTAGAAGAAACTGGAATAGCTCTCTGAATGATCTATGGTCAATTTTACGGCCTTCAAATTCTCCTTGCAGATGGTAATACAGGTCACTGAGTACTAAACTATTTGACTCCTTTCCATCACTGTTGAAAAGAGGAAGACAAATGAACAATTTAAGACAACTGAAGAAGAGACTGCATTATGTAAATTAAGAAGAGATAATGAAGTGAAACTTCAACCTACAGTTTCAGATAAGGAGCAATACACCAGAACATAAGATGGAATATATTTTATATGCATAACTTTTCTATATAAGTAACGGTGAGTGCCAAATAGAATCTGCCCCAGCCTTGAATGGCTGACAAGAAATCAACTTCATAAAGCAAACACACTCTAGACCAAAATTAAGCAAAATAGCAAGCTGGGGCAAGAATTCATCATCATTTTACAAACAAGCTTCCACCTCCCCTCCCAAAAAAAAAAAAACATGAGAATAGTACATACTGATGGAATAAATAAAGAAAAAAAAATGCCAGTAACCTATGGAAAGAAATGGGCAGTTAAGAGTAGCACAAACTACACCAACAAGTATACAAAGCAACCATTATCCCAATCCAAATTGGAACCTTTGGAGGAACTTATAGCATATCAAACTCTTCTTTCTTTACTTCAATTTCAGTTCCTATTTTCTTATTCTGTGCTCAGGTTGGGAGCTACAGAAAGAGAATCTACACATTGCAGCCACCAACGTGATCATAAGACAATCAGAATCATTATTATGCAATAGATGAATCTAGTCTGAAGAGAGTAACAATCCATCCAGATTGTGACAAATTTCATAACATTTGATTCCCATTGACTCGAGACCAAGGAAACATGGCAATTGCTGACTATACCTGTAACCACGCTGTTTGTATTGAGTCAACAGTTCAGAGAAAGCTGGCAGATCGCTCAACTGCAAATGCAAAGCACACAAAAGCTTAGTTAGACAAGAAAAGAGCTCAAAGGAGGAAGGAGAAAGACCTATGAGAAAAAGATATAATAGGAGAGTACGTAGATAGAAAAACTAGGGCTGCAAATGAATTGGGCGACCAAAGCTCAGGTGGAGTGTAGTACTTTTAGGCTTTGGTCAAACTCGGCCCAGGCTCGTTTAAAGTTATATACACAATGCTCAGCTGGCCTCATGACTTAGTGATTCAACTTGTTCATTCTCATTTGTGCATACTGTAAGCAATATGGAAATGAGAAATTATGAATCAGAGTCTCAACATCAACTGAACTAAACACAAAATGTACTCATACTGAGATTTTATTCTAGCTATTTTTAAAATCACTAGTATAATACTCCCTCAGTCCCAAAAAGATTGTCTTGATCACTACTTTTATCTGTCTCCAAAATGCTTGTCAGCTTTTTAAAAGAGGAACAGTTAATTATTTTAGTTTCCCACTATACCCCTCATCTTATACCTAGTTTTTATGACTTTGCGACTCATCAAGACAGTAACAGGAAAAGTAATGCCATAATAATAGGGGCATTCAGAAAACATTATTCAAAATAGACCCTAGTTAATAATCCTTCTTAATTTTTGTGCAAAGTCAAACGAGAGACTTTTTGGGACAGAGAAGTATCATAGAATCCAAAAGATTAAGTAAATTTAAACATTATCCAAAAATTGTACAACAATCTTGCTTAATTTGTGTGCAAAGTCAAACAAGACAGTCTTTTTGGAAAAGAGAAGCACCATAGAATCCAAAAGATTAAGTAAATTTAAACATTATCCAAAATATGTACAACAATTTTAAATTAAGTACGCAGAAACTGAAATGTACAAGAAAAACATTAAAATATACGAAATGAGTAAAAAGAGTGGTTCACGAGCCTAATCGTGATGTTCACACTCAGTTCAGTTGGAAACGAGTCCAGAATTTATGCTCAAGCTTGGTTCATTCTAATTGGACTTAGCACAAGATAAGCCCTTAAGAGGTTGAGCTTACGATTATTCATCAAAGCTCGTTTCGATTGCAGCCTAGGAAGAGCAAACAATTGTGTGAAAGCACTAAAATAAAGCATCTGAGAAAACACCAGAGAAACTAAAATGAAGAGGTTAGAAAGAGGAAGAAACCTTTTGTGATAAGATATTAATTCTTTCAATAAGTGATACAGATAAACTTCCTGTGTCACCGCTTCTTAACTTCCCCATCACGTGAACACAGAATAGAGCAGCAGCAACCTGGAAAAAGTCCATCCGTAAGCATTGAATTTGAATTAAACAAGACAAAAATAGATTCATGGTTGCACGCTAGTAATATTTATCTTTCTCAGCACAGGTAAGAAAAGAATAAGAAAAAAAAGAAGAAGAAGATAAAACTGATGTATGGAACTAAACTTTAGATCATAGCCTAAGTTGACCAAAGGAGATGCAAAGTTAGTTTTGACTGCTAAGATTGATACTATGGCTGGGATCCAGAATTCAGATTACAATTGATAATACTACAAGCAGTTATTGCACCGACAGAGTTTGGACATTCCAAGAACCTCCAGCACTATGAGGTCTAGCAAGGGTCTAATGTACGCACCAGAGACGCACATTCCTTCGTTTCGAACCCGTGACCTCCAGGTCAGTCGAGTACCCTTATCACTGCAAGCACTAGAACATTCACATGATTTCTGCACAAAAATTAACCCACAATATGTTGCACCAGATTAGAATTTCCATATATCACCACATAACCATCAATCTCCAGACATATTCTTAGCTCAAACCATGGGCTTCATGATCGGCTGTTACCGTTGCACTACCGTGTTACATAGTTGAAATGGTGACCCCTGATTATGCACCTTGCTTCAGGGCTGTGTAACGACATCAGTAACGAAGCAGCCCGTTACCATTAAGTAGCGGGCGAAACAACCACTAACTAATGGCTTCGCTGTTAGTAAAGGGTGCGTGAAGGCCTCCTTTTTTGTTAAACAACATAAAAATTGGCTGGCAGGAATCTAACCAAGGACTTCGCCACAGCCATAGTTATTAAAGGCGGAAGGCGAGAGGCGGGTGAGAGGTACATTTTTGGGGCGAGAGGCGGGCGACCGAAAGGCGTACAAAGCAACAATTAAGAAAAAATAATTTTAAAATATTATATGTTGTAATTTTTTTCATAAACTAGTTATAAATAAAAGTAATTCTTATTACTTAGTCCACAAAAGAAAATAATAACACCATTCTCAACCTTTAAGTTCCATATTTCAACCAAAAACAACTTTTTTTTTCTTCAAAATCAAAAAATAAAAGATGGATATTCAAATGTATGGACAATAAACTTCCAAATCCTCTCCAAACCAGCCAACTAACATTAAACAAAGCCTCTGCAGGTGCCGGCGACCAAGTCTGTGGCCTCCGGCGAGATTTTCCGGCACCGGCACCTTTTCTGGCGAGATCCGGCAGTATAAATGGCATGGTTGTGTTCGCCTCCACCAGTAGATGACAGATCTGGCCTTAGATTGTGCAAATATTATGTTGATTTGTCTAGATCTAAGAAAATAGGTTGAGATCCAAAAAGAAAAAAAGTCTGAATTCCGGCTGTCACAAAGGCGTCGCTTCAGATCGCCTCTCGCCTTGCTCCGCCTTGACAGAAGCGACCGCCTCGACTCTGCTTCTCTAAAACGCCTCGCCTGACCAAGTTTGAGGCGGCAAGGCCTCGCCTCTCGCCTCACCTCGCCTCGGGCGGCCAAGGCGAGCGCCTTTCATAACTATGGCCACAGCACAGTGGCAGACCTACATTGGTACTAGTGGGTGCCATGGGCCCCACTGGATTATTTTATTTTATTTTTAATCGTACTTTTAGGTTATATATGTTCAGTCACAGGTTATACACAAAAAGTAGACTTAGCATCGTTGGTTAAGGCTCTTCTTTGCTATTAGAGGTCTAGCATTCAATTCCTGTGCTATCCATATTGCTTTTGGTTGAGTTCACTTCCTATGACTTTTATTTGTGCTCTTTTTTATCTCATTTATTGTACTTTATTTTTTATGTAGTTTTTCTCTATATTAAGGATAAATAAGGCTTGAACTATATAAATAAATTATTTTAGAGCTATATTAATAAAGAAAAATGAAATGTTTATTGTTACTTTTAAAGTATCAATAATGTTAATCTCATCTTTTTTGTATGTAACATGCGATTCCTATAATCTATATTCAGTAACTAAACAAGTTACAACACCCTGATTAAATTTTTAAACATTAACAATAACAAGTAAAAGATCAATAATAAATTACCTAGACATTTTAACTAAATTATTATATAAAGTACTGAATATAAGAGAAATAAAAGCTAGCAAAAGTTTCAAATAAATAATTAAATAGAAATTGATATAAGAATAATGCAATTTTAATTTTTTAAAGGTTACACGTCAATTTTTATGATCGATGTTTTTTTTTTCTTTCTACATTGGATAACATGTAATGTAAAGCATGATCCTCCACTGGTAAAAAAGATTAATATGGATTCATTGAACCAAAAGAAAAATATTGGCACCCAATGACGATAATTCTTGGCTCCGCCACCGCCGCAGCGCCATTGTAGTACTAGTACCTCAATCCTATATCGAATAAACATGGGAAAATTTGGATGCTCATATGACCACCTACTACCATTGGGCACCATCAACATTCATGGACTTTTGGGTTGGCGTGTTGTACCGAGGTGCTCTTTGGACTAGTGCGTGTCATATGTCGTGGACCACACTCTAGGCCTCGGTCGTGACTGCCCTCCTTTCGTTGTTTATAATCTTGCAATAATGATAGTCAAGGGTTTCTTCTCTTGTTCAACAATTTAAGTAAAAAAATTTAAGAAATTTAAAGTATAAACTTTATATTAACAGAAAATCTAGATTATGCACACCGTACAACTAGGGATGCTAAAATATGTGAGCCTATCCCAAAATACGAATTAAACATGTTGCTAATGGTCCGGGTTAGGGAAATATTTTTCAGAACCTTTCAGACTTGGGACGGGTACGGAAATTTGCCAAACCCAACCCAAATATTTACAAAAATACTTGAATACCCCCAAACTTACTAAATATTATCATACACACACATGTAGCGCTTTAGAAGATGATATTTCATTACTTAATTTAATTTTTTTTGTTGATATCTCAAAAAGCAAGATTAATTATAATATTTTGCATACAATTAGAGGGAGAGAGAGAGAGAGAGAGAGAGAGAGAGAGAGAGAGAGAGTCCAACATCTAAAAGATAATATATTGATTATTGAATATATCTCCCCCCAATTAGTACCAAATTTATTGTTCCAACATCAAAACGATAATATATGCACTTGGAAGCCGTTTGCATAACATACCACCGACTGAGTTCACAACACCGCTCCGGCGGCCGTGCACAACCATTATTTAAATCCGTGGCCCGGACTTGTTAGTCTAAACTGCCAAACAATAAGCAAAATAGAGCTTTGTTCCCTAAAATATCCACCCACGAAAGGCCACTAGATTGGTCTCATAAGTCTCTCGATAAGCACTAAAGACATAAGGAGATTTTTTTTGGTAGATGAGTCCTTGAAAACACATGTTACATTTGTTGACGGAAATTGACATGTTTTATGCACATAACAGCATTAAAAAATAAAAATCGAAATAAAATCAGTCTGAAAAATAAAGGGGGGCCTCCATCCCTCACATTTTATCCTCTAGAAAATCATAATGTGGTTAACAACTTTACATTAACACATTTTTGAGAGAAAAAAGAAAAGAAATAATCTACATTCCCACATAAAACTTACAATGGACAATTGTTCTACCAAACCCTAAAGGCGTGGATCATCTTCCAACTTCTCATTGACAACCAATACAAAAGTACCGACACCACAGTAAAATGTGAGTGTCCCTAGATGGTGTCTCGTGTACAAGGTTAGGTATACTTGGTGTTACACGTCTAATCCAAGAACTTGAGAGTATAAGCCAGGATGGAAGTTAAGACTGATTATGTAAGAGAGATGGCAAAAGCTGATGAGAGATATCTATTCAAGATGCTCCATAACTCTAAATACAACCCCAAGTCTTAGGTGGATTCTTGATGCTGTGTAAATGCGGCGATGACCTCTAATTATAGTGAACGGCAGATGACGAGGGGATATTCCACATTTCCCGCCAGGTAAAGTCATGCTTGTGACTCTTTAAGGATCCCAAGACAAGTGTACCATAAGTGAAGACCCAGAACAACTCTCTCTCTCTCTCTCTCTCTCTCTTCAATAATCTAGCCACACGTGTCGCATTAGCACTGCACGTGGGTTTGTTCCTGTCTTCAGCGACCAAGCCAATAACCTTCAAGATTCCCATGATCAGGCCACTACACCTTGTCCCGGCCATCCTCATGTAGTGTTCCCCCATCTTTGGACTTGGAAATGTTCCTAGGAGGCTGCGTTTCTAGGGCCGGCTCAACCTCCAAGGTCAGGTACGAGATTAGGATCCTCCTTGTCAAGTTCCGACCGTGGCCCAGCTCGCTCATGGAGGCCCTTAATGGTGTTGGGTGCCACCCTGGAGCCAAATGTCTTATGCCTTGAGCTAACATACTTGTCGTGGCACCCGTTTTGGCCGGCCATCAGCTGTGGGCCTCGGGTGTTTTTGCACGGGCTAGGTCTTAGATCAGGGAGTGACATGACTATCATGAGAAAGTTTTGAGGGATACTACAACACCCAACAGTAACTAAATCAAACAACATCAATCAAACATTTGCAGTACCAGTAGGAGGCTAGGAAGAGACATAAAGAAAACTATACTGTAAGCTGGAGTCTACAATTAACATGACCAATGTCACATACACTAACATTTAATTAACAGCAGCAAAGAGAGAAGCACATATGAATGTACAATTCTATTATGTCCCTGAACCAAAATGCAAAAATAAGAAAGACAACAAAGAAAAGTGAAGGCAAGCGCACCTTTGCCTTGAGGTATTTGTCACTGTCATACTCAAATGAAACATATGACTTGATAAGGTTGCTAAGTACTGAGTTCTCGCACCAGGTAACTAAGATATCCTTTGGACCACATAAACTCACGTCTTTGGCCTTCTCTATATTATCTTTTACCGATTTAGAAGTTTGTGTCGCATGTACCTCAGCATGTAATAACTTCTTCTGCAGGAATATCTCATAAGCCATAATTTGCAGTACATCAGATTGACACTGATATCTGTATGTTGAGCTGGAAAAGTCTGTTTTACTGAGGGAGTCAGAATTGTTATCTTGCAAACTACCAATTAGCATGACAGATGATAACTGTTTCCAGAAGTTTTCAGAGTTCTTCAGCCACTCCAAAACATAAATAAATTGGGCACCTCCTTGCCACAATGCCTTCATGAAGTTTAGCACATTCAACAGTATGTGTGGATCGCTAGTAGTATATAAAACTCAAATTAAAAAGGTCCATCGGAGACATGAGAATCAACTCAAAAGATTCACCAGCATGGTAATAAATAAAATGTACCTCTTCATAAACTCAGCGGATTTTCCAATGTACTCCCTTACCGCATCTAGCAGATTTTCTTCCTTAGAATCCAATGACCCAAAACTAATGTCTCTTATATTATCCTTTGCACCAATTACCATAACCATAAAAGCAGGCTGAAAAAGTAAACGTTAATAATACAGGAAAATATGCCGATAAAAGCTAAGAGTTATGACAAATGCAGATGACAGACTGATTGCACAGAAGAGAGACAAGAAGATAGGTAATTGCTCATAACTAAGACAAGACTGAGTTTGGCATAGGAAACAACTTAATCTACTGTGATAGAAAAAATATTAGTATGATCTTGGAATTGTTTTAATCATGACGAGGCTAATGATCTTAGATTCATTCTGATCTTTAATGGTGTGTAGATTGTTGTTTTTCATAATACTAGAAAAACACGGGTAAATGCCCACAACATGTATTCCCTCCGTTTCAGGCAAAGAGTCCACTATACTATACTATTTTGGAATGTTCCAATCAAAGAGTCCACTTTAAAAAATTATTCATACAATCTCCGTAAAACTTTTAACTTTACCCCCCACATATGTAATAAACATCCTAACTATGCTAAAATATTTTTGTAATTATGACAAACTCCAATACTACTTATATATCCCTTAATTATTAGACTTTTCAAACGTGGACTCTTTGTGTGGAACGGAGGGAGTATAAGATTAAGGTGATTAGAGCCGTCAAGTAGAAGGAAAAACATATATTTACTTTTATGAAGATCAAACATTCACTATAGAAATAATTAGAGTTGGCGCAGACACCAACACCCATAACAATTGATTCATTCTGATCACGAGGGCATGTAGATTGTTGTTTTTCATAATACTAGAAAAAACATGGGAAAAAGCACACAAGATTCCATTTACGTCCGAGAAAAAGTTGGTTCAAGCCCTCGAGTAAAAGAGAAAACAGATATACTTTTATAAAGATCACACGTTTACTATGGAAATAATTCAAGTTGATCAACTCAGACACTACCAACTTCCCATAACAAAAACAGAAACATGTATAGAAAAATCTGGATGTTATAACCTATATGTTGTCAAAAACGAAATACATTTATGAAATCCAAGGGTTGAATATCAACATTGCCAAATAAGAACTGATTATTGATGAATCAAAGCAAATCACTTTAGATAGTCAAAGATATATTCCAACTATTTATGCAGAAGATAAACCAATTTCGTGAATGCAATGATAGACATTATACCTGGAAATGTGCCGCAGAGGCCAGCATTTTGAACGTATTAACAATGAGATCTTCATTTATTGATGACTTCTCGCGGATAATCGCATTCACAGAAGTTTTGAAATCTGCAATCTGTCCCGAGCAAGCATGCAGGAACTTAAATTGGAACAATTATCTGACCAGTTACATTTATAAGCTAACAAAAGGAGTATAAACAGAGCTCAAACAAAATACTGAACCTCCTTATCATCCAGAGCAAAGGAAGCATTCCCAGAAACAAATGGTTGTAAATAATCTACAGTAACGAATAACATAGATAGCACTCTCGCAGCACCCACTTGGATCTTCTGCATGAAGAACATAATACAATTAGTACGAAAGTAAGAGTCCGGCAAGTGCCATATGATTTATCAACTAGACATCGGCACAAGAAAGCTCTTGAAATACAGAGTCACAATATTCTCGAACAACAACAAAGACATCAAAATACAAAAAAAATTAATAAATTCCACGGGGTGACGGACTGTTATAATTGATATATAACAAAAAGGATGTAATCTAGCCTGACTGCATTGATTGAGTTCTTAGAGAAGCTGCTTTGGGTTTTCAGTAAAACCTTAGGCAGAATTCGCATGAAGAGACTGTCCCATCAAGCTCATACTTGTTAGCCAAGATATACTAGCCAAAAGTAACATTTAAAAATGGATACATAAAGCCAACGGTTCTCTACGGAAGAGGGAGCATAGGCAATCTTACCAGGTCCAATCCTAGCCCCAGCCCAGCAACTTACGACTGTAACTAGTAATGTAGAACATTAGGTGGCATGGGAATTACACATCTTCCCGAATGGAAATTCAAAGTTTCAGTATATCAACAACACAACAACATTGCAATTCCATCTCAACAACAAGTTCCTATCAACCACCCCCCCCCACCACACACACACAGAGTATCGGAATGGAGTGAGCCTCGTACTATATCCAGGCTCATCCAAATGAATTTCAAGCTATAAGAACAGTCTCATGAAATTACCTACACGTTAAAAAACTAGACGGCATAACTTAGGTAGTAATATAGATAGCTATCTCTGCAGCTTTTGGAAATCGAGTGATAATTTAGAAACAACATAGCAACATAAGCATAAAAACATTATGGTAGTACTAAGGAGAAAAGACCAAAGGGTTAGAAAAACAAAGATGTGCAAACATAGGAAAAGTAACGATTGCCAAATTTAAAAGGAAGTAAAAGGTAATGATTTACACAAAATCAAGATCATATACTCTCGTACAGGATTGCGAAAGCATGATATCAAGGATATCAATGCAGTAAGAACAGGAACTGGTTTCGTTGTGGAAGACAACAATGCTTGATGAAAGACAGGAGCAGAGGGCAAATTATCCTGGAAACAAAAGACATTCAAAGTTAATTTGTATTCAAAATAACATCTGAACATATTGGAAGCAGCATACTTAGGAGAACTGCATTAGAAGTGTGCCATCAGCTATTATATGTATACATATACGTTCAAAATGGGCACATCAATAAACAAATGAGAGAGAGAGAGAGAGAGAGGTTGGAGCAGGAAGGTTGCAACTTCCAAATCTACCTGATACATTATTGATCTGTAGTGAAAAATTAATGCAACTGAGAAAACATGCATCACAACTAAAGGTACCTCTATTAAACCTACACAAGTGGGGCCATAATTTTATTTTATTTTAATACTTGCAACTTAACAAAGGATGAATGACAGAATTTAAACCTTTAAAACACACCTTGGAGAGCTCAGAAAGAATGCTTGAAAGAATATCCAACACGGAACAAACTGCGAGCTGTACTCCTTCAATCTCCAACAGATCGTAAAGGCGGTTAACATATAGTTTCTGCCAAAAAGAATATCAATTCATTAATTCACTGTTGCAAATGAACTGTTATGGATCATGGACCTTTCAAATAAGGGCAAGCCACATCAAGGCTAACCTCCAAGGCTGGTGTAGTCATGCAAACAACTCGGAAGATGGCACTATGGATGGAAGAATCAGAAAGAAACATATCCAGAACCACCTCTCCCAGTTTCTCAGAGTGCGGGATACACGAAAGGCATTTTTTCATCACTTCAAGCACCTAGATCAAGAAGTAAAATAAATCAAACTATGATCCCCAAAAGCTCACTTTATAAAATTTGAAATGATGGCACCATCCTAAACCCAGTAATTATGGCACAAGTACAAAAGCACAGTAAAAAATCTCAAGTCTAAAGCACAGAAAGGTCCTAACATCTACAGAGTACTCACATGGAAATCAATTCGGGAGCATAAAATCAGGTTTCTAAGCTAAAGGAAACAAAATTCACACGATAAACCAACTCTTGGCTAAACAAAGACATATTTATTTTAAAGTTGATAAAGAAGACTCCAGCAACATATCAGGTTACAGTAATGAGTAGACTAATTTGTAAGATGGTCATATAAAAAGTACCATGCAAGATAATGCAATCATGTCATTAACATAGCGTACAGGCAGATTATAGGATATCACTACATATATACCATCACAATCTATAAATGTAATAAGCACCTAGCACTGAAACTCGGCAGTTTTCTCAGCATCAACTTCACGTACCATATTGCATAAACAATAACAAAGCTACTACAGAAAGCCCCATTTGATCCCTTGGAGAAACCATGTAAGAGTTCATGAAAAACATTCTGACATTTATCACCAAATCTAAATTAGACAAGGAAGATAGATTTTGGTTCGAGTTGTTTGACAAGTGTCTACCTTGTTCTCGAATAACCCCAATCACACAATTCAACAACTTATCGGTTCTCGAATAACGCAAATAAGTTTTCTTCTTCTTTTATCCTAGTCGTTCTTATCAGTTCCACTGAAGAGTAGCTTGACTAAACCCAAATGAGCTATTGTTCCAATCACTAGGCGCTGGCTACGTGAATCATTTTTCAGCATTCCGTCCCATCCAATGCAAGATCATAAGTCAAATCACAATCATACTATCCTTCTTTATGATCGTCTTCCCTGTTAAATTTGGTCTTCCTCTACCTTCTGTGCGGTTGTTGGAATTAATATCCACGCTTTCTAGGCGCACTAATAGTCCAAGTTGTATGTATCCAAACAATCTGAATGGATTTTCCCTCTGTTAAGCTTGATATTCATTGTTGGGGGCCCTCTAGCAACAGAAGCTTTTAGATGAATTTGTAGCTAACATGGTATAATAGCTCTGGTTACACAAGGTTTTGGGTTCAAGCCATTCTGCAGTATTGTGAGTGCACATATAGGCACCGTGTTCAATTTGCGATGCCCCCAACCGAGGCACCTTTGTATGTCTCACCACTAGTGAGTGGCTCACATGTAAGGGAGAGTGCTAAGCTTGATGAACATTGTTGGGGGTTGCTTTTACTGTCTCACAAACATCATCATGAGACAGTAAACTTAGCTTACGGACAGATATAAATATTTGGGATTATTATATTACCATGAGATAAAACATCCATATGACGCAATTGAGCACTTGAACCAAGTCAATTAGGGACCCCTTAATGCAAAATGTAAAGGCAGAGGGAAACCAAAAGGTACCTTCAGTGTCACCTTCCAGCGAAGATGTCTCGCCTTGAATTTCCAGTACTCATGATTGACTAGAACATACTGAATGGAGAAAACAACAAGAGCCAGGACAAAATCATTTTGTGCTCCAGTCTCCACAAGCTGGATGGTGAATTCCAGAACTGCTAAGATGAAAACCATGCAAATAAGATCATGGAATATGGATGTAAAAAATCAAGTTCAATTGTTCAAGTATGTAAACTTGCAGCAACTACAGCAAGCTTTAAATTGCCCTGACCATGAAAATATGTTATTTGATGGATCCTAAACCGGAATATACACACACACACACACACACACAATATTGATGTTTAGATTTTCACAGCTGTTACTACTTTTTGTTAGGAAAAAGAAACCATAATTATTTTCTTTTTATAAAAGAAGATTAAAGTAATGTAGTTTTATTATTATTATTATTATTTTATAAGAGTTTTATTATTATTATTATTATTATTATTATTTTAATACGAAACCAGAATTACAATTACACAGTGCAAGACGCTGATCAATCTTAGAAGTAACAATGAAAAAAAGAAAAATACATTTAAGGCGACAAATCTTCTCTTGGAATAAAAATTGAATAGTGGAATGTCCAACCTGATCTGATGTTTAAGTTTCAACTTGGATTAGTACATATGCTACGAAAAGTTACTAGTAGCAAATAGAAATAAACATGTAAACCAAAGAGTGCACAATAAACTATTTTAAACTATATATCTGTTTACTCCTAACATAGCGTCTAACCATCAGTAAATTGTTTGACTTGCAAATCCTTGTATTCCTATTGTAGCTTCTGATCATAACCCAAGACCTTGTAGAGAGGTGGCCTCAGTCAAGTGGGGTAGTAACTTCTCAAGTCAAAACTCGTGGAGGGGCAAAACTACATCCACTAAGTACACCCATGGGCAAACAAATATCGAATCACCCTTGAGCATGTCCAATTTTTAATTACAAAATGAGCCGGGAAACAGCTAAAATCTGTAAATATCAAATGCATTTAGCTATCACATTCATAAAATTAGGCTAGCAACTGCATCAGGCAATTTTGTGATGAGAATTAAGGAGGTCCATAAAGCAGTAGTGAAATGCAATCAACCAAAGAAGGAAAAAAAAAACCTCAACAAGCAGCAGAAAAAGTAACACTAGGCTCATTGAACTCCATCATAAACATAAATAACATGATTAACAAAACATAAAAAAATACACCGAGAATCAAATAGCATGCCTGATACAGCCAACGGGCAGTAGCCATCATTGTGCTCAGAATCAATCAGAATCATTTTTGCGAGTCTTCCAGAGAGTAACCAGGAGCCACTGGAACAACAACAGGGTAAAGGAATTTAGTTGGGGAAGGACCTAGTCTAAGTCGATATCATTAAAAACATAAAACCCCACAATAAAAGTTTCCAATGTCAATGGAAACTAGGGCACAAAATTAATACCCAGCACATTGATACAAAGGAGAAGTAGGAAACCCATCTCCCTCACCCCTTTCACCATGAAATGAGATCAATTATATTGGATAACATAATTAACAAGTTGCAACTTGAGTGATCATATAACTTGTCAATAACGAAATGCTGGAGTCCGCGAAGGGAGAAAAATTTCACAGCAGGGTAAATGCATAACCTCGTATGTCAAAAGGAACTTCTCATGATTTGCAGAGAGGGAGAGATGGAGAAAAACAAGCCCGGTGACTAGAAAAACTTTGTATTACAAAGCATGTATAGGGTGTAAGGACTAAGGATTTGAAAAAGAAAGTCATAACCTGATCCATGATGTCCCACAATTCTTATGAAAACTTGAGCCAACTAATTGAATAGACAAACATTTGAAAGTTACAGGCACTTTATGATCAATGTACTAGATAGTTGAATAAAGCATCTACAATTATAAATCTGAAAAAGTGAAATGCACCTTGATAAATGATCAGAGCCAAACGGATTCATTCTTAATGCAACATCAAATATACTTGCCTTCAGAACCATTGTCGTAACATGGGATGGTGAGCTGCAACAAATTAAACATTAAACCAAGAGGTGTTATTTGAAAAATATAATAAACAATGTCCATACTATAAAACTTATAGAAAGAAAGGCGAAAAAGACTCATTACTTAATAACCTAAGTTCTTTTGTGAAACAATATATTTATTAGGCACACTAGTCAGAACTCCTGATTGACGTAACTGATTTCTATGCTGTCACCTACTTGCACCCAAAACATTTTCTAATCAATGAATTGTCATCACAGAGCATAGTTATTAAAACGATGAGGCAGTAGTAGGCGATGGCTTCCCATACCCGCAGACAACCAGCTCCCCGTATTCCCTGGCAACCACCCATTTGCCCAACAATCAACAATTTTAAAAAAAAAAAACATAGAAGTGAGTGGCCACCCAATTTCTTATCCAATACTAGTGTTTTAAAAAATCGGCTTAGGCACCGAGAAATTAGGCAAATCGGCCAAAAAAATCATCCAGGTGCCCAAGTCGGGGGCTTAGGCGCCTAGTCCGCTGATTTTTTATTTTTAAGTTTTGGTCCAAAACGACGTCATTTTGGGCTTTTTTTAAAAAAATAAATCAAGGTGTGTTGAGCTATTGACTATTGTTGTGTTGTTTTGAACTTTGAAATGATATTGAATTGTTGGATTTAATCTTGTAATGTGATCATTAATTTTAGATTATTTGGTGATTATTTACTATTAGTATATTTGAAGGTTTTAAGAAAAAAATCAAAAACGTAATTATGTCTTAATTCTAGGCCCCGCCTAGGCGCCCTAGACACAAGTCTGGCGCCTGGCACTCACCTAGCGATTTTTAGAACACCGTACAATACACAATAAGACAATGGATAGGGGGCGACGCCGAGGCAGTTGTCCAATCGCCCAACGACTGGAGGGGACCATTGTCAAGGCCTAGGCATGTCGTCTAGGCCACCGCCCAAGCACTCAGGCGACCTCCCATAATTAAAGTGCAACAGAGAGAAATAGAAAATAGCAGAACATTTTAGGGATGTACTAAATATTTCAGAAATTTTATTCTTTTCAAAATTTCTCAAATGCGAAGAATGAGAAGTGTAGAAAGGTAATTCATTGAATATAACTGGATCAATAAAAATTAGAAAGTGTTACCATTTTAACATCATTGCTAGAATATTAACACCCATCGACATCATTAATGCTCCATTGCAACTAGAAGGCAACTTCTTGATCAAGTTGCAGATGATCTCAACCACACTGACTCTGCATAAAAGAACATGTACTATTAATGAAGACTAAAGGAAACTGTAAGAAAAAAAAAAGAAACCGTCAGTAGCAATATAACGCCTAAATCATGCGAGTTTACAACAATACATACTTCTCTATGTTCCCAGTCATGTGGCTGTCTTTGGCATGGACTGAGTTGCCAGTTTCCATAAGCGAGTAGCACACAGCCTGTAAATTATGTGTATAACGAGTTCAATTCAGTTTATCAATTAAACAAAAAACCAACTTAAAGTTCTTTTAAATAGGGTGGGGGCGTTGAGGTGGGAGGAGTATAAGCCATCTTTATGAAAGAAAAAGTAAACCTATCTTGTAAAGGAAAAAGAAGCAAACTATTAGTGAAGATTCAGAAGAGCAAGAAGACAAGGCTGAAACGACCATATCAGAAGTTTGCCAAAAACCGGTACTACTTAGGGAACGGTACATTGGGTAACTAAAAAAGAGCATGTTAGTAAAATGAGTTGAGCGGATACGTAAAATCTTACCAAAGAAAAAATAATGCAACTACAAAATCTCATGGAAGAATCAGCATTGTGAATGTTGAGTAGGAAAGAGAAAAATTGAAATGAACATATTCTTGGGACGGTAAACTTGCCCCAATAGGAAATGAAAAAAGAAAAAAATCAATGGTTTAGATACATGCAACCGACACCACTTAGTGCACTTGTTAGGAAGTGTGATAGTATAAATATCAACAACTAGACTACAGGAAGGGGAAGCCAAGACTAACATGGACGTCGATACTAAAAAAGCATACGTGTGAGTATGGCTTGTCTAAGGATCTTGCATTGAAATGACAAAAAAGGATTCATGTAGCTGACACCAAGTAGTTGAGACAAAGGCTGTCTGAGTTCAGTTTTTTGGTTAGATTGAACTTACGAAAACCCACCATAATTCAACAAGCTTCCACATGGTAACGTTATAGCTAAAAAATTCCTCCACTGCCTCTACAATCTTTGATCTTAAAATATTACATAATGATCTCATTTTCACTCTGCTAGTTCTATTCATCTTCTTTTCCCTTTTCTTTCTTTTTTTTTTTTTTTTTGGGGTGGGGGGTAGAGAACTTATGAATGTTCACCTTTAAATTTCTCTTTGAACCAATTAAAAAACATTGTAGATGGATTATTAATAAGCTTCAGATTTCAATAATCTAAGAAGATTGTCAACTATTTTGTAGTTTATTTCTATAACCAATTTTTAGTTGACTTTGATATTAAAATATTGCGAACACCAAGGGTACATGAATTAAATATAAAACAAAGCTCATAATGGCTTACAGCTTAAATCCATCTATGTCAACCAAAAAGCTTTATGGTAAAAACATGGTTTTCATTAAACTTAAGTTAACCAGGACTGTCCAACTTGCTGTGTTCTTGATCCGAACTGGCTCAGTTTTCAAGATTCGCAAACAGACCCTTATTGTTAAAAACTAAGCAATTTCTCAGTTACTGTAAGAAGCTTCACAGGCATATATTTGGTATCTGTTCATGCATAACATTAGCTGCAAAACCAAAGTCACCGAGAGAAGGGGCGGGGCGCTTATAGGCCATCGCATCAAAAGAAAAGCAAATGAAATGTAACGCTAACAAATCTACGGCTCAAGGATGCAAGTGTTAATCATCACCTTAAAATTATTCCCAAATAACTAGAATACTAGAACTTTTTCATCTGATTATTTAATACTGCAATGCTTGTGGTTGTATCTGATGGTGTGTGGGTGAGAAGATCAACAAAACCAGGAGATTAGGTACCTGATTAAAACGCAGGCAAAAAACTAAGTTGAATATCAAAATAAATTACCTCGTTAAAGGAGACCAATCGACCTAGCAAATCAAGAATAACGAGGACTTCCTCAGAGCCATCTGGATACGTCTCCTGGGCCAGACGCAGGAGCAACACAAGTACGCCAGATTGTGTGTACTACACGGAAATGTTTGTGTTAGACCAAATAGACCAACGAAAGGGATTGAGAATTGGTTGGAAAAATAGAAATATATGCCATTCAGGATCAACGAATACTTAACAAACCAACAAAATATCTATTGACCGAGTCAAAGTAAGCAAGGCGGAATAAGTCTGCTGGCTAAATTAATAAAAATCTGATGAGTAGTAAAGCTCTTTGAGGAAGAAAATAAGTACTTCGCCAACAGCACAAATTTTTTTATAATGTATATAATACATCAAAACTTGGATACAGAATTTAAGGCAGCAGGAACAGAAAAGTGAGTAAAAGAGGCCAGAAATGCAAAGAACATTTAAGAGCAGAATAACCATAATCAATGTACCTCCCACCGCACAAGGGCAGTGCTCGCATCAATCACTTTCAACACATGACCACGTGTATTAGAAGGAATGAACAACACTTCAAGTCCGGGGACACGCAATGGCAACTGAGTTTCGACAATCCTCGAATCATTATCCACCATATTGCCACTTATCTCCAGCAAAGATGATAGTCCGACAGACTTATCAAGGAAATTATACCTGTTGACAGATTCAAAGGTCAATGCGTTTAACTGATTTACACAATACATGAGAAATGACTAATATTAGAGGAAAACATGTTTACTAAATGATATAGATGTCATCACAATTTACTCTATCTGGTAGCTATACATTGCAGTACTCGCTGGCTTATTTGAGCAAGGATAGGAGCATAATGAACACAACACCTTGGCCAGAAAACAATGTAGAAGCTGAGGTGGCAGCCTGTCAGACTCCATCACATGACCTACTCTAAACTGATTTACTTGCATGTTGGTTCCCTTATTAACCTAACCCCGGTGACCTAAACTGTAGTTCAATAATAAACCAATCCCTTCTCTCGTAAAAACTGAAAAAGTAAATAATTAAACAAATTAAGGCCAACCAGATTTGGTACAAGGTATTACCATCTTCCATCACAAGAGCCTTCATTTTCTTCCAGTTACAAGCCCAGTTATCTACCTCCTCATCACCGATCAAACCTCCAGTATCCTTGAAGTCTAGAAGGGGATGCAGCAAATTTGTTTAACTTTTTTCCTGATCCGCCATGTACCAACGATTCTTCCGGACACAAGCCCAGCTATCTTCCCATGAACTGACCTCTTCTCCCCTCCCACTTCGATAAGCTATGGATAATGATGAACAGCAAGCACTTGAGTCAAATCAAAACTTCCCTTCATCAATGTTTTTGGAGTTCTCAATCTCAGACGTAGTTCCAGTGTAACTTGGAACTTACGAGTTTCTTCCTCTTTAGTTCTAAGGATAGTCATATCTCCACAATCACATCAACATATCTCCTTTTACTCCTTTTCTAGCTGTAACACCAAACTATCTCTCTAGGCACTCAGTTATACGCTGAACTTTCCATCAATTCTGTCAATAAAGACTTGGCTTTGGCGTTCATTGCCACACATAACTGATAAGTGATAAACCTAAACTAAACAGATTCCCAGATACCACGCTTTCACATGTTGGTCCACTCTCAACAACTCTCTCCCAAAGCTTCATTGTATAATTCATTAATTTCAAACCTCTATAATTTGTAACATTTTGGATATCTCCTTTATGTTTGAATATTGACACTAATGCTCTTCCATCACTCATTAGATATTCTCTTCGAGAGAATAATACTATCAGAAAACATCACTAGGAAAGGCACTCCTACATCCGCGGCAGTTCCAAACCTCCATAGGACTACGAATTCCATCTGGTCTCGTCTTCCCTATCGTCACCATCATCAGTGCAATATTCACCTCAAACTCACTAATTCTAGGGGGGTGATGCGAGAAAGTGGGGGAAACCCAAATCATATCTGCAAGAATAGATAAACCCTAGATTCCTTCTAAATGCCTTTGATTATTCACTCGTCCAAGCATCGATGCTTGATTTAATGGGGGAATCAATCACCCAAGAGCACAAAAAGTGTTTATCAATTTATATTAATTAAAAAGCTAACTAGTCAATTACATCGAAGACCTTTATATACGCTAATAAAACTTGATGCCCAAGAAAAGCATCTTATTCTAAATCACCAAAGTACTCTAGATATTAGTAAAACAGAAAGATTCCATAAATACTACCTAAGCATTAATTTGTCTTCCCTAATATATTAAAATTAGCCACATTTATAATTAAACTGGATCCAAATGTCAATATAATGCTTGGGCTTCTAATAGATCTGCACAATAATTCTTGGGCTGGGCTTGGACTTGCTCTTGCATCATTCTCCTTAGCTTCAAAAAAAATTTGTCCTCGAATTTGAAGTAGGGCGATAAGATTATGTTCCATGTTTGTCCTTCCACTAGGCCTCAATGCTAAAATTTGTCAAACCTCATATCCATGGCGAATTCTGAACTGGCCGGCTTGGGTGACAACATCCTTCCAACCAGTCCAATGAAACATGATGAACTGATCCATTAACAACCTTTTGATGTAGCTCGAAAAAGATGACTCTATATCGGGGAGGTCAAATGGGTCTGTATAAGAGTAGTTGATTTCAGGATTTGCAGCAATAAAACACAATGTACTTGTTAAATATTTTCCATCCTGCAGCAAAATCTGCCTGCCTTCACCAGAAGTCATCACTTGAGGTAAGTTGACAGACTTTAGTGTGAGTGAATTCATTTGGTTCTTCCTCCCAAACTGGAGGCTTAGAAGAATCAGCTACAAATTTTTCGCTGTATTTTGGTTGTGTAGCGAAATCAGTGACCATATCTTCATTGTAGATCGGTGGTTTACTCCAATCAACAATGGGTTGCGGGGTTACTTCAGTGAAGGGCCAAAAGATATCAAGCATTGCAACTTACATGAGTTCTGCAACTTTTTGGTAATTGGAGGGAGCTGGTTGTACTTTCTGGAACTCGGAGAGCGGTGGATGCAGTTACTGGGTACTGGACTGACTGGATGCTCTTACAGAAAGCTGGAGGGGCCGGTTGAAACTGGATTCTTCTTTTAGATCTAGGGTTTCTTCTGCAACCATAACAAAGCGACGGTTACCTATATTGCCAGGTTTTCTGCAACCCTAACAAATCGACAGTCACCTATATTGCTAGGTTTTCCTGCAACCCTAACAAATCGACGGCTGTCTATATTCTGTTGGTTACGTTATGTTGTGGCTAACTACGTTCTATAAGTGGGATGAAATTGTACGTGCTGCGACAAGAAACTTGATGAATTGATATGGAAGAAATGATGATAAATAAATAAATAAACACTTTTCTTGGGTGAAATCTCTAGTTTTCACTAACACATAAATATAGGGTAGGTTGTTCTCCTCGCTTAATGATATGGTTCAATTCTCACCAAAGTAGCTATGGTTTGGGGACAACTCTAACTTCTATGCCACACTTATGGAGGATCCCTGAGCTCCAGGCTCACATAAAAGCCACAAATCAAGTCGGGCCTGACTTGTCCAAGTCATGGTCTCGAGCCAGCTCGACTACCTACATGCCTAGCTACAAAGTCGAGCCTGACTTGTCCAAGTTCCAGAATGAGGAGCCCCCACCCCTGCTTAAAGTATTAGGATAGGTGAATTTTAATAAGATGATAATATGTATAACAAGGAAAAGAGCTAGTCAAGAAAATTACTCAACCCATTTGTCTTTCCAGAAGAATGCACTTGGGCACAATTCCCAACAACCAATCACATGTGAGGAAAAAAGAGACATTAACACTGATTAGAGCTGTAAATGAGTCAAATCAAGTTGAATATAGTCGCGTTTTGATCAATTCAAGCCGAGTTGGGCAATGGGTCGGGTTGAACTTGGAAATGGCTGACCAAGGAGCTCAGGTCTCGCAAGCTTACCTGGTTAGGTTTGGCACCCACGGCCTGTAGCTCTTTCTCTTATGCAAAACTGCTCATTGACTTGAAAATGGGCCAATCTTTACCCAATAAAAAGGAAAGAACAATAAATGAGACCAAAGCCATAAATAATCCTCCAAACCCCAATCAAGCTATTTGTCCGCCCATCTTTCAAACCGCAGCCATAACTTTCTCTTCACTTCTTCGAATCACCCATTCTTTCCCTCGAACTAAATCAACGTCGCCCCTGAACTAAATCTTCTTGAGTAGTCGTCTCCGGTCTACTTCACAAAATTCCCGACGAACAGTCTAAAAGATGGTAAAATCAAAGCATGCTTCACCCTTTATGCATTCTCTAACCGGTCGAGTCAGTTCGAGTCAAAGACAAAGCAGATACAAGCCTCCACGCCAACAGCCGAGTCGAGTTCTAGGAAAACTCGGCTTAGTTCAAATAACTTGACGAGCTTACCACGATTGTTGAGCTTGGACCGATTTAAAGACTAGGTCCGAGTCGAGGGCCATTTTTGCAGGTCGAACCCGAGTCACGTTGTGGGTAACCTGTCTGAGATTATAGCCCACTGATGGATGAATTTCAACAGGCTAAGATCCCATGCTGGCCTCGCATCCATTCTGTTAAATACTATATTTGCTTCTGATAACTTAATGCCAGACTAAAGTAAAGCGCAAAAGCCATTCACCCACCAGCCGAGGGCAAGTGACCCAACATTTACGCACATATCTTTAGCATTTGGGTTCGTAGGGATTTGACAAGTTTTAGGCTAGATAGTAGATACTGAGCTACCTAATCCTACTGTCATCCTTGAGCTGCGCTCTGGCCCGGCTGTGTAAATATTTACACAGGTGGAGGCACACTAGTTAGCATAAAAGCATATAACTGTTCTCCATTCAATGGTTCAATTTATTACGGTTTACTCGTATTGTGATAAACATGCTATTTTCAGTGTTCTATATAATTGCATTAATTGAACAAGGGGCCATTGCCTAGTGCAGTGCTAATAACCCCTTCTTCCCTTCCCTCCCTAATTACCTCCATGCAATATCATTTGAAAGAAGCATGAGGGGCACATCCATAAAAAATTTACTTATTGAACCACAAAGTAACTGATTCTTACACAAATCAAAGCATTTTCAAGTTGAACTATGTTAATAAGCTCAAATATAAGTTACAATGCATAGTCGATAGATACAGCAAGCAACTATATTTCAAAGCAGACAAGCCTATCAGCAGTAAATACAAAGAGAACTAAGAGTCATGTATGCCATAAAATAAATAGTCTCCTGATGCATGAAGTAAATTCAAATGAATCCAAGAAGTTTATCAAGAAAAGCACTATAGTTATTCTTACACACAAGCCGCAGGCCAAGTTCCTTCGGAGAGGGCCGATAACAAGCGAACTAGTTCCACAGTCCGATATGGAAATTCACCTTCTAAGTTGCAAAGCAAGCATCGGATGGGACCATCAATGAAACTGTCCCTGTCCCAGAACTGAATGCAAAGTGACTCCTACACAATTTTTGATAAATAAGCTCTAATAAATAAACAAATAGAGCACATATGAAGAAAAACAGTTAACACTCAATATATTCAAGATAACTATTATAGATTCAAACCTCTCCTCGATAAATTTGGCCAAGGATATCCAGTATTAATTTGAGGTTATTGTCCTCTAACTGCAAGACAGAAAGCATAATAAATGAGGGTTGCATCGTAACAAGTTAGAACACAATTTATTTTATCATTTTTCCTATACTGCAAACACTATATGATCTATATCCTTGCATGTTCATCAAAAAAGTGCATAACTGCAGTTACCTGAAGACTGATCTCATAAGATGCTATGAATGCAGATATAAATGTTCTCAAGACACTTCGATAACCAGCAGCTGGACCCTAAAACAGTATTTGCAAATTAAAAATGTTAGGGTACTAATGTCAAGGTGCACCCCAAACACATTAAGATCTATGTGAGTAACTCACATCTGAATCCTTCAAAATATTACTTTGAAGAATATCAAGGAAATAGTTCAAAGATGCAGCTCCAAAGGCTTGACGAACATAACCAACATGATCAATCTCCTGGAGAATAAAATCAGAAATAATGTTTGCAAAGTTATGTTATTGAGAGAGTAAGAATCCAGTAGATGAACAGTCAAAATTAGCAAAAAAAAGTGTACCATTAGCATATTATGTTCTTGTTCTTTTGGAAGAGATGAAATGAGACAGAGAAACACTGCCCATGTTAAAATTAGAGGGCCTGCTTCTTTCATCTCAAAAGCATCAAAACCAGATATAATCGCATCTATCTCTTGAATGTCTGTCATGGCAAAAGAAATGGTGCCCTGCCTGAGGCAAAAAAGAAACCCACTAAATGGTTAAAACAAACCACTAAAAACATGGACAATAGGGCAGTAGGAAAAAAGAAAAACGAATTGGTTATCTTGCCTTTTTAACCTTTTCCCACAACCACCAACAAGAAAATAAATAAAGGAAAATGTTGCAGAAACAATGAAAAACAGATGACAAAAAAAAAGTAATACCGGTTCAAGTAGTTCAACCCACAATGTACTAGGCTACGTCCACGAGCGAAGAGAGAAATTTACAATCACTGAAACTTGATGAGTCCAAAGATGTGAAGATAAAGCCTAGCACCAAGACTACACCCAAAGAACGAACTGAAGTATGTACCCTAATCAAAATATATTTGCATTTATATACACGGCCCAAATAACAAAATGATTTGTTCCTTCCAACAGCACAAGATATATACAGGGAAAAGATCTGCGGACTCTAACTTTAGGCATAAGCTTAACTGCATTGAACCAAAAAGAATGCCGGGTCCCCAGATTCGAGAGAGCTCAAGATAGTAAAAATTTATAAATACTTCAACCTATTTGTTACTGAATAATTGGCACTGCAATCCTGAAAAGGTTTCAGCAACTCAAACTGGAAACCAGAAAAAAAGAAAAAGAAAAGAAAGTGGACTCTTTCCAAGAAAGGCTACCCTCCCCAATCATGGTTTTTTTTTTTTTTTTGATAAGTAAAAGATAGTATAAAAATGGCGTCAAAAGAGGTGACGCGTCCTGTACACTAGGAGTATACACAGACCAAAAAACTTAATTAATAGCAATATTATCCACAAAATCGACTAAAGGATGAGCTGAAGAAGGAAGCTTCTCCGAACACCAGAAGAAGAGAAAGTTAAGCAGGGACTCTTTCAAAGAAGAAATAGAGGAATCCACATTCTCAAAAACCCTCCTATTTCTCTTGCACCAGATTGTCCAGCAAACACATGCGGCGAGTACTTGCGTGGAAAATACCGTAGCATGCACACATTTAGGTACGTATGCATTTGAGGAAACGAAAGAAGACAAATGTTCTCACAATATAGACTAAGAAAAATATATTGGAGACTGTAAAAACATTCCACTCAAATGGAAGTTCCAAGAAGATAAAACTGTCTAGCCAGCTGCATCCACGGTATCACGTCGTATGTTTTGGAGTGATTATCCACAGATCTGAACCAAGAGGTGAAGTTGCAAAAGGAATCATTCTAGTTAGAGCATCATGACAGGCATGTACCTAACGGCTTCTCAACCTTGATCTTCCCACCAATTTGTATGCTCCTTCAGTAAAGATTCAATAAGGCATGAACCTATATGCTTTGATGACAGACCATGTATATCAAAAATTGTACTATTCCCTCCGTCCCAAAATAAGTCTCTTATTACATTTTGGAACGTCCCAAAGTATGTGTCCCATTTCCTTCTTTGGAACTTTTTTCAAACCAAGTGTCTATAATACCCTTTTTTAATTGTGTGATAGAAAAAGATATGGGTCCCACCGATTTGACACCACCAAAGGATGATTTCATGTTATTAAAGGAAAATGCTTTTAAGCAAATATTTTCATAATACCTGTGTAAAGGAAAATGATTTCAGGTTATTAAAGGAGGGAGTACTAATTTCAGACAGATTTTCTAATGATATTGAATCTGGGAGAAATGGCAAGGGCACTCGGGCAAAGACCTTGAGGTCCTTGGTTCCAATCCCCATACCAAGGGGCCATACTTATCTATCAAAAAAAATGATATTGAATCTGGGTCCAACTTAAAATTAATTAGCTTGTGAGTGGTTTGGCCCCAGGATCTTATATTATATTGAGTGACAATGCTTTACTTGCCCCATGGGAATAATGAATCTCAACAAGTCTGATGTCAGTGTTGCATTCACTATCAGAAAATATACACAACGAAACCTATTTAAGCTATTTTCCTCCTACTAAGACAAGTTACAAACTACTAAGACTACAAGTTACCAAAATAATTAAAGATATAAATTTTAATGAAGGAACTAACTAATTGTTACAAACCTGAAAGGCAATTCATCATGAATCATTTGTAGAAGATTTTCGAGGTCCAGGGTTTCTATAAGAATAAGCAGCAGCTGTACTTTGGCCTGATAAATAGACTGCACCACTTCACTCGATATGGCCAGCTTCCCAAAGTTACAGGACCCAGATATCATTCCCTACATTGAAGTATTCTTAATATGAAGAACAAAGGTTTCAAAAGCCAATAGCAACATAAGGATAAAAAGATACCTCATACAGCAAACACAATTTTTTCCAATGTTTGCCATCACAAGTACAAAAGGATTCATAATAAGCAAGGAAAAGAATATCCAGGACCAGATTGTCTTCAATAAGTATCTCCTCCGCCCACAAAGTGAAAAGGTCAATGTCCTGCAACACATTCCACATGGGTTAATACAATCCAAATGGTGGACTTAAATATAAACTGCAAAGTATAATGTACCAGTTTTTTCGCCAAGTTGCTTTGGCTGAACATTAAAGATGATAGTTATGGTAACCCTAACAAAAAAAATTTTGCTATCACTTAACACAAAACAAACTTCACCTAAAATTCCAAGAGCAAAGAGAATTTCAAATACAGTTAATCTAAAGCACTTATTTTTCCCCTATCCCTGAAGAATAGATATCCATGGTTCAACAAAGAAAGTACAGCTGATTTTTTGAGAATTGAAGATTCTTCACCAGTTTACATTCCACAACAGAACACATGTATAAGCATATGACAAATAAGTCCAACCCATGGGGTCAGGTTTCTGTCAACCTCCCTGTTATATCTCCCAGCATATTTTCCTTCATCCTAGAAATCCATCTTTGCAAGTCTTTTCCGTCCACATTCTTTTCCTTTTTAACATTTCAGGAGATATAAGTCAGCTCTAGAATAAGGGCACCATATCAGAAAAGCTAAAAAAGACAATCACGATTCCCACTAATCAATGCTGGCAGGAGAACAAACCATTCTTCACTAGCACATGCAACACTCCTTTGGAAGAACTCTTCCTGTCACAAATTATATAATGCCATAAATTCGTGTAGCAGAGACTGCAAACAGCTAACTACCGGTAGTAGCATCAAATCAGGAATCAGGAAAAAAGAATTCACTGGGAGACCATAGGACAAGTTAAGCAAGCAAAATAATCATAGTACGGTTTCGCAGAGCCAGTGATTTGTAGATTCCAAGCTACCATTCTTTAGCTCAGAGCAGATAACTTATAGCCAAGAACAAAAATACTCCCTCCGTTCCAAGAAAATAGTCCCACTTTCTATTTTGGTTTGTCCCAAAAAAATGTTGGTATATGCCCTAGAGGCAAATCTATTTTACGATATATCATTATTTATTAAGGCATTTATTTGTTATGTATTATTTGTTTATTCATATTAATGCATAATAAAGCTCTTTGAATAAAAGTGTTATTCAAAAATATCCCTAGTCGAGTATTATTATTAATAAGGACAATAATAATGCATTTAGACTAGTATGTGTTGAGACTAGTCTACACATAGGTACGTGTTAAGTGTAACCATGTACTGGATTGACCCGCATGAAAATGCTATGTGGATCGTTACGTGATAGTCATAAACGATTCTCATAGTGACTATTGTGTTCGTTGTCCTTTGACTTGAAGTCGTTATATACATAGACGAGGAATCGTATATTTTAATACCGACAAAAGTCATTCTGTAACAAGGTGATTATAAAGTCGGACGTTGGATATGCCACGAATCATGCTAAGGGCTATGAACAATGTAGATAGAATTTGTCCCTCCTGCATAACGGGAGTATAATATCTGTGGGCCCCTTGATGAGTGAGACTTAAGTAAATGCATCGCCGTACTCAAATAAATCAATATTTGATATTGAGTTTATTTGTCTACTAATTAAGTCTACTCAGAGATCAAGAAACCTAGATTAAACTATAACAAGGATGACACGTTCCATGCCTTGTGTTTAATTAGATATTAGGATAAAGGGACAAGATTTATTTTGGTCACATTCAGTTATTGTAATCACTGATAATTCCTATTACTTGGGTAACAATGATGTATTGCTAGATGCCGCTCATTGTTTATAATTAATTATATATATATATATTCAAATATATAGTAATTAATTATTGTCAACGTAATTTAGGAACCTATTGGGTCACACACTTAGAATGAATTAGACTGGAATTTATTTGGGCCATTAATTAGATTAATGGGCTTAAGTTATAAAAATAAAAGGGGACCAAAATATAGTCCTAGTTAGACTAGGACTATATGTTGGCCGGCTCTTCTCTCCCTTTAAATAGGGAGAAATTCTTTTGATAGTCAATAAGAATCCAACACCAAAAAGGATTTAGGGTTTAAGTGAAACACTAAATTCATAGAGAGAAAAAGTAGGGATTTAATTAGTTCTTTGTACGACGGAGTCTTTCTACTTTGATTCAATAATTGTCTAGCACAAAATTGTTGAATCAAATCATGTCCAATCCATTTGTGTGGATACCATAGAGAAACCGTGCAAATTGTTGTTGAGGTGATTGTGATTCAAGAGTGATTCTTTCGAAAATTGTTCGCTCAAACAATCGAGTAATTATTCTAAATCTAATTTATATTAATTCGCATGGATTTTGGGAGGGTTTTCGAAATTAAGTTTTGTTATTCCGCCTCGTTAATTTCGATGAAAACCCAACAAAAAATAGTCCCATTTCTAAAAAAGGATACAATAATAGTGCAATATAAAGGAGGTACAAACAAGTAAAACAACAATCTTAAAAAGTTTGACTTATCAAATGGGACTAATTTTTTGGAATGACCGAAGGAGGGAGTACAAGATTGTCCCAAAGAGCACACATATAAAAAGAAAACGCGTGTGCACACACATACACACATGTTTCATGATATATATGCACTTCCTCACTAGATAAATGAGCCATGCACTATAAACCAAACAGTTGTAATACCATTCATTAGCAAACCAAAAGCTCTCTGGCCTCACTAAATGTCTGTGATTTAGACCGAGTTCGAAATTGATGTTCTCTTCTAGGAGAGAACCCCAAAACTGCTCCTGTGCGGACAAAGAATTGAAATGCGGAGGCATTCGCCCAAATGTCTGGCTATATACAGATACTCTTCAAATTATGCCATGGAGCTGATAAACTAAAACAAATGCACTTGCATCTAGAAATTGTACTTACCATATGCTCTGGATAACTGGAGGATAAAAAGACCTGGAGGACAGTCAGTAACCTGTCTTCCAAGCCATCAGAAACCAGCTTCAGTGCCTCCTCTCTCATGGCACGTCCTTCATTTGATCCCACTCCTGCATATACTGCACAAAAGGTAGCACTAACAGAACGAACCGAGCCAAGAGATGGAGAAAATGTAGAGAGGAAGGCATAAAGATGGAAGGTAAGCGTGAGAGAATGACAGTGTGCAGAACAGTATGACCATGGCTCAACAGGAAAAAAACACAAATTTTATTTAACTTGGTATTCTAGTGTGTACATTAGTAGCTTGCAACTGGTGTCCCGCATGTCCAGGCCTGCAATACCCTTTTTTTATTTTAAAAAGAAAACACGTAAACAAATTCCTCCATATATAGAGAACAATAAACCATTGAGTCCCACCAGAACTTGATTCAAGGCTATATAGTTCAGGCTACCCAACTAGCCTAATTGCTATATTAGAAAATATCTCCCAAGGAAGTATTCTCCAGTTATACGCATCGTATAATGCTTCTTATACTTGCTCTAATAATGAAAAAAAGAAAAGGTCTAAAGCATCTTCTATCAATCTACAGTGCAACATCTTAGGTCCACATAACATCCATTTTCTAGAATGAAGAACTTTACAGTGGAGAGAAAAAAGTGGGAAATAAGAACTGCCCCTACATACATCATCTTTGATGGCTATGCCTCTTAAAGCTCCCATAAATGAAGCCCACAAAGAAGATAAAAGAGACACTCTCTGCAAAAGGGTAGAAGACTAGCATCATCTCCCACCTCTTCTCCCAATAAATTGCTCCTGGAATTGATCAGGTCGTGTAAATTCTTGGCCTTTTACCTTAAATTTCTCTCCATTTGTAGTCCATCAACCACTAAACTCATAATGCATAAACTAAGTTTCATACTCTCTGTTGCATCAACATGTACGAGGAAGAAAGAGAGACGACAAAATTCAAATGACACTGTTAAGGCACAGAGGCTCCGAAGATACCTATTTAAGTAAGGAGTGTCCCTGAGAATTGCCTCTATAAACACACATATCTATGCATAGTTGTATGTATGTTTGTGTAAAGGGGACTAAAGTTGTTTGGGAGAGGGGGTAGGGGGACCAGGATCAATGAAGGTCACACCATAAACTTACAAGCATGAATGAGAATCTGCCGCGTACACTTCAACAAGCATTGTCGCTCAATGTAGTACTGAAGCATTACCTTTGTGAAATAGGAAAAAAGAAGGAAGAGAAATAGAAAAGAAAAAAGAAAAGGTCAAATGGTTGTTTTCAATAAAACGAGATTCGTTAATAGTTGATTAGTCATGCTAGTAGATATTTCTGACAGACTCAACTCAATATTTGTAAAAACAATTACTTAAAACTTAAAGGGTTCCATATTCAGATTTTACTTGGAGAAAGATAGAACATGGCATATTCAGATATGGCACATCTTTCTTTTTTCTTGATGAGTACAACAAATCTTGAGCAGGAACATGCAAAATTTTAAGCATGGCATGATGAAATTAAGTCAGGGAAAACATATGAAAGATTTCATGTTTGATGTTCTGTTTTTTGTTATAATACAAGATGGGGGATAGAATGAGAAGTTCTCGTCCAATTTCTTCCAAGTCATGTCTATGCAACTTGTCTCAGTTTCACCAATTGTACGTGCATTACAACATAGAAACCTTAATATGATCACAAATTCACAATCAATAATCATTCCTAATAATAAATACATATAACACCCATAACTTTGCATCAAAACACACAAATTTATACTCCCTCTGTCCCAAAAAAGAATCAGACTTTCCTTTTTAGTGTGTCACAAAAAGAGAGTTCATTTCTTATTTAAATAATAAATTTTCATTATTTTTTCAATTTTTTTCTTTCTTTCCAATGACATGATATTTCTCTTATATTTCGTACAAAAACGATATTAAATTTTGTGAAATTTAACAGAGATATAAGGAAGTAAAATGTGTAATTTGAAAAAGCTTGACTTTTCAAATGACTTTTTTTTGGGACAGAGGGAGTAACTGTTGCCCATTATCATGTCTTATCAATGTTCCATATGTACAAATGCCTCATAAATCACACTTTAAACATGAAGTTAATTTGAAGGTACCACTTGGCCATCGACATCTACAAAGTAAGTGGGAAAGAAATATAGTAAGTACTACTATAAAAGGAAAAAACAAAGAACTGGAAAAGGAAAAAAGACCAACCAAATGAAGAGGCTCAAGAACTACAGGATCAAGTGCAACAGCATTGCGCTCAATCGATCTTTTGACAAGGATGTAGGATTGCACCTCATCTAAACACTGAAAAGAATGTAATGTTATATCAAAATTCAAACAATACAAATGAGCTGATAAATTGACTGTCAAGAGCTACAGTTGAAAAATTGCAGAGCAACATATCATACTCATTGTGCCTCTATAAAAAATATGGGCCCTACTTGATTCATATATTATCTAACCGTGAAATAAAAAAAGCATGTCACTGATGCACGCTTTCAATTAAGAGAAATAGGAATAAATTATTTAACTAGAGAACTCCGATTTGGAAATCTTAGAGACTATATAGGTGGCTTTGGCACAGAATTCTGTATATAACACATGGCATTTATAAAACGTCAACGGCCAATATGGTTCCACTTAAGTAGGTCCTCCGTTGGTACCTTAGTATAAACCTAATTTCCCAACCTGCATTCTCAAGCGTTTACTAGAGAAGATAGGACTAGTCTTATTGCAAGCGACACAATCCAAGGCATAATACCATAGTTACCAGGATTTGACAATTGGCGAATCTTATCCTACAATCATGCAGCGGGAGGTGGGAAGATAAGCACAGAATTCTCTATATAACACATGGCATTTATAAAAGGTCAACAGGCAATATGGTTCCACTTGTGTAGGTCCTCCGTTGGTATCTTAGTATAAACATAATTTCACGACCTGCATTCTCAAGCGTTTACTAGAGAAGATAGGACTAGTCTTATTACAAGCGACATAATCCAAGGCACAATACCATAGTTACCGGGATTTGACAATTGGCGAATCTTATCCTACAATCATGCAGCGGGAGGTGGGAAGATAAGCACACTTGGTTTGTATCATCCTCGCAAGGAATCTACGAGTCTGCAAACTACAAAAGCTTCACCCTCGCAAATATTTTGGAATGCACTTAAACTCCAAAGCCCAAAGCTCTTCTCACTAATACTCAATTTTGATTCATAATTGAGGATTACATCAATGTTAATACTACTAACTAGAACTTTGATCCTCCCCGACTACACTAGATAAATCAAATTACCCAAATAACCCTCGGAATACTAATGTAATAGAATATTCTTAACAACTAACAATCCCCGAAAGTCCTGCTCAAGTAAACTTCAGTATATAGTTACCAACCTCTATAACTCATGATCAGGTAGCTGCAGGTGCACCCTCGAACATCACATCTAATAGAACCCTAACTCCATTTCTTCGAATCAAAATACACAACGCAAAAAAGAGATTGGAGCCAAATCTCATCATCACCTCCCAAACTAATTTCGGAAACTTACTACTAAAGTGAAACCGATCAGTATGCATGGCAGCAAGCACTCCACAAACATTATCTCCATTCACATCACCATGTTTTTATATCAGAAAAAATCAATTATATTAATGAAGAAAGTACAAAGAAGATGTAACAAGCAGCTCATCAAATAAAAAAAGGGGGAAGAGAAGAAAAAATACAAAAGAAAATTAGAAAAGCAAAGCATTCCAATCACATTGAATCTCTGAAAAGGGAATCCCACGGAATGCTCCAAATACCGACGCCCAGAGAGAAGCAAAAAAAAAAAAAGCCTCGGTCCCACAAGAGCAACAATGACAATGCCTGATCTCTGAAAATCTCCTGGAGCTGCACCCCGTCCAAAGGCACCTAAGAATAGAGAAACCATGCACTGCCACAGAAAATAGGACCGTCTCCATCTCATCAAAAACCTCTCAACGGAACTAGAAGAAATGAAGCGACAGAATCTTGACTTACCCAGGCCTCCCCACACACCGAAAAGAGATTTTGCCAAAGATGCCGAGCACCCGCATAAAGGAGAAATAAATGATCATGAGATTCTGATAAGTTCTTGCACATCACACACCAATCATGTAGCCAGAACCACCAATGTTGTCACCAACTCCACTACCACTTGCATTTCTATTACAATCACTTGAACAATCGTCAATCATAACGGCTAAGAAAATAAAATCCACCAGTATTTTACTAGATATGGATCGACATTCTACGATTGGGTTCTAATATTTTCTTGGTACGTCATCCACGGGATCTGCAGCATAGTCCCATCATTGTAGTCCTTTGATGTGTGACCTGTCCCCTTTTTGCAGCATCGACCCATCAGTGTAGTCCTTCAATGTGTTACCTGTCTCCTTTGATGTGACCTGTCTAATATCACTATCAGATGCACATTTAAAGTGCACACTATGTGCTAATACTTGACCATCTATATCTTTACTCTTACTTGCAACTATAGGCTTTGATGTGTACACTGCTAAGGTTTCCTTACTGAGATTGTAGCTTGTCACATGCACCACATGCTTCGTGACAAAACCTACAATCATTCCATTCCTAAGAATTACTAAGAATTATAGACTACAAAGCGTTCATTAACATCAATGATAAAAAAATTGTTAATGACTAAAGCGGTATACAATCAAGCATTCATAGTTGGCTAAAAACCTGTCATTTAATTTTTGGGTAAATTAACAATTGACCCCTTCAACTGCCAATCGAAACAATTCCTTACTGCAAATTGTTGAAAGCAACTGAAAATAATCAAGTGATTTTTTCCAACCGTAACTGTCTATTTACCATTCAGATGATAACCCTTTTCCTTATTCTTTCGTACATATACTACCTGTATAGATTCTATAGATGTTTCCCCACCCAGCTCCACCTTATATCCTGTCCAGCGCAGATATGCGCTAGTACCATCTAGAGAATACTGTTGTATAATGTGTCCGCTCCATTAAAAACCAAATCCAAATGCTTCTTTCTCAAACACATAAAAACACAACTCAACGTACTTATATCCCTCACCCAAGTTGAGTACAACATAACAAACCTTGCCCCCATTGGTCTGGCTCATCAAGAACCCATTTGGTACAAAGCATGAGCCCAATCAATTGAATATCTTGAAATACACCAAATCTCATCTTGTGTATTAGACAAAGTGACAATAGTGACATTAAAGCCTGGAATCTCTTCAAAGATCTTTAAATGATCTTCCAATTCAGGGGAGAATTCACAAACCTCCATTTCCAAAATGGACTTTTCCCTTATTCGGAGAGGAGAATCAAAGAGAGGCATTACTGAGATCCTGATCGAGAAATGAGAAATTCCATACCCTCGGAGACTGCTTTTCCATGCTAGGTCACTGCCATATCTTTTTTTTTTTTTGTCTTTATTTGACCCAAAGCATGGATTGGATTGAAAGGACTTTTCTGTTGAAGTCCTTTGTCTATGCATTGATTTCTGACCGGGCAGAATCTCCATAGTCAATTTCTGTTTTTGATATTGGTTAAAGAGAGGATCGGATGGAAAGTTAGCCCTCGAAGCTGCAGCTTCCTCTATTTGTAACAGATGCCTGTGAGCATGTTTGTGCATGTTGGAGTGACGTGTGTGAGTGCAAAAAAAAAAAAGAAAGGTATGAGTTTCTTCATGAATATGGATCTGTTCAACCTGTACCCAACATAGTATGGTTGAATTATGGGTTATGCCTTGTTTGGTGGCAAGGTTTCTTAATGTGGTTTGGTTGCTTCTCATACCCTTTCTATGCCTTTGACGGTGATGCTGGTCGTGAATGGTTTGTGACCTTGGTGCCTATGTGGGAATTACTGGTTTTAAGGATGAAAGAGGAAAGTATTAAATGGAAACAAAAGTGAAGGGTGTAAATGAGAACTCATCATATGTGTTGCCTCTTCCCTAACAAAAATTAAGCACCACAGGTAGTATCAAATGTTAGTTTAAGGGGACAATCAGAACCGATGCATAATTGAGGGAACTTGGAAAATACCTTCTATCTTTTTTAATTTTTTGTTCTTCTTCCTTTCCCCATACTTCCATTAAAGAGTAAGTTTATTCAGAAAGAAAGAGATGAGCAGAGGCACATCATGGTTGAAAAGGATCTAGATCTACCCTCACGACACTTAAGTATGCAACCCCTGCACCTTCATAGCTTTCACTTCTATCCGGTACTTACTAGAAGGCCTAAAAGAGCAAACGGAGTTTATAACCTTGTATCTGCTCGAGGGAACCAAGCATACTGTTAGTATCAATGATTTTGTCAGGGTGTTTTATGGTTAGCTTAATTTGATATATTCACTTTAGATCTTATGATTACCTAATGAGGTCAAATTTATTGGTAAAGAAACATCACTATCAATTGTCAAAAATACACAATCAGTATCTTTGCTTGGAGGCTAAGATAGCATAAATTGTAATCTTCCTAGACCTGCAATGAGAGGAGTCTTGTGAACTGTCTAACACAAATGCTCACATCATTTTGGCACTTCTCACAATGTGGAAGGCTGCCTTTCCAGTTTGATCCATGTGAACTGTCATTGATAAGAAGCAAGTTCGTCACACACCGACCTTCAACCTCGGACACCGCCTACTCTGCTTGAAAGTTTTCTCAAGAAGAAGAATAGTCTATGTCTCATGACCCTTGCCTAAGATTTCAGTCAGCAATACCTCCTCCTCATCTGAACTCCTCATCATAATAATCAGCTGAACCATTAAACTAAACTTGTGCAAAAGTCCATACTCCTGTCATTATGTTTCGGTTAGAATCCCTTCCTCCTCGTCCTCGTCCTCATCATCCTCCCCCTTCTCCTCCTCTTCCTCCTTCTCCTCCCCCACCTTCTCCGTAGCATACTCAGTCTCCCACTCCCCCTCGAAATAGGCATGCAATTGTTCGACTCTTCATCACTAGTAATATTAGGATTGAAGGAGGGCAAATTACCTTGAGAGTAGGCGACTAGGCGTCGTCCTCACAAGTATTAAAATTTTCGTATTTCACTTCCTTATCAATTCCCAAGGACACACGAAAGACCAAAGATCACTCTCTGCAGATTTTTCACTTTTATCGCCTTTTAAAAAGTTAAGTATCGCATCAAACAAGAGCTTGCTTTTTAAATTCCCCATTAGCGAGAATACCCTTCACAATCTCCTCCAAAATTACATTGACCTTTGTAGTCGTCTTCCCAGCATACTCTGCAGAAACAGGCTCGACTTAGGCCTTCAACGTTGCTTGCCCCACGCGGTCTCTCTAATCTCTCTAAGAAACAGAAGGAGGAGAAGCACTGAAGCAGGTGGCAATCCAACAGCCTATATAGCTGCAGCTCGCTTGTCGGCTCTCCAGCATCCTTGTCCACCGTATGGTACAAATTCGCAACTTTCGTTTCCTCGTACAATTGACTACAAGAGTCACGTGACTGAAATTCAACCTACCAGGAGTTTAGACACATGACCTACCAAACCCAACAACTCCAAAACACTTCCTATAAAGTTGACCCAACCTAGAGAATACACTAGGCCTCAGCAGAAAGAATTTAATACTGGTCATATCATCTCCCTTGCAGTCCAGTCTTGAAAAAACATTGCTCGGCGTCCCTCCACTAGACCGCAGGGCTTATTAATAGACCTGGCCCATAAATTTGAAATTGAGCGTAATAACTTTGGGGATTAAGATCATTAATGGTGCTGAGATCTTTGGTAGCACCTAATCTCCCCATTTTTTTCCACTTTTCTCGTTCAACATGTACTTGGGCCTCACGCACCACCTCGTCTGGCCCTAAACCAGACTCAAATGGTGCCAACCTCCCCCACCAAAACTGTTGAAAAGACTTCCAAGCTAACAGAGTGCAGGCGACCAAATTGTCATATCCAAATTTGAGTTTGCATCACCGTCCAAGGATATTTTTGTCAGGGAAATTCTCTACAAACAATTCCATCTGGTAGCTTCAGGCACTGTTCGTAACTGAGAGATTTGTTGGAATCAGACCCTTGACCTTCACCAATAGACGAACTATGCTTTTCGTCAATTCCTAGGAAACCACTGCATAAGTTGTCGATAGCATGGAAGGTTCAAAAGAACACAATGCAATGGAATACCATTCACTGACACCCATGCTTCCTATGCACAAATCCTCTATCCTCTGTAAAGGGCACATCCCATCTATGCAGCTCTATGAGAACACCACCAGAGACACGAACTCCAAAATTAGAAACCTTCCCCGCTTCACTAGGTGAGGAAAACACGAGCATGCAATTATCTCCGTAGAGACGAAGACCTGAACTTTCATTTGAGCACAGCACTTCTTAGACAACCAAACAGCTTGATCACATTTTGACCCAGCCACATATTGGAAGCTGCCTACAAATAAAACTCCAAGAACAAAAATTGAGATGCGACGCAATCCTCATCGACTCGAATGACAATACCCAAGCTTTTGCTCACGAAATTGCAAGATCCCTCCAACGATAGTAAAGAGGAAGGTGCAATGTTCCTAAACGGAAGACTCATGCCACAGGAATCATAGAAACATTCTTATTGTTAGTGTACTGATTTGTAGTGTTGATGGGAAATTGCCCCTACTTAAAGATTTGTGTTTGAGGCTGGGACAGTTAGTTGTCAATGGTACCATCTAGCCACTTTTATGTGGTTATAGTAACAGTAGTTTGTAATTTTCAAGCTCTTTCTGCTCATCACTCCTTAGCATTAATTGTACGAAGGTATCCCCTTCCATTAAAATTTGGTGATACTTTTAGCATACCTCATGGAAACTGAATCAGTAGGTATACTGCCAGCTGAATTCAGAACATGAATCGTATGCACACCAAGAGGACATCTGAAATAAGTATACTCCAGTTAAAAATTTCAAACCCAATAGCAAATTTATACTTTTGTTGCACAAGCAAATGCATCATATCACTGAAACCACTAATAGGCCAAGTACTGACCAAAATATTTCTTACAGTTATGTGTATGATTTCAATCCCGTAAACCCAATTTCCAAAATATTAAAAAAAGGGTACCAAAAGAACCAAAAAGAAAAAAATAAAACGAGTCTCAGTAAGTGCTCCTGGGGCTCAGACATTATTTCCAATGCATTAATTTTCCACAAAAAGAGCCACAATGATCTTACCAGAGTGGAACTAAGTTTTAATGCCGCATCTTTCAGTTCAGGCTGCACGGTCAACTGATGCGAGCCAATTTTGACTTGTTGAGACTCCAAAGCCTCTTTCGACTTCTGATTCGGAGGTTTGAATTGAAACACGGTTTCCAATAACCAGACATGATTTTCTTTCAGTTTCTTGACCTTCACAAACAATTACAACAAAACAGTTCAAATTCAAAAAAAAAAATCAAACAGAGATAACACATTTAAAAAATGGAGCTAGAAAATTCAAATGTTACCAGAGAAATTGGGAGGCCGTCGGAGGAGAGAGAAGCGTTCTCCAGGTCGGTAAGTAGCAGAGCAAATGGGTCCCACCAGAGTGAGGCGTCGACTGAGGTGGTGGTGCTGGCTGATGAATCATTAGCAGTTGGCAGTGTTGACGCCATTGATTGCCGGAGTTCAGACCTCCGCTCTGTAAATGAAAAACCCTAATAGCCGTTTAGTGAGGTTTTACCCGTAAGAGCCCGCGCTTATGTGCTTCGAAGTTGCAAGAGCTCGCATCTTTCTGTCTTATGGCAAAGTTAAAACTGGGGGTTAAATGAAAATATAGATCTTGCTAAAGAGAATTGCTCTATTCACAACCCCAATAATCCAAGTACACAACCCCAATAATCCAAGTACACCACTTCACTAAGTCCACCCATCTAAATTGTAAACATTCCTAAATATTAAATACACCCCCTACAATTTTTTATTTTACTCCACCAAACTTATTTTGAATAAATAACCATCATCGTTAAGTGCACCCCCTTCTATTCTTTTATCATTTATTGAGACATCGCCAACCCAATTGTTAGCTATGATTTTTTTACAATTTAAGTTCAAAATTGGTAATTTGTGTAAAAAAAATTTACATTTTAGGTTAAATTTTAAAGTGGCATAGGTCTATATTGTTCGGACATGGTTGGTTGAACACCTTTGGTGATGTTCGTTCAGTATCAACCGATCACCTCTAAAGTTATTCTGTTGGTACTGACCGAACATCATTAAAAAAACAAAACAGCGGTGTTCGGCCATCAATGATATATAGAACACCAGTAAAAAGTGTTCGGCACTAGTAATAGAACACCACTATGAACAAATAGGTCTATAATGGTATTTTTGTAGTAATCATAGGGGTGTACTTGAAAATAATGGGAGTGTGAATAGCAATTCTCCTTGCAAAAATAGTCATTCGGCAAGTTTTGGGAGAATTGCAAAAAAAATCTAACCTATTTCACTTTTTTCCTATTAAATCTCGTTTTTTTTTTCGACCTATTAAACCTCCACCTAAATTTTTTTTTTTGCAATTTAAACCTTCCGTCAGAGTGAGGTTAAATGCTTTTGACGAAAGGCTAAGTTGGCGCCTAGTGTGCAGCTGACGTGGCACAGACGAAAAAAAAAATTGTTTCCCTCCAAATTAATTGCAAAACAAATTCTGACCTATTTAATAGATTTTAAAAAAACCCTTTATTGCAACTAGATTTTTGAGTATTTATGTACTCACTTCATCCTAAAAGTTCAAACAAAATAATCTTTATTGTTTGGACCAATTGATAAAAAACAATTTTTTTAACTTTTCTAAAATAAATAAAAAATTAATAACATAATTTATCTAAGAAAACTCAAATCATTAAAACTTGATTACATTTACTAATTACATAAATCAAGTTTTTTTTTACTAAAAAAAACTCAAATCAGCTTGCAGCTTCGTCCCTCCCCAACTTTTCTTTCCCCTCTAATCCTCGCCACCGAAAGTGTACACCACCCCCCACCACTATCATTGCCTCTCTTTCTCCCTCTACACAATCTCCTTTCTCTCTCTATAATTTATTCCCTTTCTTTCTCCATCTCTCCAAAATAATCCACATTTTTTGTCTCTCCATAAACCTTGCATCTTCATTCCTCCCCTAACTTTTCTCTCTCTTCCATTCTTCACCACCGACAGTCATCATCACCACCACCACCACCATCGCTTCTCTTTCTCCCTTTACACAATTTCCTTTCTCCCTAAAAAATTTCTTCCATTTCATTCTCATCTCTCTATATACCCATCTCAATCGCTTTGTTTAACCCATCAAAGACCCACCTCAAATTAGGGGTAGCAATTAGGGGTGGCAATTTGTGTCATCGTGTCGTGTTCGTGCCACACTATCGTGTTTTCGTATTATCTATCTTATTTGATCATAAATATAATAATAAACGTTATTTTAACTAAATTTATAATTTCGTGCTTTCGTGTTGTGTTTCGTGTCGTGTCGTGTCGTGTCGTGTTTCTTGTCTCTATAATTCGTGTTTATAATCGTGTCGTGCTGGTTCGTGCAATCGTGTCGTGCTTGCCATTGCCACCCCTAGTGGCAATTCGTGCTATCGTATTGTGTTCGTGGGCCACTATCGTGTTTTCATGTTATCTATCTTATTTAATCATAAATATAACAATAAATGTTATTTTAACTAAAATTTTAATTTCGTGCTTTCGTGTCGTGTCGTGTCATATCGTGTCATTTCACTCTGTAATTCGTATTTATAATCGTGTCGTGTTGGTTCGTGCATTTGTGTTATGTTAGTCATTGTCACCCCTACCTCAAATTGATGGGTTAATTGACTTAATTAGTGAAGATCTATGTAAGAAAATAACAATAACTGGGTTGAGGTAGGTGAATTTGTTTGAGACGTCAAAAATGAAGCACCTAACAAGAAAGCTTCACATCAACGGAGGTGGAATCCAATTATGGATTCTCTTGTGCCATTGATGAGAATTGGATCCAGTGATTATGTGAGACCACGTACCTTTTTACGTATTGTTGTTAAGTGTGTTAATGTTTTAATTGGGTATTAGAAATATCCTGAATTGTTTGGTACTTTTTAGGGTTAATTTGGATAAGATCGAAGATTGGATAAGTATGAAAGTGGATAAATACAAAATTGGATAAGAACGAAATAGGATAAGATCAAATGAGTGGATAAGATCAAGATTGGATAAGGATGAAAATGGATAGAGATAAAGTTGGATAAGGATGATGAGTAATCATTTGGTGGCTTTCTCCTGTGCTGACACCTCGTACTTAAGTGTTGACTCATCATTCATTTTGATAAGTCATCGTTTGGTATTTTCACTTGCGTCGCCACCTTGTGCTTGGACTGCTGACTCACCATATGAGTTATTTAATGGCTAAGAAACCCTAGGCTTATAAATAGGGCTGATTTTCATGGAATTTTCATACAAAAATTTATATATCCGTCCCTCTCTATGAGATTAAACCCGACACTTTATATTTTGGATACGATGTCGATTTGGTTCACGATATTTTGGTATTTTGACAAACCGATTTCGTAGGGTCGACATGCTTGGGGTATAGATCAATTTTATCGGGAGACATGATGTTCGACCGATGATTTTTAGTATTGGGGTTTATCTCGATTTGAGGTGAGGGAGACTATGCGCAGTACTGATTTCGAGTCAGTTTGATCACGTGATCGTTCCTAAATTATTTTGGGTCAACTTAAAACATGATTTGTTATTGTTCCATCTTGTTTCTCAAAGTGGATTTTGAAACTACGTGTTTGTTGTGGTTTATCACGATTATGTGGATAGTTTAGTGTTTCTAGTCGATATCAGTGTGCTGGTTACTGTTATTGTTTATGTTGGTGGGTTCAATGATTGGGCGTCAATGGTTGATGTGGTTATTGTTTTGCCACTGAGCCCAAGCCCGATAGTGAACTAAACTGTGCTATATGATTGAGCAGTATATTTTGATGCTTTGAGCATGTATACCGTGTTTTGTTCTTTGAATGTTGATTTGCCAATAGCATGATTTCATTATTTTGCCGTTAAGCATGAAATATTGTCCATAATTTAATTTCACGGGCAAAATGGTATTTGAATCATATGTCTTCGTTCTATTCTATGGTATTGTATATCCCCTCCCTTGCTAGCCTCACAAGCTTCACACCCACAAGTTATTTGAGTTTTACAGGTTTGATTTTATCAGAGTGCGCAGCGGAAGCGTGGCTAGCTGCGAGGTGGGATAGAAAGCAAGCCTATTGATTAGTAGATAGAAGTGATTGTTGTACTATTTGGGATTTTAATTGAGTTGTATCAGATTTTCTTATATATGAGAATTGATGTTTTAAGGAAACATCCTTGTTAATTCTCTCCGCTACTAGTTAAGAATGGATTTGATTGTATTGAAAAGCAGGTGATGACTTCGGGTCATTACAGATTCGGTGGTGAATTATTCCAATCGATTGTATTGTGGTATGAACACAAGAGAGGGATGGATTAATTTGTATTTTCAAGATTCAAAATTTCTAAAGCGCGTATTTCTTAGTGGTTTGGACCATTTGGTATTGAGTGGGCAATGATGGAGGGTAAAAGGGGAGTCAACTGCCATTTGATTGAATTAAACGTGAGAAGAGCGAAGGTGGGTGCGAATGTGGCGTTGCAGACATAAAGAGTGATGGTGGTGGACGGTGGTGATATGTTTGCATGGTTTGTAAGAGGAGAGAGAGGAAGAAAAAATATTTTTGTAATTTATTATTATAATTACTAAAACACCCTTATAATCAGTTTGAAATATGACATAAATAAGGGTAATTTAGTCTATTGTACAAAAATATCCCTTGAAAGTGCGTAGTAATCAAGGACGCTTGGCCATTTTCAAAAAAATTAAGTGGGAATTCTTACGGTAACGACAGGAGGGAGAATCTAGAAATAGGAATTAAGGGACCACATTAATGTCTTTTGGAACAGTGAGACCAAACGAATATATTCATTAAATAGGAGGGACAAAAATTATTTTAAGTCATTTTTTTAGTACCTTCAATATTTATTCTAACAGTGTCAAATTAATCAGTCTTACTAATTTATCATCTCACAATCAATAAACGTATTATAATCAAATAGCTTTGCAAATATTTCTAAAAAAAGATATATTTATTTCGGTATTCTCCTTTCGTTTCAACATTAATATTCTCTATCATATTTTGAAATGTCACGAAATACTCCCTCCGTTCCACCCAAAGAGTCCACGTTTGAAAAGTCTAATTATTAAGAGATATATTAATGTCATTGGATTTGGTCATAATTACAAAATTACATAAGCACAACTAAGATGATTACAACACAAGTGGAGGGTAAAAATGAAAAATTATGAAAATTGTAAGCATAATCTTTTGAAAGTGGACTCTTTAAGCGAAACATCCCAAAATAGTATAGTGGACTCTTTGCCTGGAATGAAGGGAGTAAATATTTTCTTTTTTTAGAAAGATTTTTATAGTTATTTGAATATAATGCGTCTATTGATAGTGAGATGATAAAATAATACGACTCATTAATTTAACATTATTAGAATAAATATTGAGGGTATTAAAAAAATACTTATTTTGATTAATGTAACTTGAAAAATGATTATTTTGTTTTGGAGTTTTAGGGTGAAATGGGTGTATAAATACCCTAAAATCTTGCTTGTAATGAAGGGCTTTTTTGAAATCCACTAAGTAGGCAGGGTTTGTTTTGCAATTAATTTGGACGAAAACTGGTTTTTTGTTGTCAGCTGCCAACTACGAACCAACTCAGCATTCCGTCAAAAACATTTAACCTCACACTGACGGAAGGTTTGAATTGTAAAATTATTTTTAGGTAGAGGTTTAATAGGTCAAAATAAAAAACAAGAGGTTTAATAGGAAAAAAAGTGAATTAGGTTAGGGTTTTTTTTGCAATTCTCTCGCAAGTTTTTTATACCGGTTCGGTCCTTTCCTTTTTTAAGGACTTCTCGAGATGATATATGTTGAATGAGGCAATTTACTAAGGACTTCTCTCTTATGGCGCAAATTTCGCTAGCTAAATACTACCCTTGGGAACAAATTTTTGGCTAGTGTCTCCTGGTAAATTTTCTCTAGCATGGCATAAGATTTTGTTTGATAGATGTTTTAAGACCAAGGATGAGGTGCAAAATGGAATATGATGATATGAGAGGATTATTGGATCCCATATTTCAAACCTAATGGTGTTATCAAGTTTCAACCACCTCATTGTTTCGTTTTATGGGTCTCTCAACTGATTACAGGTAATGGAATAAATGTTACGTTAGTAAACTCTTTTCTCCAAATATTGTCCATGCCCTTAACCATTCTCCAAAAGGAGTCTTCACACTTTAGTTTCTTTGTAAGAATGGCTTAAGGAAAGCTTTTGGTTAATGAGTTTAATGAGCTGTGTTACCACCAAACCTCTTGACTCCGATATGAGACCGAATTCCGAGAAAGACTTGGATAAAGCTTAAGTTATTGTCTTTTTCACATAAACATCATTATTCACTCTAGTATGCTTTTCTTTTGTTTATAGAAGACAAAGGTTAGAATTTCTTCAACATGTCGATGTTGAAATAACTATACACATGTTTTTCACATGACTATAGACACCTAATTTAGTGTCCTTCATGCTTAAGACACAATTTCAGTTAACCAACGATGATAAACAATGCAATGAACGTTGTGTCTGCTTGCTTTGAACCAATGAAGCATGTGTTTTTGACACGTCCATTTCAAAGACAGTTCACATCCTACAATGAAGGTTAGCTGATAATGATAAAAAAAGAACACATTAAAAAGGCTTCAAAAGTGTGGGGAAAGGAGGGAATCCTTCAAAAACCACAATCCTCTCCTAGCTGCCTCCAGCTCCACGTTTCTCAACCTTCTTTTTACACGTTCACCAAAAATTGTAACTCATCCGATTTCCTAAACATATCATTTTTCAATTACCAATCTTTCATGATTTTTTTTCATTAGCTTAATTGGGATGAAAGGCTCGCGCTCATCTGATGTTTCTATAAGTTTATCAAGGAGAACTTTACCCAAAAAAACAAAGCCACGTTGTATTCTTAACCTTACAATTTAGGATTAATATATAATTTGGTCCCTGAACTTTACCGCAACTCCTAATTTGGTCATAGATGTTTTAATTTTCCTACATTAGTCCTTGAACTCACTTTTTGCTGTCTTATTAGTCCCTCGTACCGTTAAGTCAAACAGAATCGTTAAAATTTTCTTAAAATGCCAAATATACCCTTATGTGAGGCTGACTGGGATGCCTAGGTGGACTTATTTCTACGGGAATGGAGAATAATTTTCCCTCTATTATATTTATTTACCCCCTCTCTCCTCTAATCCTCATTTCATTCTCTCAACTCTTCATTCTCTTAACTTTTAAAATAGGCAGTTTGTAAATAATAGCATGATTACCCCTCATTCACCTCACAGTTCTATTCTCGCACCAACAAGAACAACAACAATGAGAATACCCAAATGACACCCAACACCACCACCAAGTCCCAAAATCATCAATTTACCCCGACGAACTCGCCGGAAACAACCCAGAAGTGTCGTCGTAAAACCGACGCCCCTAGAGGTGGTGCAAAATTACAGGGGTAAACTGGATAATTTATTTGGTAAATAGAGAGAGACTTTTCGAGAACTGTGCTAGATTGTGTTGTTAAATTCGAGCGAGAAGAGAGATAGAGTGGCGAAGGAGGAGAGTGAATTAGAGAGTGGTGGTGATGGGTTTGTGGAGGAGAAATGGAGGTTTCAGGCAGAGATATTGAGGGCAGAGTATAATTTCTTGAGAATTGAGGAAGAGATTGAAGATTTAGAAGAGAAACTAGAGGAATTACAGAGGAGCTCTGCAGTCAAAGATTTCAAGCTTCAAAATTATAAGAATTTTGATAAAAAAAAGCATATCGTTTGCAGCGGGGATTGGAGTTGAAGTGTATTTTCTTAAACAACAATTTATTGATATAATATATATATATATATATATATATATACAATAGAGGTGGACTCTCACGTGTACAATTGTAAGAGACAACTACTGGCCAAGATTTACCCATTTACTAAAATTCTACGACCACGATATAATGGGAGAGCCTAAGCGTGTGAACGGCAGTTCCTTTCCTATCTCCCGTTCTCCTCGAATTCTTCATCTTTGCTACGGACTCGCTCTTCTAACCCATGTCTTCCTTCTCTTCCGAATCTCTAATTAAAACCTTAAACCTCACTTTCCGTTCTTCAATCCATGGTTTGGCAACTTCAATTTCATTCCTACCAAACAGAAACCCTTTTCTCATGCGAACCCACTTTGGGCTTCGCACCACGCGTGCCACCATCAGTTATTCACTCTGGCAAATTCTTCGTTCATCCGACTTCTTATGACCTGCTCTCTCACCGAAACTCCTTGGGGCCAACTAGAGATGAATTTTTGCGATCGAGTCTTCAAAATTTCTCTCCAGTTTGACTCAATCCACGACACATACTTCTCTCGCTCTGTAAGTCTTCAAAATTTTCTTTTCATTCTGCAAATTTGATTATCCAGTTTTTTCTTAATCCAATTTGATTTTTAGTTTTCTCTCCCAGTTTGTTCTTCTGCTCCGATTGAACAGCCAACCCCCAACTTCTCTCGCACAATCTCTCTACGTATAAGTCTAAAAATTCTTCTTTTCATAGAATAAATACATGTGTGGTATACTAAATATTCAAGCTCTCTCGCACAATCTCTATACTGTGTTTGTTGTTTGGAACAGTTTGTTGTTTAGATTTTTGATTGATTTGTGTTTTTCAGTGTGTTTGTTCCAACCTCTTACTCATACCAAATTCAGCCAACAAGGGTTCACTTTAAATATTGAGTATTTTCTAGCTAGACCCTGATTATGTACCCCCTGTTTCTTGATTTTGTGTGTGTTTGTTTGTGTTTGAGAATATTTGTATTTAGTGTTAGCTTTTACCTTCCCCAAAATCAACATCTCTGAGAGTAACATTGTTCCAGCGCAACCTGAAATGGTTTAGTATCCACCCATAGCCCATCCTGATAACAGTAAGCCTCTTACTACTTTTTGGAATAGTGTGTCCTACGTTTTTTATTTGTTTTCCCATCAGCCGACACCCCCCAAGGCATTGATTGATAACAACAATCTTCTTACTGCTTTTTGGAATAGTGAATCCTACATTTTTTATTTGTTTTCTCGTCGGCCGATGCCCCCTAAGGCATTGATTGATAAGAGCAAGCCTCTTACTGCTTTTTGGAATAGTGAGTCCTACGTTTTTTATTTGTTTTCCCGTCGGCTGACGCCCCCCAAGCCATTGATCTATATCAGTTCAGAAGAAAGGATAAAAAAGTACTTCCATTCGAGTTTCGATTTCTCTCCTTTTCCTGTAGAGCCTTTTTATACTGTTGGATTATGAGTTGCCCTGTAGAGCCTTTTTAAGATACATGGCACATATGAGCAAGCCCACTAAAAAAATTCTCCGAGTAACATGCAACATTATATAGCAAAGCTTCATAGGACAGTATATGTAACATATCAATAATAGATCAATACTCATGTAAAAGAGTTGTAAGATTCCAGATCGCAGGACCGCAGATAGTCTTGAAAGACCTTCAAATAAGCAGGGTTCTTGAAAATTGATATTTGGGCACTGATATAGTAATATCCAATGTACTGTTGGAATGATACTTGATCTTAGAATAACGATAATGCAAATAATACATATCTAGGTTGTAGAAAACATCAATGTGGAATAAGGATCCATATTCATATAACTTATTTATGTTGAGCAGAAGAAGCATCAATATGCCAATTAATTAGATTCTCGCCGATCTCTCGAGTTTAAGGACCAATTAATAAATTGATCAAAATGGCAGAAGCCACTAATGTTACCAAGTTTTGCAACTAGATGGCATTATAGCATGATTCCAATAATTCAAGCCCCCATCAGAGAAATGTCATTATATTTTTGTACATCAAGAAATGTCCAGCCTATGTTTTTGCTTTAAACTATAGAAACATACATTCACATTTGTCGTCAGATTTCATGTATTAGGAAGTCAAGGGCTATCAATATTACTTTTAGAATCTTCCAGTTCCATATAAGCAATGGCGTCAACAAACGAAAAGAGAAGCCGGACTCTCCAAATGGGAAGAAGGGAGCATAATCCTCTGGGTATTACTAACCTTAGACATCACTTGTAGTTTGTTTAACTATGGCCTGCCTCTTTGAGTCAGAGTGATGTCTGTGGTTGGTGGAGGAAGTGAAGGTGAGAGGATGAGGGTGACGTTAGGTGAGCTGACTAAGCTGCAACGCAGCCATAACCAATTGGCTATCAATTACCAAATAGTTTCTAGCTACATTTACATGGAACTAATCAAAACTCTTCAAAACAAGTTTGGAAGACAAAGAAACAAACTATCATAGAACAAGCGAAAAACATTAAGTAATAAATTGAATATTGAAAATTCATGTATTCTCTTTTTTAATGTTTTTTGGTCAAATAATCTAATTTCTTATTTGCTTTATTTGTTATTTTGATAGTATGTTTATAAATACTATCAAAATAATAAACAAAATTGATTGACTCAAGTATTAGAGCATAGGCGACTGCAATGGAAGAAAATAAATGAATATGATTGAGAAGGGGGAGTGTGTGTTGTTTTGGTTTTTAGCAAACTGATATGAAAAGAGGGTTCAATGTATATTTGCTAGCAATCATTAAATTTTGGTTTTGTGATTTCTATTGAAACTTGGCCATTCTATTTCTACTATTTCGGTCATTGGGTTTTTGATTTCTGACTTGATCTTAAACCTTGGTTTTCTGTCCTTTCTTTGTTTCTGACACTGTCGACTGAGCTCTAATTGTTAGTGACATAGAACATCAAACAAAAACAAAAAACTCTGTCAGAATCTCTGCTTGAGAAATTGCTTTCATGGAAGTGAACTACAGTTCGTAGTCAATCATTACAAGGTTTTAATTAGTACTGGTTCAATACTCACTTGTGGTTTAGAAAAGGCAAAAATTTTGATTTGTTGCATTTCTAATTTTACCTTATAAACTCTTTTATTAAATTACGCTCTTTTTTGCTTCAAGTAGGATTTTGGCAGGAGATCCATCCATCGTAAAGTGGGAGCATAAACTCTACAAAGTAAAGGGGAGCATAAACTCTGCAGAGTGTAAACATACTGATGATCATTCATTGTTGCTACATTTCAAATTGTATTTTTGTTTTTTTTTTAATTTTGATATTTTATTATTGATATTTTATTCATTATTTTTTTTTGTCATTTAGTCTTACTCATCTTCTAAAAAATTTTGAGCATACATTGATTCGATTTTATACTGACACCGTGCCATAAGCACGGGCACAAAAATCTAGTATATATATATATATATATATAGAGAGAGAGAGAGAGAGAGAGAGAGAGAGAGAGAGAGAGAGAAACTTTTTATGTATTAGGATAAAAATTGTGTGTAAATGGGTTTGTGATTTACTATGGATTAGGATAAAAAATGGGTTTGTATTCTTGAATGTAAATAAGTGAGGGTTGTAGAGAGAGAGAAAGAGGGAGAGAGGAGAGAGAGCAAGTGGGTTTGTGTTCTTGACTGGGGTTAGAGAGAAAGAGGGAGAGATGAAAGAGAGCAAGTGGGTTTTTGTTCTTGACTAAGGGTTAGAGAGAGAGAGAGAGAGAGAGAGGATGGTGGCTAGGACACGCAAGAATGGAGCTAGTACTACTACTATATATGACTACTGCAATTATACTTGATCGAATTCGGACAAAAAAATAGCTTGTTTTATAATCAAAAGCACTCTCTAGCTAGCATGCAGGGACATTTTGGGGCCCTGTTAGTACTTATTTGTTTACAGTTCGATCGAACTATTTGTCCAAATCAAATGATCGGTTAAGCGTTCCTTTGTAAGATAAATAAGGTGATCATAAGAAGCATTTCCCTCACAAAAGTGTGTGTTGCATTATGAATAGGCTTTTTTTAACAAAAGGTGAGGAGGCCTTTTGGACCAAAACAAAGCAAAGAATAGACTACCTACTACTTTGGTTCCTCACACAAGTTTGACTTTGCAATCTAAACCAGAGTCGTCCATAGGCAAAAGTTTGGAATAAGAATGCATAAGAATGCATGAGCTTGCAAGAAAAGCTATTTCATTGAATTTGAACATCTCTTTGAATCAAAGAACATCAACTGCTCACATTATATATATATATATATATATAAATATATATCAAACATAACATTGAGATCTAATTAATTAATATTCACAATACTATCCTCACTTTTCTCTATCAAACTTGTACATTTTTCATAGCTCAGCAATGGCAAACACTAAAGGAACAACTGCTGGACGTGATAAGCAAAACTTTGTTCGCCTGATATTTGAAGAGTTTGTGCCTCCTTCCGCTTGGATGGAGGAGTCAGCTTGTCACCACCTCCTCATTGATCTTCCTGGTAATGTTAATTTCTCACGCTGCTAGATTCAATAAAGGAGGAGTAGTGGGATGGTCCTCTTTACCTCTTGTAGAAGAGAGAGAAATTTGAATAAAATATTAGGATTTTTATATCTCCCCCTTTTGTTTTTAAATTTCTTTTTTCCCTTTTATATTTCCGTCTCAGCAATATATTAGACATGTGGATTTTCATCAGACTCAGCGGAGGGTATTTTGCCTTTTTAAGTTTTTTTAACGGTTCTATTTGACTTAACGGTAGGAGGGACTAATAAGGCAGCAAAAGGTGAGTTTAAGGACCAATGTAGGAAAATTGAAACATCTATGACCAAATTAGGAGTTGTGGTAAAGTTCTGGGACCAAATTATGTATTAATCCTACAATTTATTCAAAATGTCATTGTGTTTGGCTTTTCAAGCCTTTCTAAATAGTTTTTTTTCTTTATAACTATTTTTGTAACTTCAATTTTCAATGTCATATATCTAGATTTTGTTATTGAAAGATTCAATTCAATGTGAATATTGACAATTTTAATATCAGTTTGACAATATTGAAAGGTCAATTGTTTCCTCTTATTAGTGTCTTGATCTTTCAATTTTTAGCCTCATGATTCAAGTTGATTATGTAGTCATTATGTAGTTTATCAATGACTTTGGAAGGTTAATATATATATATATATATATATATATATATATATTCAATAGTTACTAGTATTATTATTATCCATTATTAATTGTAGAAATAAATAAAAAAAGTACAATGAGAAATAAAGAAAGAAAGTACAATTAGAAGTCACAGAGAGGATCAAAATCCGAGAGATATTAATTTCCACATGTAAGTTTTGCACACAATAATTGTCATGTATAAATATTGTAGGCCCATAACTCCAAATAATCTTGTGTGTGTGTATCCCCATTGAGGCATTGACCTTCATATCATCAAGACAGACAATAAGAAAATGACTTACAACTACTATATTTTTTTTTGAGTAATATTATGTGTACCTAAAGTGTACATCAAATGTGTACCAAAAGTACTTGTTGACATCTTTTGATTGGTTAGAAGATTTTTAAGTGGTAGAACCCACAAATCATTTAATCAATCAAAAGGACAATGAGATTTTGGTGCACACTTTAGGCGTACATAGCATTACTCATATTTTTGAATCTATTCCATCTCTCCTAAATCTTCATGATCTTAATTTTCAATTACTGCAATTTCTTTACCCTGCTTGAAGGCCAAATTCTAACGCAATACTTTGATCTTGATTATAAACCAAAATAAACTCAGTTCATTACATTGATATGAAGCCATGACTACTGAAGAGCCAGGCCCTGAGAATCGGCCCTAAATCTAGGCCCAAGTCCCAGTATGGGCCAAAGCCCATCACAGTGCGAGCAGGAGCACACCAGCGAGCATCCTTGACAGTCGCCCAGGAGACATACGAGCACAATCTGATCGCAGGGGTCAGGATACAGCGAGCAAGATGAGCCTCCTCATCTTCTCTCCTGGGTAACCTGGGGAAGTGGGCGCGTGGCAGAATATCAACGGTCAGGCGTGCCCGGCAGTTACGCCCACTACATCAACATTTCTACCCACTACGCTGGCATTTATAGCCATTAATTGGCAGTTGTGAATGTTGCAATTCCTGGGATAAATGAGCATCTAATACTGGCCCTATAAAACCTTGGACCAAATCCAAGCCAAGGGACGCACATTCTTACTAGCAATTACACTCTGCCAATTTGTGATCTGAGCTAAGTACTTACTCTCACACCGGAGTGTTCTTGCGGGGCTTGTCCCTGCATTTACTTAGTGTTTCTCACTTTTTGGAAGGTCAAACAAAGTCCAGATATCCATACCCGTTCCCGGTGCAACCCGCAGCTTTCTGTGTAGCATCAGATTGGTTCCGTTGCCGGGAAGACTCGAATTATTTACTCATTTTTGTTAAGCATCGCGCCTGTTGATCTAATGGCTGGAACTGGAAAGGAGGTTGAGAGCCCTGCTATGGGTGCTATTGGGGGTTCGTCTGTGCCGCCCCTAGCTCCGGGTGCTAACGCTCAGGCAACGCAGTCAAGGTCGGCATGGGCTAACTCCTCCGCGTCAATGCAGAGAGAGGGATCACCTAAGGGTGATAACCAGGCTGGCCGGCGTGTGGAGCTTCGGGATAAGCTCAATGCTAAGAAGGCGTAGGCCAGTACCCAGGATGTAACGCAGCTCACAGACGCTGCTCGCTCGGCAGCTCTGGCTAACCAGGCTCTGTACCTTAGCCAGATATATACTCTGAATCAGCAGCTTCTCGCTGTGGGGCATACTTCGATGCCTGTGGAAACTCAGCTCATTCCAGGAATGCTTCTGGCAGGAGTTCAGGGTGAGCCGCTCACACGTTCCCAAGTTAACCAGTGCCCAAGGCAGGAGGAGATCATCAATTTGGGCAGTACGGGAACTGTGAGAGCCCCTAGGGAAGCTGAGAGGGACGCTCGTGGTAAGGAGTTGGCAGGACCAGAGCCATCTCGAGCAAAGAGTGTCCATAGCCGTCTGGTCTACTCCACTGGACAAGGGCGTGGTCGGCCAGAAGGCTCACGGCGAAAGGATAGAGCACGGAGCGAGGAGGCAGAGTCAAGCCCGAGACATGCTCGCAGAGAGGCTCGTGATCGATCGCACTGTGCCCGACGCACACCATCACCTAGGCGCAGGTCACCTGGGCGAAGATCGGAGCGCCATTCTGTCATGCCGGCACCCAGCCACCGGCCAGAGCCTTCCGTACCAGGCCCAGAGGCGGCTATGAAGGAGATGCAGTTAAGGTTGGAAGCTCTGGAAGCTGGCCGGGTTGGGCCAGGATCTGTGGTGCCAAGAGAGGAGAAGGATCCGCTGGCTGAATGGATAGTCGCCTGCCCGACTAATCCTGATGTGCCCCTGTTACAGTTTGACAAATATTCGGGGAAAACAAATGCTCGTGACCATTTGCAAGGGTTTGAGAACCAGGTCAATATGGTCACAAAGGATCAGGCGGCCAAGTGCAAGGCCTTCGTCAGTACTTTCTAGGGCAAGGCGGTCACCTGGTATAGGAAGTTACCGAGGGCGTCGATCACGGGGTGGTCAGATCTGCGGAGTAAATTCCTGGTCGAATTTGCCATGGCCGGGGTGACATCAAAGGCCAGGATGAATTTATGCAACATTAGGCAGAAGGATGGGGAGACAGTCGGCAAATATATGGACAGATTCCAGAAAATGCTGGAGAAAGTGGACGACTTGACCGATCGGGAAGTTACCATGTGCTTCATCGGCGGCATGAACAAGAATGGATTAAAGGCTGAGTTCGGCATGCGAGAGCCTTTGAATCGAGCTGAAATGTTTGCCCGGGCTCAGAGTTAGAGTGTGACTTAGGAGGAGGACACGGAGTACTCCAAAAAGAAAGATAAAAAGAAGGACTCGGTGGGAGAGAAGAAAGATGACTCCACGAGCAAATCGGGACAGTCCTCGAGCAGAGGATGGAGAAAAAATCGGTTGCGGGCTACTGATTGCATTGACTTTGATCCTTTTAATACAACCAGGGAAGCAATAATGAACGAGATCCGGGCAGAGTTGCCCCCCGCACAGCCCTTAGATCCCTTGTTCTACAAGAGCAGGGATATGAGTAAGCATTGCGCCTACCACAATGAACGGGGGCATGGCACGGAGGAATGTGTTCAGTTAAAAAGAGAAATTCAGAGATTGTTGAATCTAGGGAAGCTTGATCGGTTCCGCTTGAGGGGTGATGACAGGAACCGCAGGGAAGACAGGGAGACTAGAGAGGAGCCCCCTAAGAGAGGAAATCCTGGGCGCAGAGGACGGGTCAATGTGATTCTCGAGGAAGAGCCTAGCCTGCACCAGCTAAAGACGCAAATTTACACTCTCAATAAATTACCAACAGTTCCCACAGTGGTCGGTGCAAGGGAAGAGACCATCCAGTTCACTAAAAGTGAGCTAGCGACGACGAAGATAGCAGTCGAACAGTCTCTGGTCGTTGAGGCTTACATTGATTACTAAGACGTTGGAAGGGTGTTAATTGATACTGGAGCTTTGAGGGATGTGATGTATTACAGGTGTCTTCAGAAATTGGGATACAGTGAGGCTGACTTGAAGCCATACCACGGCTATCTTGAGGGTTTCACAAATCACAAGGTCGCGGTCAAAGGGACGATCGAGCTGGAAGTAATACTTGGTGAGGGGGATAGGTCGCGGATGGAGATGGTCACCTTCCTGGTAATCGACCTGAAGTCTCAGTTTAATGCAATCTTGGGGGTGCCCGCAATGGTGAAGTTTGAGATGGTAGCTTCTATCCCTCATCAGCGAGTAAAATTTACGACAGCTGGCGGCGTCAGTGAGTTGAGAAGTAGACCACAGGAGGTGTTGAAATTTTTGGAGAAAACTCACAAGTCATTGGGCAAGTTAACGATCAGCACACCAGACCGCGAGGTGACTCTGAAAGAGAAGGAGGTAGTTACAACCAGCACACCAATGCATCTTGGCATGATCCTCGAGGTAGACTGCGAGGAGGAAGGATCCCAGTGGATAGCACAGGATGAGCTGGTGCCCGCAACGCATGGTACGGTAGAGGTTGAAACTTTGCAAGTTCGGGAAACACCGGAGATACAGCCCCATGGCGAGCTGGAAGAGGTAGTAATTAACCCAGCCTATCCCAAGTAGAAAATTAAGGTGGGTAGGGGGACAATTCCCGAGGAGTGGGAGAGATTAATAACTTACCTCTGACAGAGCTTGGATGTGTTCGCATGGACAGTGGAGGACATGCGTGGTGTGAGTGAAGAGGTGGCGTTGCACAAGTTGAATGTTAGTGCAGAGTTCAGGCTGGTGCAACAGCGAGCAAGGCAGTTTTCACCAGAGAAGGAGCAAGCGATCAAGGTGGAGGTAGAGAAGTTGCTAGAAGCTGACATAATTGAGGAACTTCACTATCTAACTTGGCTGGCCAATGTAGTTATGGTCAAGAAGGCAAACGACAAGTGGAGAATGTGTGGATTTCACCGACCTGAACAAAGCTTGCCTAAAGGATTATTATCCGTTGCCCAGAATTGACAGACTGGTAGATGCTATAGCAGGTTTCGAGATGTTGAGTTTCATGGACGCCTATTCAGGATACCACCAGGTGAAGATGGATGAGAAGGATAAACCATTGACCGCATTCCGGGCTGCAGGAGGACTATATTGTTACAAGATGATGCCCTTTGGGCTAAAGATTGCTGGGGCTACTTATCAGAGGATGGTGAACAAGGTGTTTGCACCCCAGCTGGGCAGAAATATGGAGGCCTACGTCGACGATATGGTGGTCAAAACCAACGGCCGTGACCACATTGCCGACCTGGAAGAAACGTTTGCCAACCTTCGCAGATATGATATAAAATTAAATCCGAACAAATGTGTGTTCGGAGTACAAGCTGGTAAGTTCCTCGGTTTCATGGTGAATGAGAGGGGTATTGAGGCCAACCCCGAGAAGATTAGGGCCTTGCTTGAGATGAAGGAGCCGACGTGTATCAAAGAGGTACAACGGTTGAATGGAAGGATTATTGCACTTGGGCATTTCATCTCTCGGTCCGCTGAGAAATGCTTACCATTCTTCAAGGTGTTGCGAGGGAATCAAGGCTTTGAATGGACGCCAGAGTGTTCCAGGGCCTTCAACCAGCTAAAAGATTATCTCGAAAAGCCACCCCTGTTGAGCAGCCCAGTGATAGGAGAAAATTTATATGTATATTTGGCGGCCACCGACCAGGCTGTGGCCGCAGTACTTGTTAGGGAGGAAGCTGGAAGCCAAAAGCCTGTGTACTATGTATCAAAGGCCTTAACTTCGGTTGAGACCCGTTATTTTAATGCAGAAAAATTGGCTTACTCGTTTGTTGTCTCTGCTCGAAAATTACGTGCTTATTTTTCTGCTCATATAATCATTATGTACTCTGATTACCCTCTTCGAAAAATTTTGCACAAGCCGGATTCATCAGGCAGGCTTCTGGTTTGGTCGATCGAGCTAACGGAGTTCCACATCGAATACCAGCCACGAAGGGCGATCAAAGCTCAGACATTGGCCGATTTCCTGGTCAAGGCAAGTTTCGCTAGCCAATAAAGGGCACCGGTTGTAGAAGTCCCTACCACTAACACTGCTCCTCCGGTCAAATAGCCAGATGATTGTTGGTAGTTATTTGTTGATGGGGCTGCGAGTAGGGAAGGCAGTGGTGCAGGGGTCTTACTTGTCTCGCCATTCACTGAGGAAGAATTAGAATTGGCTCTAAGATTTACATTTCAAGCCTCTAACAATCAGGCTGAGTATGAGGCTCTGATTGCTGGGTTAGAGTTGGCTCTAGATATTGGAGTCTCAGCCCTCAGGATACATAGTGATTCACAACTAGTTGTTAACCAAGTTCGGGGGGAGTACGGGGTGAATAACCCCACCTTGGGCAAATATCGCGATCTGGTTAAAGGATTGCTTGAGCGGTTGGCATTTTGGCAGCTCGTCCAGATAAATCGAGCTGATAACATGCGGGCAGATTACCTGTCTAAGATGGCTGCGGAGGATATCCAGATGTTGAGCCCGGCAGTAGTGGTGGAGTACCTGGACAACCCAGCTATTGAAAGGGAGCCTATTATGGACATCGAAATGGCGGAAAGATGCTGGATCGATGAGATTCAGGAGTATATCGAGCATGGGTTGCTGCCCGAAGACAAGGATAATGCCTGGATTATCCAGAAACTTTCAGCCCGAGACACGGTGGTTGGTGGAATCTTATATCGGAGGTCCTTCTCAAAGCCTTTGTTGAGATGTGTTAGGCCAGAGATGACTGAACGGTTGCTGGTTGAGGTTCATGAGGGAGTGTACGGTGGCCACCCAGGAGCAAGGACGCTGGCCGATAAGATCCTAACCCTTGGATATTACTGGATGACGTTAAGGAAGGATGCAGACACCTATATGAAGAAATATGACAAGTGCCAATGGTTTGCGGACATACCACGGTTGCCTTCGACCGAGCAGACTCCTGTGGTCGCATCTTGGCCATTTGATATGTGGGGGATAGATCTGATCGAGCCATTTCCAACGGCCAGAGAAAATTGCAAGCACGCGATTGTGGCTATTGATTACTTTACCAAGTGGGTAGAAGCGAAGCCTTTGGCAAACATTACCGAGGAGAATGCCATCAATTTTGTTCACGATTATATATGGTGTCGTTTCGGGATTCCTCGGGCCATTGTCTCGGATCATGGTACCCAATTCTCTGACCCGTTTACGGAGGCTTGCGTAAATTTGCATGTGAAACATTGGAAGTCTTCTATAGCATACCCTCAGGGGAATGGACAGGCAGAAGCGACGAACAAACGTGTGCTGCACGCTCTCAAGAGAAATTTAGAGGAACGGGCAGGAAGATGGTTGGATGAGCTACAGGCCGCATTATAGGCTGTCCGAACTACAGTCAGGGGGCGGACGACAGAGGAGACTCCGTTTGCTCTAACTTACGGTTCGGAGGCTATGGCTCCAGTGGAGATGACTCTACCTTGTTTGCGAGTAGCACATTATGACGAGCAAGGAAACATCTCAGCTCGACAAGGTGATCTGGATTTGCTAGAGGAGAAACGAATAGAGGCAAGAATGAGGATGGTAAATTACAAGCAGCGAGCTAAAATCCATCATGATAAGAGGGTGAATAAGCGGTCATTCCAAATCGGTGATTGGGTCCTAAGAAAAATTGAGGCAACCGGCCAACGGGCAGACAGAGGAAAGTTATTACTGAACTGGGAGGGACCCTACCAAGTGACCCAAGTAATCAAGGAAGGCACCTACAGGCTGCGGGCACAAGATGGAACGGCACTGAGGCATCCATGGCATGCAGATCACCTCAAAAAATATTATCACTAGATGGGTAGCAGACTTGGCTTTTCACTTGTAAGAAATTAAATTTGGAATAAATGTTGATGATATACAAACTATGGGTGCTCGCGCAGATAGTAAGTCAAGCTGAGTCCTGGTTAAACATTTATTGATTGTTTGAAGTGTTCGCTCTAATGGGCTGATGTCTTAGTTAAATAGTTAATTCATTATCTGCTCGAAGATCGAGCTCGTGATTTAACTCTAAGGCAGGAGGCTGGGCTCCCAGGTCGAGTAGATCCTGTGATTAACGTTTAAGGTCGTTTGATTACTCGCAGACTGAGCTCATGACTTAGTTAATTATGGGGTTTCAGATTATAAGGTTCCTGGTCGAGAACATCCTTTGGTTAACATTTCAGGTCGTTTAAAGCTATCTACGACTTAGTTAATCTCGGGATTTGTGAAACTTTATTCAGAAGCGAACAGACAATTTATTTCAAACGATCAAGCAATGGTAGATTGCTCGCGGAACGAGCTCGGGGCCCAAAACGGTTTGAAAAGGAATATGCTAATGAAACAACTACTTTGTATTAATCATTAAAATAACAAAATACAAGGAAAGATAGTGCGCAGGCCAAATAAAAAACAACTCGACGCAGCGAGTCAAAATATTACAAGTTCATGAAGGGGGAGCCTCCTCACCCCCGGCCTCAGCATTGGCCTCGCCAGCCTCCACTTCACCCCGGGCAGCGGCATCCTCAGCTAGCTGTTTTTCCTTGAGAGCTGCGAGAACGGTCTTCACATTCAATTCAAGAGCAGCAGGGGGCAGCCATTCTTCTCGGCCTTTCTCCTGGTCGCCCTCCTTGATTAAATCCAGCTCATCAGCAGTGTAAGGCACCCAGGAGTGGCCACGACGAGCCTCCATACCGTAATGCTTGGCCGCTCCCCATTCAGCTAACAGCTCCACGGTCAGGCCTGGATGACCGCTCCCAGCAGCCATGCGAAGAGTATGCTCCAGCCCCTGCACATAGTATGGGCGCATCTCCTGGCCCAGCTCACGTGCGTATTCCTCATAGGCCAAGTAATTTTGTATAATCTCTTCTCTCTCCAGCTCGCTTACTTGGGCACTCTGGGACTTCAGTTACTCATTCTCCTCCACCAGCCCGGTTTTTTCTTTCTCAGCCTCAGCTAGCTGTTTCTCTAGTTGGGCAACGCGGGAGTGGAGGGATTGCTCATTAACCTTGGAGGTCTCAAGCTGGCTTACGAGAATCTTTTTCTCGCATTCCAGCTTGGACAGGTCGCCAGTTTTGTCGAGCACCTCTTTGTCCTTGGCCAGGAGTTCCGCATTCTTTTCCTCGATGATCTCATTGTCTGTTTTAAGATCATCGCTGAGGCTGGCAGCAGTCTTCGCTTCATCACTAGCTCGGTTGGCCAGGATGAAGAATTTGGAGGCGAGCTGAAACAAATAGAAAAGGTTAGAAGGAAAGATATTGCCTTGGAAAGAAAAAGTGGAGTATACATGTACCTCGTAGAAGGCCATGCCTCCATCTTCGAGCAAGATGCTGGTAGAATCCTCACAATCCCTGTACAGATCGGAGTGCAGGATCCTCTTCAAAAATCCTTGGCCCACCATGGCCGAAGGGTGCCCCCTAGCCCGAACGTCGATCCCGGCTATGCGGGGAACGCTCGCCAGCTCGTTCATCAAAGCCTCACAACCTTTACGGTCGGTGGGCATCACAAAACCTTCCTGCCTCCATGAAGGGATGGGAGGAGTAGGAGTTGAACTTGAGCGGGCTTGGCTGCCGCTGGCATCGCCTCCGCGGGGGCGTACGGTGTGGTTGGCGGAGGAGTCATCAGCTGAGGCTCTCTTATGGCCCGAGGTCACCACCAGTTCAGCAGAAGGAGCTGCATCAGCACGGGCAGCTCTGTCAGCTCGGGGGCCTCTCTCTGTTGGGACGACAGGGCCCTTGGAGGGGGTAGTCTGTTTCCCCTTGTCAGCAGCAGAAGAGGAACCCCTTCCCCGTTGCTCTGCAGAAGGAACTTTGGGCAGCGCGGTAGGAGCAAGCCTGCTCAGCTCGCGCGGGCGGTCAGCCGCGTCAGCCTTCATCTGGCTCCGGTGAGCCCCGACGTTGTCAATATCCATCAACCCTGCAAAAAGAGGAGGTCAGACACATGATGAATAAAGTTATATAAAAGGATCTGAAGGGGAGTATAAAACCGTCGTAGGGAGGAATGCAGCTCGCGCCCAATCCCCTGCACGCTAAGTAGTCGCTGGGGAAACTGCCATCCAGATAATGGCCCCAGGCAGGATGAGGCCGCTCCTCGGCCATGGTCACACGGGGTACAGCCTCCTCCACTTCTGCTCGGAGCACCCCAGCTAACCTCAGAAAGTGGTCCTTGGTAACCAGCGATTTCCAATCGAAGAACCACTCCTGGTCGTGGTCTCGGGCACCCAGCGCCCCCTTCAGCGCGTCCATCAGACGGCTCTTACCCGAGGTGAAGGCATCTCTGTTATAAGTGGGGACCTTGATATGCGTAGAGGGAGGAGGAGAAAACGACCAACCAACTCGAGACTCCACCAACAGGGGCTTGCAATCCCACTTGTCAGTTTTATTGGGGAATGGGGAGAACAGCTTCAAGGCTCCTGGCTTGCTGCGACCAGAAATTCTGCCCGAACTCTTATCAGTAGAGAACTGATAGAGTTTTCTCAACAACAGCAGGCAGGGTTCATAGCCGAGCAGGCGGCAGGCGACTGTGAAGGATACGAGGATCCTGACCGTGTTAAGCATCAGGTCAAAGGGAGCTGCTTGGGCCAAGGTCAAGAACTTGACGATGAAGGGGTCGAGGGGGAGACGCATCCCGACTTTGAAGTAATCGTAGAAGAACACCATACGTTCTCCTTGGTCCCGGTAGTCACTGGGGTCGACCTCGGGAGCCATTACGGTCACCCGGTAATTGTCAGCATCGATTCCCAGGGAGGTGAACCACCTTTGGACCTTGTCATCGGAGTTGAAGGTCTTCCAGTGGTCAGGAGAGGTAGCTCGGAGAGGAGCTGGACGGATGGCTACCGATCGAGTTCGAGCAGGCCTAGGGGAGCTGTTCCCTGCCTCCTCAGTGGAGCGAGCAGAGGGATTGAAGATCACTCTGGTGATAATAAGGTCATCATCACCAGAGGAGTCAGTGCTGGTAGAAGAGGAGGAGGTCGTCGGGCTGGAGCCACTGCTGGCTACTTGGCCGCGGTCATACTCGTAAGCTTCTAAAGAGTTGGTGGCTTCGGAGTCAGAACCTACAAGGATCGAGGATAGACGGGTCACTACTTGAAGGACAGCATAAGGGAAATAGAAAACCCTAAAGGACAGAAACCCTAGGCAAATGGTCATGTACAGAAGGCAAGACACCCGAGCAAGACAATGCCCAGTTTCCCCGATCCAGATTCTAATGGGAGGTTTTACCTACTAAATGCATGTAAAATCAGAGGACGGGGTAAAGAGAACTTACTGCGAGACATGGTGGAAGTCTAGATTGAAAGTCTTCAAATTATAGAGAGAACTTCTGAGGTGGTGAGCAGTCTGAGTTCACTTCACGGCAACGGGATCGGCAAGAAAAATGGTGATTGTGATTTTGGGAGACGAAGAAAGCCTTGAGGAGGTTTTTTGTTGAGAGTATTTTGAAAACTTGGGAGAATTCGTAGAGCAACAATGAGGCGGAGGAGCAGAAGGTTAGGGTTTTATACCCAGGTGGTGACGCCAGCAAGGACGTGGGCCGCAGGACTACTGCGCGCCCACAGGCCTAGACCCCTAGCCATCATGACCCCTTGGGAAGACGCGAAGTCCTCAACCGACACTTTCCAGGGGCCGTCACTTATGGGCTCTACACCTTCCTTTCTCGACACACACATCATCTCCTCGACATCCCCCAGAAAATTGGGCACAATAGTGTCGGCCAAGGGAAAAGGTGGTCGACAATGAAGAAGTTAGATAAGGGAAGATCGCAAGTGAATGCTTCCTGCTGCGAGCATAAATACTCTGCGAGCAGGAAGCAGGGGGCCACTGAAGAGCCAGGCCATGAGAATCGGCCCTAAATCTAGGCCCAAGTCCCAGTATGGGCCAAAGCCCATCACAGTGCGAGCAGGAGCACACCAGCGAGCATCCTTGACAGTCGCCCAGGAGACATACGAGCACAGTCTGATCACAGGGGTCAGGATACAGTGAGCAAGATGAGCCTCCTCGTCTTCTCTCCTGGGTAACCTGGGGAAGTGGGCGCATGGCAGAATATCAACGGTCAGGCGTGCCCGGCAGTTACGCCCACTACATCAACATTTCCACCCACTACGCTGGCATTCATAGCCATTAATTTGCAGTTGTGACTGTTGCAATTCCTGGGATAAATGAGCATCTAATGCTGGCCCTATAAAACCATGGACCAAATCCAAGCCAAAGGACGCACATTCTTACTAACAATTACACTCTGCCAATTTGTGATCTGAGCTAAGTACTTACTCTCACACCGGAGTGTTCTTGCGGGGCTTGTCCCTGCATTCACCTAGTGTTTCTCACTTTTTGGCAGGTCAAACAAAATCCAGATATCCATACCCGTTCCCGGTGCAACCCGCAACTTTCTGTGTAGCATCAACTACCAAATTCCTAGATTTCTAAAAATGAAAGTATTTGGGATAGCTATAAGTTCGTCATAAACCTCGGTTATTAAAAAATCATATTATTATTATTTTTTTTACTTTTTCCAAAAAATCTTGGGTGCTCAGCCTACCACAACTCAACCAAATTATCGAACCCAATTAGTGGGAAGGCTGCATAGTCTGGTAGACCTGTCATTTAATGATTTTCTATTTGTTGAACATAATAACTTTTCTAGGGGAGCAACATTTGTACCCCCTTGGTCCCAAAAAAAAGAGAAGTATTTTGATTTTTTTATCGATTTAAAAGCTATGAAAAAAATAACCAACATATTTAACTACGCGTTTTTGCTGTGTACCGGAACATTGTCCCATCTTTAAATGCTCTATTGATACACGTAGGGATGAAAATTTCGAACTGAACCGTGAATATTTGAATTGAACTGAACTAAAGTTGACGGTTATTAACTAGTTTGACTGGATATGGGGTGGGTAATGGGGATAACCGAAATGAAAAATTGGGGAACAGTTTGATTTTGGTATAAGCAGTACCCGCTCCATTACCCGAACCGCTTGTTTAGTACTAATATAATTTTATCCGTATTTTCATACAAGTATGTACCATGTAACTTAATTATATATATGTTAGATTTAAAACACTAAAATTCAAACATCTTTCTCAATTATGTGAATTTGTCGCTCAGTGCGCTTCGTCGTTCACTCCTCTTTATTATTATTTAATATTTGGTGGATTTGTAGCCTGCACAAATACTTAAATTGACTTTTTAGCTTTTACGAACATGATTATGATATAATTTTAAGTATAATTATTATCCTTTATCAGTCTTATGAACTTGATTAAATAATATGTTATTTAAAGTTCTTTTTTAGTATTTTTTATAATCATTAAATTGTTTTAAGCTAAATTGTTAGTTTGATGAATTACCCGTGGATATTTTTCGATTAACCGTTATCCGTGGAGAATAGATATGGGGGGCAAATTGATTATCCGATGGAAAATGGGGTGGATATGAGGCATAAAATTAAATTGAGGAATGGAAGTGATATTATACATAACCATCTCCGAACCACCCCATTACCATTCCCAGATACACGATTTGGGTCAAAATGCAGCCATAACATGGTGCCGGATGGACCCTTCGTCACTTGATAGACTTTTGCTTCTCAAGTAATTTAAGGGTCTTTTTTCATGCAAGGTTTTAAGATTTTAGTTTGGATTTATCACTTTTTCTCTCTTTTGGCCGCACCAACTTCTCTCTATCTCACTCCTACAAAATGAAAAATTCAACCAAAAAATTTTCCGTACCAAACACATCCTTAAGAAGCTTTTTACACAAATAGAAAAGTACAAAATACAAATTATTCAAGGAGAAACATTGATATATAAAACTAGAAAACTTTACAAATTTCAAATAACACATAGCAAATTCACACACACATGACCTCCAAATCATTAATAATATTGAAATTCTGACTGCTACTCTCTGTTTGATCAATCCATCTTTCCACTCTCATTTACCCTTTAAAGGCTTTATTTATCTTTTAAAAAAGTTTTCAGTACTCCATAAATCCCTTTGGCATATTACCCAGAAGCATTCATTGATTCATCAAGTGATAAATAAAAGCCTAAGGATGAGAGATATGTGGTGGTAGGGGTGGGAAACTGCCAAACTTGGGGTGGTGGAAGATCTTTGGAGGAATGGTGAATGGAGGATACTTAGGGTGTGGAGATAAGGGTGGGCAAGGTTTCTTGTGAAATGGCGGGATCTTTGGGATGGGTGGCAATGGCTTGTAAATAGGAATTAGTGGCGCGAGGGGTTTCTTGTGAAATGGCGGGATCTTTGGGATGGGTGGCAATGGCTTGTAAATAGGAATTGGTGGCGGGAGGGGTTTTTTGTGAAATGGCGGGATCTTTGGGATGGGTGGCAATGGCTTGTAAATAGGAATTGGTGGCGGGAGGGGTTTCTTGTGAAATGGCGGGATCTTTGGGATGGGTGGCAATGGCTTGTGAATAGGAATTGATGGCGGGAGGGGTTTCTTGTGAAATGGCGGGATCTTTGGGATGGGTGGCAATGGCTTGTAAATAGGAATTGGTGGCGGGAGGGGTTTCTTGTGAAATGGCGGGATCTTTGGGATGGGTGGCAATGGCTTGTGAATAGGAATTGGTGGCGGGAGGGGTTTCTTGTGAAATGGCGGGATCTTTGGGATGGGTGGCAATGGCTTGTAAATAGGAATTGGTGGCGGGAGGGGTTTCTTGTGAAATGGCGGGATCTTTGGGATGGGTGGCAATGGCTTGTAAACTGGTGGCTTTGGCTTGTAAACTGGGACTGGAGGTGGCTCGACAATTGGTGGTGTGGGCTTAACTACTATGGGTGGTGGACATGGCTTTTTATAAATTGGAACTGGTGGAAGTGTAATCGGTGCCAATGGTGGGAAAGGATGGCCGAATTTTTTAAACCAAGGATGAGTCTTGTGGAAAGGTGGTAGTTTTGGGAAAGGTGGTAGTTTTGGGTGCTTAAAGTATGGCCACAAGAAGGCAGAAGTGCAAACTGCCGACGAGAATTTGAGCTTTCCGGTTGGGCCGAAGGTGTGCTTATCGTCAGTCTTAGATAGGAAGGTGATTTTCGAGGCTTCTAGGCCATTGTGGACTGCACAAGGTGTCAATGATGCACTATGAAGTTGTGCATAACATTCTTCTTGTAATTTACCATCTTTTACAATCTCTTGAGGAAGAGATACTTTGAAGTTTCCTTCTTTGTCAAGCTCTCCAACTCCTTTTGTTTCGAATTCTCCACTCGCTCGCTTGCAATCAATGGTCACTCGTAGCCCTGCACTCAAAAAATATATTAAGAGCATTTCACCAGGCCATTTCAATATTCAAGAAAAAACTCTTAACTCTAAAATTGAGATCTTTTTATACAAAAACCCAAATCGATAAGAGAACGAAAACACCTCAGATCGCCTCTTTAGTCTTTTCATGTAAGTTGGTTAGCAAGTAGTTTTTTTTTTTTTTTTTGGGGGACAGTGAAACCTTGGTGCATACCAGTAATTAAGCTATTTTCATAGTACCATGATTATCATTGCCAATGTTCTCTCTCTCTCTCTCTCTCACACACACACACACAGATATATATTACCTGACAATGCATGGCTAGTCTTGATATTACTATCCTTACAATCAGCACATTCTCCTACCCCAACAACCTCTACACTTTTGTCACTGCTGCCATTGCTTCCAGAAAATAACAACACCACCACCAAGAAGCCCAAAAGGGCTTCCTGACAATTAGCAGAAGAATGTATCCTCATTGGGATCTGACCATAACCTGCCCCTTATGTCCCCAGCACAAATTGTACACTAATCCTCCTCCCAAGATCAATTAAGCTACTTAGTGATAAGTGCTTCTAAGTGAAGCTTGAGTACTTTGAATCAAAGAGAAGCTTGTTATATATACAATGAGATTTTGTTAAGGGGAAGTTGGGGTTATTGGGTTGGGCTCAACCGACAGAATTTAAGAAGATCACATGAGGTTGGGGGCCCATTTGGGAAATGAGCTTAAGGGAGAAGGGTGGTTTTGATGATATAAGAGGGCATTCATCATTAATTATCATTCATTCAATGAGTTTTCAACTGTACATATAACAGCTAGGCATATTAGCTAGCATTTTGGTTTGTTTATGTCATACTGTAGTATTTCTTCATCTGCAAACCAACTAAACAGCTTCTCATAAATGACTTAATTTTACACTTTACTCTAAAACAAAGCAAGGTTATATAGCTTTCTGTAGACTGTAATGAGAAATGAGATAGATTTACTGAATAGAGAAAATATTTAAGTGTTGTCTTATTCTATATATACCAATGCATTAACGGTTGTATTGTATCAAACTTTAACACATTATGTTTAGAGTAATGCTACGGGCACAAAAAATTAAGCCACAAAATTTGTTGTCAGTTGTTGATCGATTGTTTCATTACTTAGTGACGAGTCTTCGATCAAGCTATGTAATTGATCAATAATGCCAACAACATTTAGTGGCCAAAACTTTTATGACTTTTTTGTGCCCCCCAACATTGCTCCTATGTATATATGTTTTTCGTAAGTGCATTTGTATCGAAGGGGTATACATGTAAAATACTTGCTATTGTTATTTCATGATTTTTGTGACAATAAAAGTTGTACAAGTTTAACCAATCAGCCTATGGTTGTCGTCTCTTAGGCCTCACAGGAGACAATTTGATTGTTTGGGAAGTTTCTTTTTCGAGGTATAAAACAAGTGTTTGATGAGAAAATATTGAGTGAAACGGTGACATTGCTAACATGGTATTATTATCCAATAACACTGCAACAAAAATGAACAATCTTTTTGATGTACATAGTCGTTGATTTGTTATAATATAACTAAATGAGAATATTTTGTCACGAGTATCATGATTGCACTCAATGTTTACTGTGTTCGACCATAAGAAATGACAATTGAATCTAGGATCTAGACCTACTTGAATTTGTAACCCTGGCTTAGGCATCACATAGTTGGAAGATGTGAAAATAGGAAATGAGCATTTAAAGGGGTATTTGTAGAGATTGTGATTTGCCATCTAATTCTTCATATAGTCCGCAATCATAGGAAATCTGCATCCCATTGAGGAATCTTACTTGACTTGTGTCAATGTCCATCTATCACACAGAGTTAAGGTCTTCTTAAGGCCAATACGTACAGTTGCATCTCCACGTATTTTTTAATTAAGAGTGTAAATATATACTCCACCTATTTCAAATTAAGTGTCATTTTCTTTTTGGCAAATGATATTACTAGCTCAAGTTTGTGTTATAATTACGAGCTCAAGCTTATTTTATAATTACAAACTTTAGTATTAGAGCCATTGGATGATTAAATGTTATTAAGTTGGTGATTATTTGAAATGTTTATGTCATTACTTAGAAAAGAACAAATTTGATCTGACGATTTAGAAATTTAAGTAAATTTGATCTAACGACACTTACACTAAAGGTTGTAATAATATCATAAGCTTAAGCTCGTAAATTCTTAATATATATATATATATATATATATATATATAAAGCCTAATAAGTTTTAAAAAGGTAAAATCTCGCCAAAAATGACTTAGCCAAAAATAGAGTCATCTTTATAATATTTAAAATTGTCCTCGAAAATACAAAATCGTATTTATACAATATAATCTTTAAATAAAAGACAAATAAATTTTGTCAAATCTCCTAGGAAAATTTGTCAATTCTCACTCCTCTCACTCTCACCGGTAAATGTGGTACTATTTTCTTCATCCTTCAATATGTATTTTTTATTTTATTTTGGAACATCCTAAATAAGTATATTGAAGGAAAAACATAATAAGTCAAAAATATTTATTAAAACTCGTGTAAATTTAATAAAAAAATTTACTTTGAGAAAGAGAGGGTACAAATCTATGACATATTAATGGAGTATTTATTACTCTTAAATACTCCCTCCGTCTTGAAAAACGATCTTTTTCTCTTGGTATGTCCCAAAAAATAGACTTAAATTCTAAAAAAAAATTATATTTATAGTGCAATTAAAAGGAGGTACAAATTACAAACAAAAGCTATAATACGACTTGTCAAATGTAATTATTTTCTAAAGAGGGAAAAAGTACTGCATAACATACTATTAACATTTTTAATTAATACACTATAATATATTAAACTCATTTTTTAGGTATAATGATGTACTTACTCTACGACTAAAGTTCTTTTTTTGGAAAAAAAAAGTACTTTCTCTTAAGTTTGTCTTGAAAAAGAGTCAACATTTTTAAATTTAAGCTACAAATTTTTATTACTTTTAAATTTTGTTTCTATCTTTTAAAAAATATGAGACGTTTTCTATGTCTAATACCGAAAAATATACAACTTTAGTGCGATTTAAGGAATATATTTATAAATAAGAATATATATTTTAAAAGTTTAACTTTTTCAACATGTTTGATCGGAACAAAGGAAACAATATATAAATGTGATGTAGGAACATACTAAAATCTCTGCCTTAATAAAGAATATACTTATTTACAGACCGGAGGGAGTGTAAAATTTACAATACAAGTTACAATTATGAAATTTTAGTATTGATTTTGGTAACCAAAATAAACAATATGTTAGCCAACATGTAATCTAAAGTAAATTAGACCCGTTTAACTATATATTTATTGAGATTTTATTTTAAAACTCGTCCTAGTGTAAAACTATTTATTTATAAATTCAGTTTCACCATAAGCTTGGGATTGGAGAGGCAGTATTGTAATATGAATTGGGGTAAAGCGAAAGAGTAGGTCTCCTGTGATACCGTCTTATGGATCCTAATTTGCTCAGCCCATTAATACACGGTGGGTCGGTTCAGGAAGATCCGTCTTACAGAAAAAACCGTAAAACAATCTTTTCTAAATTTTGCCAAAAAACAACTTGAAGACTGGACCGTATTTAAAATTGGTCAAAGTAATAAAGATAAGGAAAACGAATGATGCTTGCAAAGTAAGTAACGTGCTGTGACCTCATCTATATATATAAAGCCTACAAAGTCCAAAAATAGTAAAATTTCGCAAAAAATATCTTATCAAAAATAGAAAGTCATTTTTATAACATTTAATATTGTCCCCGAAAAGTCATTTTTATAACATTTAATATTGTCCCCGAAAATACAAAACCGTATTTATATAAAACAATAATATAATCTTTACAATAATAAACATTTTAAAGTATGATATTATACTATTTTAAAGTAAATTTTATTAATTTTTTTATTTCTATATATTTACAATAATAAATATTTTTTCAGCTAATACGCCGGTACGGAATATAGGAAATATCAATTTCTATCTATTTTTTTCATTTACAGGTTTAAGTATCTTGCCAATTGTTGATTTAACAAATTATGAAAATTGTTCAAATCCTTTTATTACTACGACTCTGAATAAGAAAATTCATATAGATAAATCCTAATCTCTTACTAAATATAAAGTTTTGTTTTGTTTGTTACATTTTTTAATTTTTATTATTACGTTGTATACATGTTATTCATGCTTTGTCTTCTTTTTTTATTTATGGTATTATTTATTTATCAATTAGTGTTACCTCATATACTTTGCTCTGAGCTATGATTATTAACAACTGAAAAATTAATTTAATACCATAAATAAGTATATTTTTAATACATTGCAACTTATGAAGAATATGTTATACAAAAATCATTACTCATTTCTTTCTTAATAAAGTTTCATGTTTATATAACACAATGATTAAAAAGGAATATTTAATTCTATTATAAAAATTAGTATAATATGAGTATTTTTTAAGGATATTTATGTAAAAGTCGGATTCATTAATTAAAGTGAGACTCAAATTAAGGGTAAAATATTAAAATAAATTTTCAAGAACACAAATATTAGATTGTAGACATTTTTTAAGGATACCAATGTAAGATCGAGTGGGGCTCATCATTTGTTTGTTATATTTTCAAATTGTATTATTAATGTCTATACTTTTTATTCATACTTTGTTCTTCTTTTTTATGGGGGTGAAAATAATGGTGTTACAACAATAAATGTTCCAAATGATCTTTTGGTGAATGCATCATGTATTGGTCCAGTCAATAGTTGAAAGTATATATGCATTATTTTTAGAGTCTTTTGATGTGTGTCATATTCGTAAGGAAAAGTTATACTTGCCCCGGTGCTTGATGTTGTGGACACTATAAATGAGTACATGGTTTCGAAAAATTACTCGGAAGAAATAACTTATTTGAGTTTAGATTCTATCTGCAGGACAAAGAACAACTTAAGTTTGTTTGAAGACATTCATTCTACAGAGTTTTTGAGTAGTATAAAGTGATTAAGATTGCCTAGCCATGAACTAACAATTAAGATTGATAGATTGGTGTTCCGGTGATGCTGTTGAGAAACATTGACCTTATTGCAATCATTACAAAGCTTAAACATTACGTTATAGAAGCTAAAATTTTAAATGGAAGTAATGTTGAAGACAAAGTGTTTATCCCAAGAATGTCATTGTCTTCATCAGATGTGATTGTCTTTCAAGTTTCAGAGAAGACAATTTTCATTGATAGTATCGTATGCAATGACAATTAACAAAAGTCAACGCATGTAGAAATCTTCATGAAGAAGTCAATGTTCAGCATGGGCAGATATATGTCGCAGTTTCTAGGGTAACAAACTGCTCTGGTCTGAATATATTGATCAAATGCGATGAAAAGGGAAAGCAAACGAATAAAACAACAAATATTGAGTATAAGGAAATTTTTTAGAATCTATATTATTACCGACACAATGATGTATTTTTTATTTAAGTAGTTGTCTTCAACATTACTTTTTCTTAATTTATTCTTTTAATTTTGTTTTTCCACTTTATTTTGCTTAAGTATAATCTAATTGAAAAAAATATTTGCCCTCGCGGGTGTAAAACTAGTTTGTCTCTAAATGTGCGTTATTTCTTCTTGCGATTAATTTGTCAAGACAAATAATTTTACAGTCATGAAGGAACTAAAAACTTTATAATATATAGGGTACATCTTCATTAAATGTCTTTAATTTGTTGGATTAATGAAGATTTAAGATCCCCATTTTCTCATACCTAATTAATAAACCAATTAGAAAACGATACTCTACTTATTATTGCTGGAGCTGGAAGAGGACCACTTTCTGAATCTTTTCTAAAGATAATTTGCACAAGAAAGAAATTAAAATGGTTTAGCAGGTTAACAACTTTCAAGGGTAGCGTTCAGTATATACATTCACGACTAGCATTCTTTGCTTTTGTCCGTTAAATAGGTAGGGTAGTTACTTCTATTTTGATTTTCAATTACTCCTTCCGTCCCGAATAAATGTTCCTACTTTCCATTTTAGGATGTTCTATATAATATTTTTAAAGACTTTTGATCTAACTATTTTTTACCATTTTTCCTAATATATCCTTAAAGCTTTAGTTAATATAATACATCCCAAACAAACTCAATTATTTAAAGTAGTTGAACTCAATTAATGTTCATGGGTATTATGGCCAGAACACATTTTATAGCACATCATTAATTATGTTTCTTAATTCTTGTGTTTTATCCACTAGAAACATTTATCTGAGACGGAGGGAGTATCAAAATTTTTTTTGGATGGCGTTAGTTAAAAATTAACATAGCGTTTCAAATTCTCAAAAAAATCTATCCGACTAGCTATTTCTGGGCTCATAAGTACAACTGGAGCATGATTTATGCATCCACTTTAAGAAAAAAATTCCACAGAATCTCAAATTAGAGGCATCGGAGATCATGATAATCAAGAAATAAATGATTTTTTTTTATTTAAAAAAAGGAGTACTTAAAGTATGCTCTATAATTCTAGTACAATTAATATATAGTACTCCCTCCGTTCCTAAATTGTTGTCGTTCTTTTTGTGTTTGAAAACTTTTTTTTTTAGGACATCATTTTTACTATTTTATCCTTACTTTTTCCCATACTTTAATTATGGACCACATACAAATAAGCTTTAAAGAAAATTACACATTATGCTAATATTAATAATTAAGTCAATTATTTTTTCTTAATCCGTGTACCGGATCAAACAAAATAATAATTAAGAGACGGAGGAAGTATTATATAAATAAAATTAATATTAAAAAAACAGAGTTCATAAATGAACTCATTATTGGAGCGAAGAGAGTGAAAACTTATATGGTGTACTCGTTAACATGATTGAGAGATCTAATTTTACCACTTTCAACCAAACTTTGGCTGCGATTAATTGAACAAGACAAAATTAATTTGTCACTTTCAGCAAAGGACCTAAAAACTTAACAACAGGCGCAGGCTACATCTTCCTTAAATGTATTACTCCCTCCTTCCCCTAAATTATTGTCTTCCTTTCCTTTTTCGTCCGTCTCAAAATAATTATCTTATTTAAAACTTTTCTTTTTAGAACATCACTTTTACTATTTTACCTTTACTTTTTCTTCCTACTTTAATTATGGGCCACATACACATGGACATTAAAGAAAACAACACATTTTTTCAATACTATTCTAATATTAATAATCAAATCAATTGAATTTTTTTAATCCGTGTGCTGGGTCAATCCAAACAATAATTTAGGGAGGGAGGGAGTAGTATATAGTAAGTATAGTATATTTAATTTGTAGATTTAAGATCCCCATTTTCTCATACCTAATAAACCAATCAGAAAAATATACTTACTATACTATTAATAATAATGGAAGAGGACCACTTTCAGAATAAGTGCTGAAGAGTAATACTAACTAATACGTACAGTTAATTTGCACAAGAAAAATAAAAAGTAAATCAAAGGATTAGTTGTTGGTGTATAATAAAATCACCCCACCCTTGATTGTACGACCAATAATCTCGTTAAAGATGTAGTATCTTTCAACTATTTAGGGTATTAATTTGGGATCCGGTGATGAAAGGTTTCGTGTGGTGTATCAATATATGTGGTGTATTACGTCACGTCACATCACTCAATGAGTTTATCTGACAAATGTGGATGCTTAGGAATAATTAAGGTGCAATAAAACAACAACATTGTTCTGGATGCCAAAAAAAAAAAAACAGAATTCTTTTTTTTTATTATTATTTTGTTTGATTTTGAGCATCCAATAACTCATTTAATGAATTAACGAAATTTTGATCCCATCTCATAGAGTACACCAACACAAAAACTTTCACCAGGGAGGAGGTTCCGAATCCATTATAACATGTGATTTTCTTTATACCAATGATTTATTTAATTATTTATTTGGAGGAAATGGAAATTATTATATATATATATATATATACGGAGTATAGTATAAAATTGAGTGTAGCCATCCCATCATTTTCAAATCAAAAGAAGATATTAAAGGGGGCAAGTTGGAGTTGTTAGTATGCATGTGAGGATTTATGGACAGTATACATCCGTCCGTAACCTCATTAATAGCCAACAGTCTCGTTTTTATGCCAAGTCGTTTAGGCTTTTGTCAATGTTGTCATAATGCTGCAACTTTAGTGGTTGTTGGTTTTGGGATGTAGTTGTTGAAACAATATTATTATTATTATTATTAAGGCAAACTAACTAACAAACTAACCAGCTACACTACATACATCTGCCCTTCCAAACAAGATTCTAAGTATAATTTTGTCAAATCAACAAATAGCTCATCCGATTTTGGAGGCAATTTTAATTTGTCAAAGCACACTATTATTGTATTTCTATTAGACAGAAGAAGGAACGAGCTAGCATCATCCAAGTGTACTGTACTGTAGTTTAGTTTAGTGTGTATTAATACTAATTGAGAGGAAATTAAACTACACCAAGGTCAGGTCACATTACATCTATTTATAAAAATAAAACTGTTATTAGGCAAATTAAGGAGTACAAAGTAAGTACTTCAATAACTTTAAGATATTATACTATATAGAAGAAACTCTCGACTTCCTCCGCTCCGTCCAAAAAGAGAATGACATTTAATTTCAAAGTCAACTTTACTCTTTTTTTTTTTATTTTTTTTTATTTTCATGTGAATTTATTCAAAAATTATAAGATATAATATTCAAAGTAATATTAGTGTACGTTGTTTAGAAGATTATAGTTTTATTCCCTGTAACTAATTAAAAATATATTAATTCTGAAAAACAGTCAAATTGACTGTTTGAGATTGGCTTTGCGATTTGGGTGATTTTAGTTTTGTGATTTTTGGGTTTTTTTTTTTTTTTTTAATGATTGAAGAAAGATGAACAGATAAATAGAAAGAAGCTGATGAGTCCTTAGTGAGAGAAAGTACAAAGTTACAAAAATCAAATCACCAAAATCAGACGGAGAATAGATCAGAAGTTGTGTACAACCTCATTTTTCAATTTTCCTTTTCCTAGAGATTGATTTGTAAATAGTCCCAACAAAAATTTATCCAGAGTATGGTGCACCATAGGTTCATGTTTCATTAATGTTTCTTCCAAAGAGAAAACTAGAGCCACTCCACGTTGCTCGGTTGATGTTTATTACTCCCTCCCTCCGTTTTACTAAAATAGTCCACGTTTAGAAAGTCTAATTATTAAGGAATATATTAATGTCATTTGATTTGGTCATAATTACAAAAATACATAATCACAACCAAGATGATTACAACACAAGTAGAGGGTAAAAATGAAAGATTATGAAAATTATAAGCTTAATTTTTTGAAAGTGGACTCTTTAAACGAAATATCCCAAAATAGTATAGTGGACTATTTGCCTGGAACAAATGAAGTATATTATACTTACCTGATTGTCCCTTCCATGCACACCATTTATATTCGGATAATGTTTTACATTTGAAATTTCTTAACTTGTAAATCGTAACTTCATCAATGGCGGCCGACGTCAACCTTTCCGAGAATTTTAGGGTTGGATCGGCTACTTTCTCAATCATCAGTGGTGGTGGTCGACGTCATGGTTGGTAGTGGTGTATTATAGTGGGAGGTGGTTGGAGGTGACAAGTGTTGTCTTTCTTTGTTTTACTCAAAAAATTCACGTTTAAAAATTCTATTAGTTAAGGAATATATAAATATCACTGGAGTTAATTATAATTACAAAAATACGTTAACATAGTTAAAATGCTTATATCCCATGTGAAGGGTAATGTTGAAAGATTGTGGACATATCTTAGAAAGTGGACTTTTCAAGTAAAGCATACTAAAATAGAAGGTGTTGTTAACAATTTATAAAAATTGTAGGTATAATAATCAAATGGACTAAACATCCCACATTAAAAGTTGCTTGGAAAGAAGGGAGTATCAAAGAGAAAGTCATTTTTGTGCTAAATCAAAATTCTAGTTTTGTTATTATTCTCATTCTTCTCCGCACCAATAAATTTGAATGCATAGATTAGAGATGAGCCCGCAATCAATTCAGTCCAGCACACTTGCAAGTGAGTGTGCATAAATTAGCCTTTTGCCCAACCACCAATCCTTTTTTCTGAGGTGTTTGTTATTTTTCTCTTTCTTCCAAAGAAACTATCATTTCAAGTTTCCAACATTTCAATAAAATGTGGTGGAAGAGTTCAGAGGTAGATTCTGACTCCATCACATCTGTATCAGTCGATCAAGCTTCGAATGAATTAATTGTACATGGACCATAGTTGTAGTCAACACCACTTCTGGAGTTTCCATATACGAGATCCCAAAGAAAGAGAAAAAAAAAAAAAAAAGGGTTGGGCCTTACCAAGAAATTCAGAGTGGCATAACAAGATTGCCAAGGCAACAAAGATGAAATCATATTTGAATTTTGAACACCTTCAACTTGAAGCTCTCTTTGTAACTCAAATAGGATTCAATCCCCCAAAATGAGTACATCAAGATCAATGAAACTACTGCAATGGAGTTCCCAAGACCAGAAAAGAGCGATGTAGAGATCCCTTGAGGCAACTACGATATAACATGCAAACAACTAACGCCAGAGCTTTGTTAAAACACACGTTGGGCAAAAACTGATGTTTCTACAGTGAAAAGTTCTCTTTCCATATTTAAGGCGGCACTTCAGGAAGCTTATCCCAAAGAGTAATGATAGAGATAAATTTCAGACAGTGAGGGCCATTCACACATTTTCTGCATATGCTACAAACCAATAACCACGTATAAATTCCAGAAGCCAAGAATAATAAACTTGAAGGCATAACCCTTGAGTTTTAACAAAATTGTATTTTTCTTCTACCACAAATCCTCTTTAGCATTACTCCTGATTCCTGAAATGGCTCAACTTTTAAAATCTCCAAGAAAAATGAGACGTAAAAAGTTTAGTTTCTTCCTCATGCTACAACAGTAAGCCAGGTATATTTGTCTCAAAGCATTTTCTTTTGGCCTCTTCCTCACCTAAACTGAGTTACATCAATCTAATCCTGATTTTGGTGCTTAGTGCCGCTACCCTGCATCTGGCACTCTGCTCTACTTCTTCTTCTTTGACTTGTTGGATTGCGATTGAGTATATGCAGTTCCCTGAGCAGCAAGAAAAAAAAAAGGATATATTAGCCAGCAAAGAATCGCTGTGACAACCTACTTTGAACTTTTCATTGAATGGGGGACCAAATCAAAGCAATGTCCATAAATACAATATATTGACTGTTTCTAATTAGACAGATGATGTTATGTAATTTTTCCTCGGTAAAGCTTCTAGGGTTAAAGTTAAGCAAGCTAAAATCGAAGTTGACGCACCAAGATGCTCTATGAATAATTGTTCAGGGTTCTTATATTAATGCATTAAATTTTCTTACACCTTGGAAAAAGAGTTATAAGCACAAAGTATATCCAAGAAATCACTTTCAGGGGAATAATATAATTAATAAAATAATACGAACTACAACAGACCTGCAACCATTCATCCATTGATGCATCTGTGGTCCCAGTTCCAACTTCCACCTTAGGAGCCCTCTTAGTTTTCTGAAAAAAGTACCCAAACAATAGCTATAAATGCCTAATACAACTTGCATTGCAATAGACTTGACAGAAATGAAATGTAATATCTTAACAACTTCCGCTAACAAACAGTATAATATATCCACAAGTATGCATACATACCTTGGAAAGGCTTTGAAACTGACTACGAATCCACAACCCTAGAAGGACAAGAAGGGCCACTCCGAGGGAAATCAAGAAAACAGACTCAACGCTGATAAGTCCACCGGCATCAATAACTTCAATGGTACCGTTGTAGAAAGTACTTTGATATGGTTGCTGTTCTATCTCGTAAACAATGGTTCCAACAAGATCAAATGTTCCAGGCTGCAATCAAAACTAATACTTCAGCTCAAAAAATAAATAAATAAAACTTCTAGCAATTGCAACAATAAACTGATCGATTTGAGAAAACCAATATGGCATGCATGATAACAATAAGTCTACCTGCAAAAATTTGCTGACAGCAAATATGTAGGGAAAGGTAGCCTGAGCTGAAGGAGGAACTGATGCGTTTCTGAATGCCTAGACAAAAATCAAACACATGCATCAGCAACAAATGGCTAATTCAAATTCTCATAATCATTGTAAAACTGAATAAAAGAAATGTTCAGACAGAAAGATATAGTTTTATCACAAAACATAAAACAGTTTATATTTGTTTATAAACCAGGACATTTGGAGGAAGCCTCGCAGTCAAAAGCACAAAACTAAAACACATGACAGGAAGAAGAAACTTGAGATGTGGCAGGAAGTAAAAAGCAGTTAATTAGACCTAGTGATACAGATGTAAATAAGCAGCCTGGAGATGACAATTCCTCTTGTAAGCATCAAGAAGAAAGAAGGATATTACTTTAAACTCACAAAGGCAGGTATAAGTTGTTTTGATATGAAACCAGCTCAAACTCCCACGCATGCATCTATAGCAGTCAGAATGTGGATATAGTCGCTTCCCTATTACAGTCTCTCATCTGACTTTACAAATTTCTCGCCTTCATATTTAAAGCCTTCCTCTATACCAAGAAAAAGGCCACCTCCATCTCAAATAACAGTCACCATACAGATATTGTTTCTGCCACCACCCACCTTGACTAACATCCCTTGTGACAAAAGAAATACTCCCTCTGTTCCCACCAAAGACTCCACTTTCCATTTTTAAAAGTCACCATGTGAGTAAATCAAATAAAAATTTAACATGCTTTAATTATGTTTTGCGGAAATAAAATCTCATTCACTAAAAACTAGAATACGAATTCTATGGATTACATATTTTATGACTTTGTAAAAAAAATAAATTTATGTAAATTATCCGTCAAATTTTAATTAAGCTGACCCAAAAAAGTTAAAATTAGACTTTCGTTGGAATGGAGGGAGTATCACTTAAATAACATATATATCAAAGAAATCTCAATAAAACTATCGGGAAAAAAGAAAACAGAAAACCACTTTTCCTGGGCCGCTTTAATTGGCGGCACTATCCCACTTATCCATCGATCAGTGATGTACAAGCCTGTTCTGTCTGTGAGAAGATTGAGAAGCAAGCCCAGAAACAATCTCCACGTGGGTTAATTAATTATTTTTCCTATTAATGATACAGTCTATATAAGCCATTCCTGTTCCTGTAGCTACATGGCAAATGGTGTCAGCAAAAAGAATTGAACTTTTTGGGCATTTAAACCACCAGCTTCAGAGTAAGTTATAAAACAATATATGAATATGAAAATATGGGTTCTTCATCTGCACAACACAACAAAAACCAAAAAAATTCACTCTCTCAAAGAATGAGAATGCTGTTTATTGAAAAACTAAGGGAAACTGAAGGAAAAAGACAATGTAATCCAACCAGAACCTTGTTCCAACATTGTCATATAAATAAGAATTTCAAATTTTAAACATCCCTTTGAAGAATCTTTCACACATTTTTTCTCATGACTGGAATGTCCAAGTATGTTTCAAAATATTCGATAAACAAGTGAGCCTATGTCAATTTATGCTTGAATTGCATTGGCAGGTGTTTATAACTTCTGAAACAAATCCAAGAACCTAAATATAAGTAACCGCTTTCGTGCAACTCTGATCAACATTTGAAGCATTCAGTTGAAGTTATTTACATATTTTATCTCCTTTTGTTACTCTCTGTAGAACACATAATTACCTGTGCAGAAAGATTTTGCACCAACATACGATGATCAAAAGGAAGATGAACGCTGGCCTGAACTGCAATGACATTGACACTAACTTCCCCTGTTTCATCATCCAGCTAGCAAGTGAGATTTAGCAAATAGGATTACCTCCAGCATAAATGCTAGGATTAGAAATGGGAGTGATAAACTTGTAAGATCCCCGAAAAACAGAGTATCATTCACACAGTAAGAATAATACTCCCAAAGAAGTACAAATATCAACAGTTAACATGAACAAGCTTAACTGACTACACTAGTGAGAATGAAACCACAAAGCAGCACCAATAAAAAGGCAGAACAGTACCTTCATTTTTCATTCCTACTAAAAGTTCAGTCTCTTCCCCAGCCGCCACCGCTGCAAATACCAAGAAACAAAATGAAAACATGTCTCTCACGAAAGAAAACTGAAAACGAATAAATGCTACTCTTAAGCAAGAGCGCTAATAAGAAATATGCATTCAGAACACAACCCAACAAGATAAGTAATACTCACATTTTGAAGGGTTTTTTGGGAAAACACACACTGTTTCCACACCCGGAGCTGGACTAAAGCTTCCACCCCCAAAATCTTGAACATCATCACCAACAATCCCAAGATCTCCTCCTTCTTCAACAGTTTCAGTAACTTCTGTGTCGGGGTCCGATTGGCACCAAGCAACTATGGAGCAACACCATCAATTAAAACACCAAAATTGAACTCTTGAGTGATATCAGGCAATGCCATTAATATAGTTGCAAGCCAAGCTTAAAGTTGGGCTTCTTTGCTGAAGAGTGCAGAAAAATGGGTTTGACCTTGGTACATGTGCATTATCGGATTATGGTGAGCCCAAGCGAGATCGCAAGCAGGGCCCAAGCCCAAGTGAAAAAAATGTAAAGGTAAAACTTATAGGTGAGAAAAATTATGCATTTAACTTCTAAGCCAACTCTTATTAGTGTTTAACCACTGAGTGCTACTGAGCTGATTTGAGCATTAAGTAACCTGAGTTCACCCTTCGTCTATCATGGTTTAACCTAGCAAAAATGGCAGCTAAAACCCTTTCAACAGTTAACATATGTTTTATAATCAAATCAAAAGACATCTTTCTTAAATGTTTTGTAATAATTTAACACATTTCTCACAGCTATATAACATAATTTCCTTAAAGTAGCACCAGCAAGAAAGAAAAAACAAATTGAAGAATCTTTGCAATACATTCAGAACAATATACTATAACAACCACAACTAAGTTTTTAAGGTAAAAAAACATTTGCATAAAAGAGGTCAAGCATATCCAATCAGTATAATATGGTAAGTGTGATTGATTACAAGCAATTCAATAAAGAGAAAGGCCACAGTCAGATGGATCTTGTATGTGCTTTCTCTATGAATGGGAGGGTAATTAGTCTTGGAAAAAGCCAACTGAATAACTGCAGAGGCCTCAAGCCTCAACCTCAAGGATCTCAAGGTCCCTGGATTCTCAACCACGAGGTCAATATCAAACAAAATAAAAGCCGGAAAAGTAATTTTGTCCCTCCTTACCAGAACGTGAAGTAGCCTCAATCTACCAAAGAAGTCATTGCTGCATCAGTAAACTAAGATGACTAATTCGAACACATCTAACCTAACCTTTTCCATACCGCCAATTAATTCTACATCCCAGGAGAAGATAAATAATTTTCCAAAACATTATTATGCATGCAAGTCAAAATTATTCAAAAATCTCAATCTACACTAAACAATTACAAATGAATCAGTATCAAACACCAAAATTCACTACTTAAAAATCAACAATCCATTATACAACAAGTCAATAGTCAACTACACATACAATAACACAATTGAAAACACAAACGTTGAACAACAAATCAACAGATCAACGAACCACATCTGAGCTCAAAAAACAAAGCAGAAATGGATCACGATCGGGAAATGTTGAGATTGAAGAAAAGAAATCTAGATCTGATAGAGAGAGAGATACGGACCTTGCATGAATGGAGCGGAGAGGAGGAGGAGAGAGAAAATGAAGAAGGAAACCCTAGTCGTCGCCATGAGTTTTGATTCAGCAGAGAGAGAGAGAGGGAGCGCTGGAGAAGTTTGTGAACAGAACGGAGGAGGTTGTTTGGCTTTGTTTTGTCTTTCGTGTTTTGGCTGCCGAGTTGGACGAATCAAATCACGTCTACGCGTGGCCGAGCCCCACAAAGTGTAAAAACTAATTTGGGCAAAATACGGAAAAAAAAAAAACCCAAAGTATAAACCAAATTCTAAAGTCCCCTAGCCGCAGGTTTGCTCTATAACCTTTGATGTTGTCAATTTTTTCAATTAACCCCTTGATTGTGATGATCGTTAGAAAGTTAATATTTTTCTCATGTGTCTTATATGTGGCGAGAATAATTAGGTCATTTTCTTATATATACAAAATAACACTAAATAAAGGGAGTTAAAGTATAAAATTAAAAAAAAAAAAAAGTGAAGACTCCACAAGTTCAATCTTTTTGCTGCTCTTCTTTCTCTCTCCTAGATTTCCTCTTTCTCTCTTTAGATTCTTGAGCCCCGACGTGCAGGAGAAAGTAAGTCAAGCAAGTAAATCCACTCCAGTAGCCGAGGAAGATGAAAATATGAAATTGGCAAGATTTTTTTTTTTTAAAACTTTGACCCCCTTTATTTAGTGTTGTTTTGTATATGAGGAAATGACCTAATTGCCCCATCACGTGCAAGGCACATGATAAAAACGTTAATTTTCTAATGGCCATTACAGCCAGGGGCTAACCGAAAAAATTGGCAACATCAGATGGGGTTATGGGGCAAACCTTAGGCTGGGAGGTACTTTTGAAATTTGGTGTATACTTTGAGAGATTTTTCGTATTTTGGCCAACTAATTTTGTTTGGCAACTGGACTGAGGGGATTCCTGACGAGAGCAAGGTTGGTGTTGGAACAAGGCTGAATCAAACTAAGGTCGAGTTATGATTTTTAAGGATCTGGAACCACGGGTTCGTAGAGTTCAGGGGGATGATGAAGCCACATCGTAAAATCAAAAGAATTGATTGATGGGATTAACATATTTCAAAACAATAACGTTTCGAGCAAAAAAAATAAAAATAACTTGTTGCTCTAAGTCATCCGATCAAATGTAAGCTTCATTGTGATTGTAACTTTCACCAACTCTACTAATCACCAATTCTAGAGATTTCATCTTTGTGTTTGTAGGGACAGAGGCTAATTCGATATTTGAATTTGACTATGGTTTTATTGGATGCATTTGACCTAGTAATTTTTGTGGGTTTGTGATTTTGAAAAGAATTTTGTAATGACTAAAATAAGAATTAAGAGAGAGATTAAGAAAAAAATGACAGTAAGAAACAAGAGAGAAATAAAAAAATTCTTCAAAACACACCGAGTGTTGTTTTGAACATTATCACTATTGTTTGGTTAATATTGAACCAAATAGCTAAGTGGTTGAATAATAGTAATGCTCCTTCCTTTCCAAAAGTTAGTATGAAATTGGCTATTATTTACCGTTGCACTTAAAATTCGGCCGGTAATGGACCATACAAGTCCACACCAACCGAAATTCATGTTTAGGGTGAAACACAACAAATTTTATTTTTTAATAATACTAAATAATTATTTGCATAAATAATGTCAGGATTGAGAATTATATTAAAAATGATAATTATGAAATCGTTTTAGAGCACTTTTGGTCCACTTAGACGAAATATATTGGGCATTACCGGCCACTTGTGGAACATATTGGGCATTAATTTTAATGCTGTTGATTTTTTAAATTTGAATTGTTAGTTAATAAAATTATGAGCTAATATTAAATGTTGTTATCGATTTTTATTTTCAAGTTACTTTATTTTAATTATTGCTAAATTTTATACTTGACTAGTATAATGTTTAAAAAAATCTAAATGTCATTTTGTGAAGTTTGGCAAACACACTTTTGTTTGTTTTAAAGATACACAAACATACGTTGTTTCAGAGTTTCTTAATTGGATAATCTGATAAAATTAAAATTTACAAAGTGTTTAATTACTTCAACCAAGAAATTATAAATTGTCATTAAAAAATGCCAAATAAGTGCAGTTAACCCAAAACAGTGCCAATAACGGGCGCTGACCTGTACCAAATTTACAACCATGATCTACACCATGACATTTTTGTGCGTTTAACACCCTGTATAGCAATAATCTTCTGCCACAACAATCTGACTAAATCATACACGTACTAAAAGCTGTAATTTTTTTTTCACACAATCATAAGCATTGAAGCGAAATACAAAGACAAAAACAAAAAGCCCGAGATAAATCAGTTTAGGTTCATCCACATTGCCACAAAATGTGACATTTTGCTCCTGGTTCATCAGTCACCATGGATGGTATACCGCTCCCACTTCTTTGTCGGGTCATATATCTGCAAAAATTTACAAAAAGGTTATTGTGTCTATCAATTATAAAAGGCTTAAATAGCAAATGGATCACCCTACTTTTTAAGTTTTTATTCATTAACGTCACACTACTATATTTTCAGTCAATTTCATCATACTTCGATTTTGCAGTCACGTCACTCACTACATCCACTTTCATTAAAGATTTTGGACAGAAAACGTTAAAAAAGTAACGGAAAACCAAAGTTATTCTTATATATATATATATATATATATATATATATATATATATATGTATATATATATATATATATGTATGTATGTATATATATATATATGTATGTATGTATATATATATGTATGTATGTATATATATGATAAAGTTAAGATAACACTTTTGTTGTATGTATCCGTTAAAATACGCATAAAATGACTAATGAACATATAAATATATAGTACTGAAGATTTATGTAAACTTTTGATTTAATACACAAACCAAAAGAATAAATAGATAAGGTAGCGATAAAAACCCGAAAGACAGTATCTCTAAATTATCTACAATTATATTTTCTTAACCCAAAATCTATGTGGGTGTGGGGGGGGGTGTGTGTGTGAGAGAGAGAGAGAGAGAGAGAGGGCACCTCCCATCTTGAAGCCGGAAAAATATGCTTGTTCTTTTCATACCAGTGCCTTTCAACAACTTTCCCTGCATGGGACTGAGAAAAGTGGGATTGAGATTTATGTCTTGTTCAATTAAGCCAGTCTCAAACCCAGCTAAAGTTGCCCAGGGAAAAATAGGAAAAAGTAAACACGCAGACAGGAAAGACAATTCTCATTTCTTGTTTAAGTTAGTGACATGGCTTCTCCACGGAAGATGAAGGGGGACGTAGAACACCCAGTGAAACTCAACCCCCGCCCTACAACACACTACTTTTTAGGATGTTAAACTTAGAAAGAAAAAAACTAGTTGGATACTCATTGTGATTTTAGCAACAATGATTCGTCTAAAGGGTTATAATTAATCCTGAAAAGCTTCGATTTTATGATCCATTTGTTTCAAGTAAAACAACTAGGAAATCATTTTCATGGAAAATTTTCATGCAAAAATACTCTGATCACTTATGTTTGGCTAACACAATGGAATTGGCCCAAAAAAATTTCAAGCAAATCAATTCAATGAAACAAACTGATGGAGTAGCTTTTAGGAGAGGTAAGTAGAAAGAAAAGTGGTTTATTTATTTATATATATATATATATATATATATATATATATGGGGGAGTATTTAATGGTTACTTTTTTATTTAATCATCAATGGTTACTCTCATTATCAATCATTGGATCAAAAATGAAAGGTTGAGATTTAATGGTTAGTTGGAAAATGCAATTAATGCAAGTAGGTGAGTCATTTAATGCATTAAATCTCAACCTTTAATTTTTGATCCAATGGTTGATAATGAGAGTAACCATTGATGGTTAAATAAAAAAATAACCATTAAATACTTCCCCATATATATATATATATATATATATATATATTTTTTGGGGGCTTCATTTTCAAATGACTTTTGGAGCTGACATCCATAAGTCATTTTCCTTGAGAGAAAAGATGATTTTCCCATGACTAGTATAATTGACAGTTGATTCCATTTTCATGAAACTCCTGAACACCGGAAAATCGAGAAAACATTTTCCAGAAATCATTTTCTGTGAAATAAACGGAAAGTTCAGTTTCTTTAAAAGCCATCATAGTAAACTAGGGATTTATTGTATCCTCTCTCCATCCCAAAGAAGATAGTCCCTCTTTCCTCTTTGGACTCAAGAAAATAGTCCTATTTCTAAAGTACTAATAATTTTAGTGCAATCTGAAGAATGTACAAGCAAGTAAAGCTACAATTTTAAAAAGTTTGACTCATCAAATGGGACTATTTTTTTGGAACGGTGGGAGTTAAAGATTAAATCTTCCCAAATAAATGTCAACTGAAGTTCAAGAAATCACAACAGCAACTGGCATCTCTTCATATCCTCTTCCTCAAGATCTACGTTACTGCTTGTGTTCACTCATAACTATTGCAAACAAAAGCAGAATATGGACAAAGTAAGTTTCCATACCTCATCCTTTTCTATAGTCGCGTCAGCAATTGTTCGCACATCTTCATGCACATCAAAGTGGAAAAGCTGTGGAAGTAAAAAAACAAAAAACAAAAAGAAGGGAACATCAGTTAATGATAAACCTTGCAAAAATAATCCCATGACATGAGAGAGAGAGAGAGAGAGAGAGAGAGAGAGAGAGAGAGAGAGATTCCATTTATTCATTAGTTTCATTTTCCCAGCTCATATATACAACCTAGATCAAGCACTATATGACACTGTCCGCAAAACAAGTAAACATTATAAGACCAGATTACAAAAGCAGTCCTCCATCCGCTAAATACTAGCGTTAACTCCGATTACTCTCATTTCCCTCCTAAATTTATTTTCTTTGTACGTCTCTAGAGCTTTTATTCACAATAAAAATGGGTAAGCTGGAATGTACCTCTGATAAGTTTTAGAATTATTATGATTAGTACTAAACTCAAGTAGAGTTAACCCTTGCTCATTCGTACTGCAATATAATTACTTTCATTTCCCATCTAAATTTATTTTCTTTGTACTTCTCTAGAGCTTTTATTTACAGTAAAAATGGATAAGCTTACTAAATTCAAGATTTACGAAATGTACACCTCCCAAACATAGGACCATGGCTGGGACACTTGTTAAAGTTCCAATAAAAGAAATATTTGACATTAACTCGTACACAGGCCAGTATAAAGCATGTGCCCAAATTATAATACCACATTAGCATGATCTAACGGTTGGATATCAACCACTATTAATTGCTTCCTTAGTTTCTTTTACTTTCAGAAATATGTATGGAGGTAAAGAGCTGCAAATGCCATGAGCTGAGCTTTAATTTGTTTGTGTTCGGCTCGTTTGCTAAACGAACTTTAAAAATACCTTGAGTCTGGTTCATTTACTAGATGAACAAGCCCGAGCTGAGCTTTTTTTTGCCAACCCGTTCACTTTTAAGTACTATAAATCTTTGCAAAAGTTGACTCTTTTACAAACAAATAAAATAAAGTATATTTTAACGTCATAAAATAATAGATCAATTACATTATGTGGCACATAAAAGACAATGTCTAATTATATAATGTAAGTACATATTTCATAACTTTCAAAGAAAATACTTGTATCTTGTATAAATTAGTTTTTTATTCCTAATAAATTATATGCAAGCCAAGCCGAGCTTTAGCAAGCCAAAACTACCTTTGCTTTAGCTTGCCTTGTTTATCTAACGAGCCTAAACACCAAGGCCGAGCTTGACTAGTTTGTGTAACGAACGAGGCCAGCTCGAATGGGCCAACCTAAGTTCAAGAACCGTTTGGTTTGCTTGCAGCCCTCGAGGTTCAGAAAGAGAGTTAACTTTTCTCTTAACTTCGGATAAGGATAAGGGAAACATGAAGGTCTTTACTCAACTTAACTCAACTTAGCCTTGGACTCAATCACTTGGGCCTGCTACATTAATCTTTTTCCGCCTTTCAACTCAGTTGAAAGCAAGGTCACCACACAGGCACACTCATTCATATCTTTCTTTATTATCGATGTCCACGAAACATGAAGATGTCGCACGATAAATATAAAACATGGAAAACGATCATCCGTTGTGCCGTTGTAGATTTGTATTTGAAATGGCTTCCCAAGAACCTCTCATAATTAAACCTTTTACGGTTCTATCAAATATGAGGGTTTAGAAGCATGTTGAGGACGAAAATATTACCTCCATTCATAAATTAGTGACAATATTAGGTTTTGAGTTTCTAAACAAGTGCCACTTTTAGGCTAATTGATACCCTCCCGGCCTCCCCCTCTCCCATAAAAAAAAAAAAGAATTATTGGACTAAGCATAAACTTTCTTGATATCCGTGCATTTACAAAAGTGACTCTTTTGGGGGAAGGAGGTAGTAGTTATACTTTTTGTAAATATAAAAAACAGCCGACAGATCATGAAAATAGAGTTCATCCCTTTCCTCTACCTAGTTCACAGACTTAGGAGTAACGAACCATAAGCAATTTTCTCAAACTTCACACGCAAAATTAGTGAGAACTTCATATAAATAAAAAGGCAAAGAGAAAGGATGCATACCGGACCACTTTTTCCCCTTGCTTTGTTAACAATCAGCTCATAGAAACTGTGTTGCTGCACACAAACAGACATGGGGGGACAAAAAAGGTGCAACAAGATAAATATATAACAAATTTAAGCCCAAGTCTACACACACAATACAGAAATTGTAACCAAAAGGAACTAGAAGTTTCTTACATGTGGAATGATGAGATCTTCCTTCACATAAAGGAGATTCTCAACTGAAGTTGTTCGTATCTCTCGAAACTCAGGAGCAAGTTGCTGCTGAACAGCCCTAAGGAACTCTCCAATGCTATCACCTTTCCTAACCTGACAATGCAAACCAGAATAAAATGCTGAAACAGACCATTTCAAGAATGTGCGTGTGTGCAAGAGAGAGAGAGAGAGAGAGAGAGAGAGAGAAATAGGGCAGCTGTTATTAACCTGTAGCACACGTCTATGGCCTGCTCCATCCCAGTAGCTGTAAGTAATATCAAGAGGCTCATCTGAAAATGCAGTTGACATACAACTCACCAAAAATATTTCTCGTACCAAAAACAACATTGTGAGCTTAAAAAGTAAAATTACTTCGAATCTGTTCCTGTTCACGAATCCACTGTTTCCGCAGCCGTTCACGTTCAGCTTGTTCCTCTGCCTCCCTCTCACTGAAGGAGTATGCTTCACACCCCGAAGGCCATAAATATTAAGCTCAAAGGCAACACAGACAGAAATATAAATTTATACATATATACAATTATTTTGTCCAACTTTCTCATCCCAACTTATGTGGAAAGCATGTGATTGCTTAGATATCACATGACTTAGTAAGTCATATCACCCTTTAACCCATCACATGCTTGACACATAGGTTGGGATGAGAAAACTGGACGAAAAAGTATGTATCCCTATCATATGTGTGTGTGTGTGTGTGTATATATATATATATATATATATATATATATATATATATGTATAGAGAGAGAGAGAGAGATGCCACACCTGTCAGGCAAAAAGCTAGTTTCTACTGTAGGATCTTTGCCGAATCCCCGGCGCCTTGCTTCTGTATTTTCTGCGGTGGCATGACATGAACTGATCTGTTAGCATTCAGAACTTCCTCAAATAGTTTATGAACTATAAGACAAACAGCTCACGATATTAACAGTCAGATATCCAACGTATTGTGCGTACTGCAAAGAAAGCAGACAAAAACTGCAAGTATGCCAAAGAGCATCTCAAACAACTGAAAAGCAAACACATAAAACCTCTTTACAAGCATATAATTGAAATGGATAAAGAACCTAAACTGAAGCAGACAATAGAATGCGCAAGAATATCCACCTACAACTTCATGAGCAATGGAAGGATCTGATAGCGGACGCTGGGTTAACAAAGTCAAGACCAATCTTTCAGAAGTCGTGACAATACGATTGACCGGATTTTATCAACTATTTGATTGACAAACAGTACACTTTAAATCAAGCATTAATTCGAATTTTAGAGGATCTTCAACTAGTCCAAATCTCAACAGAAAATTTCTTGTCCATATTCCAAAAGTTCATAAGGTCACTTGAAATGATGAAAATCAATGGTGAAAGTATTACAATATCATCTCCTCTGTTCTGATGCAAAATCTCCGCTAATTCAAATTTCAATGACTTTTCTAGAACACATTTTAAGGGAGAAATACAAAACAAAATACAAATACAAATTTGTTACAAGAAAAATACTAAATTTATATTCTCTCAAACCTATTATTCCTATACTCACGAGAAACCCTCCATATGAAAGGGTCCTTGTTTCTTTGTGATGAGAAAATTCATGAGATTCCAAGTATATAGCTCAGCTTCTTTTTAACTGCACAATAACTAGTAGTACACAATAAGTCATCTAGAGTAAAAGCGAAAGAGGTTTACTATTAGAGTAGGAGAATTGTTTAAATGAAAAGAGAGAGAGAGAGAGAGAGAGAGAGAGAGAGAGAGAGAGAGAGAGAGAGAGAGAGAGAGAGAGAGAGAGAGAGAGAGAGAGAGAGAGAGGAAAGTTATCTTTCCCTGAAATTCGCATTGGGCACATTTGCATGGACAGGAGGAAAGATTACTAACACATGAAAAGAAGATTAAAAAAAAAAGGACCCCCCCCCACCCACAAATCAGAAAAGCAAAAACAAGATAAGCTAATGCATCAGGAACTGCAATGCTCCTATTGTAGGAGCCCAAACAATGGCAAAGAAGACCATCCAAACCTTCAACGGCTGCATGAAAATACTCCTTTTTGGGGGGATTCTAACGTTCCATTGGACCATAGACACCCAAGTATGGCAATAATAATATAAAGCCTAAGAAACTACTTTCCTGCCCAATGTTAAGTCCTCAAAACTCAGTCTAAGCCAAGGCCTCAATCCTCAATCGCGGGATGTACAGATCCAAGAATCCTCTCAAGTACCCAGAAAAGTGTGGCCCCCTAGTTCCAGATATCTCCCATGATCAACCCCTTTTTTTCTGAATCTGGAACACAGATTATGGTTTGTGTCCCACGCAAATTACCAGCAATAAACAGATTAAAGATACTATGATCATTGATGCACATAGAGTACCCTTAATAATAATAACGGATAAATAATACTCGCTCCATCCCCAAAAAGAGACTCACTTAGACTGATTGTGCAAATCAAGGAAATGGCTGAAAATCCATTGAACTCCCTAAAACACCCATGTCATTGTGTGGCCACAATTCAACTTGATTTAGTTATTCTTATCCACAACCTCATCGGGTATTGAAGTCATTATGCTAAAGAAAATGTTTCCAACAAGGAATTGTAACTCTCCTTTTATGACAAACTAAAGAGGAAAGTGTATCTCTTCTTTTCCGATGAAGGGGGTCATAAAAACCTCCACCAACAACCACAAGAACCCAATTCAAAAGAGGAATAATTATGTGTATATTACAGTCAGGGAGATAGAGCAATCAAAACGATGGAAGATATACCTTGACCTACTGCAAGTCTGTAACTAAGCAAATAAATTGAATTTGGACCGATTAGAAGAGGAATAAGTGTATGTACGGGCATGCAGGGAAATAAGGCAAAGCGAACTCCACAAGATACCCATGACCAGCGGCAACTAAGCAACTAAATCTTGAGTTGGACCAAAATTGAAGCTATTGACATGAATACTTAAGCCAGGATAAATTTTTCAACTTGACATGAAAACTATAAAGGTTTAACATTTGTCTGAGAGGGTCAGGAGAATGGAAAACTGAAACACAAAAAGAACAGAGAACAGGATGCAAGGAAGTAAGATAACTTTAAGTAGAGGACTAAACCAAAAGACTTGCTCGCTGGAACTGTCAATCACATGTATGTCAAATAATACTTCACAGAATCATTATTAATATCAGAATCCATGTCAACAAAAAACATTAGCAAAAACCAAAAAAGGAGGTCTCAGAAACTCGAGTAGACAAACTAGTACTTACTGTTCTCCCCATCCTCTTCTTCACTTCCATTCTCAAAATCTTCAGAAAAAGATAATTTGGGGTTAGCCTTAATTTTCCTCTTTTTTTGCTTTTGTAACTGAAGCTCCTCTTCCCTGCAGAAGGAAATAAAAAATATCAAAAACAATATGAAACTTACATGAAACTAACAAATGCAAGCGCAAACCCAGAAATATTACTCACTCTTGTTGCAACTTCTGAAGTTTTTCTTTTTCTTCTTCTTCAATTTTGTTCCGAATATTAACCCTCTATAATGCATATCAACAAGTCTAATCACAACATGCTCTAGTAAACTCTATAGGGATAAGAAGCAAACAGCTAAAACAAAAAGCTACCCAAAAACAAATTACCTTCTCAACATATTGCTCCCTCGTAACGAGCCCCACTGTTTCCTTCTTGAAGGCAGTCTCGAGAATCTGTATAAATGCATTTCGGTCATTATTTTTGTCAAAAATATTCACAAATGAACACTGCATAGCTAGCCACAACTATTAAATACACAATCATCCTTCTCCTCCCCCTCAAGCCCCAACAAAATAGTTTTGTAGTTACTCAGAAATGTAAAACAGTAAAATAAAATAACATGTGGAATCGGAACCAATACCAATGCATTGTGAGATACTTCTGATGCACTTATCTCCATTAACGGAAACCTTGATAAGTGGCATAGGGGCACTCGTTAGCAAAATTCTAAATAAAATAACATGCACCAAGACCCATTATCATTTGGACAACAACAAAATTGTGATCTCCATTGTCAATCTTGAGCAAGTTCCTAAATGGAACCAAACGAGTGTTGAAAAGAAATTGATTCCTTGAACAGCTATTTGTACCTCAATCCCGAAATGAGTTGTAATTTAATCCGAACTAATTTATAGTTGTGGTTCAACTGGTTCTTATAATCTTCATTTATTAGGCTCTATTTATTTCAGTGTAAACGATTTTCAAGAAAATAGTTTTCATTACAAGAAATATTGTGAAAGCAAAGGAATGTGATCCTATAACTGGTTAAATTGCTACCATCAATATAAATTTATGCCTGAAATAAAAATGGAATATCCTAATACATAACTATTAAGGTCTGATTGATACGCAAGAATGGGCATTCCATTCCATGCAATTCTAGTGTAAATTTCATTCTATGGTAGTTCAAATGGCATGGAATTGAATGACCACTCTAGCGTACCAAATGAGCACTTACTGTAGTTTTCCTGCAAATTATTTTACATCAAAACAAACTGAACCTATCTGCATGCTTTTCCTAACATTGATGCTTGTATGGGATAGAGCTACTAACTACTTCATAGTCATAATCTCTATGGTTCTTCATTGACTAAATTCTATAAGAATTTACTTATTTTGCAAATTTCTAAAACTTGTAGTCATATTTTTTTATATACTCCCTATGTTCCACTCAGAGAGTTTACGTTTGAAAAATCTACTCTGTAATAAATAATTGATACTCTCTCCCTCCATTCCAGGCAAAGAGTCCACTATACTATTTTGGGATGTTTTAGTTAAAGAGTCTACTTTAGAAAAATTATTCTTACAATTTTCATAATATTTCATCTTTACCCTCCACTTGTGTTGTAATCATCATATTTGTACTTAAGTATTTTTGTAATTATGACCAACTCCAATAACACTAATATATCCCTTAATAATTAAACTTTTCAAACGTGGACTCTTTGGGTGGAAGAGAGGGAGTATATTAGTATCCTTAGAGTTGATCATTATTACAAAAATGCTTGCGTGCAGCCTAAGTGCCTATAACAAATATGGAGGGTAAAGTTAAAAAGTTATGAAGATTGTAAGTGTAATTTTTAAAAGTGTACTCTTTAGAAGAATAACCAAACAGAATAATGAACTCTTTATATTGAAAGGAGGGAGTAGTTTGTAATAATTAAACTTTTATCCTTTTTAAGTAGATAAATAATGATAGGATATGTAAAATAAGGATCCTAAATTGGTCAAATTAACTTTTAAAAGTCAAACTATCAACTTTTAATATTGTGAAATGACCTTGCTTTGGACCAAATCGAGATTCATGTAGCCAACCTCGGTTAATTGGGACAAATGCTAGGTTGAGTCGAGATTCATGTAGCCGACCTCAGTTAATTGGGACAAATACTAAGTTGAATCGAGGCAGTGTACAGAAAAATGTAGCAACCCTAGACTGAATTAGATGGCAATAAGCCAAGGAAAAAAATAAAAAATTGAACTAAACAAAATCAAATAAATTAAATTAGCTGGACATAGACAGTGTGGACGGACCTCGGATGTACCGGAACCGAATTGAAGAAGGCCGGTTTGACCATTAGAAGAAGCGGACTTGTTCTTCAGCTCTTGAATTTTTTTCCTCTCGGCTTCTCTTTGCTTCTCCAGCCTTCGAATCCTGACGGCGTCTTGCGCCGTCCCTACGTACCCATCTCCCATTCCCGACATCTTTCCCTCCTTCCTCTCAGTTCTCCGTCACGGGGAAAACGAGCGTCGACGGACGGAGCTCAGTAACGGCACGCAGGTCGCTCGCTTTTCTCTTCTGGGGAGAAGAGGATCGGTGCGATTTTTGGTGGATTATTTTGTGTAAACGATACTTAGGCTGTATTATATATTCGAGGATTCCTACTTGCACCCAAAAATAAATTACTTAGCGCCCCATTACTAATTAGACCCATTCTAATATTTTTAAGGGACTTGTTATTCCTACCTCTAAAATTGCTAAGTATATTTATTTATTTAATTTATTTATTTTTTAAATATTATACCACTTATATTATTAAATATATCCTTATTTATATTTCTATTTTACCCTTAAATAATAATTTAATAAAGAGAAAAAAAAGGAAAAAAAATAGGGGGGCTAAAAACTTGCAATCACTGTGATCGAAGAATGGAGACAGACAGGGGAAGAGAGAGTGAGAGAGAGAGAGTAGAAACTTGCAATCACTGTGACTCGTCCCTGTCCCCCACTCCTCCACCGTTAACTTCTGCCTCATTCATTCCTCCATTACTATCCCCCATTCTCCTTCATTTTCATTTCATTTGCCTGTACAATTAACCTTCCTCCAGTGTGCCCCCCTTTTTCTCCAGTGTGCGGTATTCCTTGATCGCACACCTTAAGGAATGTGTGGCACTGATCCACTGCACATACCTTAGGGCGTGCGGCAAAGGGGTGCCGCACATACCATTAAGCGTGCGGTTAGGGGTGTCGCACATATCATAGTAATAAAATTATTTTAAGGGTAATATAGTCTTTTGAAATTGTGGCAATTTTGTAATAATGGTAAAGGGGTATACTCAGTAATTTTAGGGGTGGGAATAGCACTGCTCTATTTTTAACCCCTCAAAGTACTAAATACACCCTCTATTAATTTTTTATTCTACCCTTACTAATATTTTTCCTAAAATACTAAGTACATTCCACTTCAAACACACCTCACCCCATCTTCCATCTTTCTGGTACACCTCACCCCCTTCTTCCTCCCTTTCCTCCACCCCCACGCCCCCTTCCTTCCCCCCCACCAACACAGCCGCCTTCCACCTCCCTTCCCCGCCTCCTCATTCCCCCCACCCACCCACCCACCCACCCCACCGCCCGCACCACGCCCACCTAGCACACTTCCCCCATCCCACACACAGTCCGCCCCCTTTTTCTTTTTTTTTTTTTAAACAGTTTGTTTGGCACTGAATTACCGAATACCCATAGCGGTGTTCGGCACCCCTACCGAACATCACTATGAGTGTTCGGTAAGGGTACCGAACACCCCTAGTGATGTTCGGTAGGGGTGCCGAACAGCCTAAAAAAAAAAAAGAGTATTTAAGTCTAAATTTATAACGACATTTTTATAATTTTTGTTGAGGGGTGTACTCAGCAATTTTATAAGTGTAAATAGCAATTCTCTATATATATATACGAGAACCGAGTTTTGTAATTGTGTTGAGATTTCCCCTCGACTTTTGGTTATTTTACTAGCAAACCCTAATAGCGTTACCGTTAGCCCCTTATTAACTCACAACTCACTTACTTCCATGGGACCCTAATGTGTGAGTTCAATCTTATACTAGCAAGTGCAGTGATAGAGATTCAAAAAATTTGTCCTAATTTTTCATTTAAATCTAGATAGTTAAGCATGCGCAACTAGATATTACATCACTTAATTCGTTATGCCGTCGTTTAAACTATCACTTGTTTAAGAGTTACATTATGCTGAGAAATTTGTATTACTGTTCATATAATTGGTCAAAAGCTGAGTCATTTATAGGAAAAGAGCCTACTATTTTATTTTAAAATGTTTCACTTGAAGATTTACTTTAAAAAATTATGCCTACAATTTTCATAATTTATAACCTTACCCTCCACATGTGGTATAAATATATTAACCATGCTCAGGTATTTTTGTGTAATTATAAAAAATTCTAATGGTACTTATATATACCTTAATTATTAATTTTTTTAAATGTGGACTCTTTATATAGAATGAATGGAGTATTTTACAATGAAACATGCATAATACAATAATTGGCATATGTAATATTCTCTCCGTTCCAACAAAAATGTCCACGTTTGAAAAATATAATTATTGAGAAATATGTTAATATCATTAGAATTTGTCATAATTACAAAAATGGTAGAGCATGATTAATATGATCATAACACACGTAGAGGGTGAAGTTGAAAAATTATGAAATTTGAAAGCATAGGTTTTTAAAACAATATGATATCAGCACTCTAGTTCTGTTCCACGACACTCCAAATATAGTGCAAGAAGCATCACGTATAAGTAAAATAAAGCAATACTTTGAGTGTCGTGGTACATAATTAGAGTGTCAATATTCTAACCCTTTTTAAAACTAGACTCTTTAATCTAAACATTGCAAAAAAAAATAATAGATTTTTTTTTTTTTTTTCAGGGATCGAAGAGAGTATCCCTAATATTATCCATCATATAATATATGAATGAAGGCGATTTTCCCTCCACGTGGATAAAGGTTATAATCTGTTTCTAAGAAATTCAAAAGTGATAAAGAAACAGAGACGGGGGGTTGTCTTCACGAGTTTAAACATATTCCACCTTCATATTCACTTCTAATGGGTGATTCCTGTGCACTTCACTGTCAATTATAGTCCTTGTCATGTAGGTGTTTTTATAGATTAAGCACTCACAAAATTATCATTCGTGATAAAAGGAAATCTTGTGAGCGAACGAGGACTTTTTTTTCCTGAAAAACGCAAATGAGGATTGAGTGTATGCTTTGCATATGGCTAGCTAATTATTGATGTGCAACAACATATCATTGGATGATTCATCTAAGCTTATGGTAAGTCAATCAAAGAGTACATAATTAATATGAGTCGTACTCTCGAACTCAGATTATGATAATAATAATAAGTTTAGGAAAGGTGTTGGTGAGCGGGCTCAACACCATTTGCTTGCATTAGTTAGTGCTTCAAATGCTAAACATTAACTTTAGTACTTATATTGACACCTCAACCAATTTGTTGACTTTAATTCTTAATTTTTAAATGACAACCTATGAATAGTCGCTAGAATTCTACAAGTTCATGTGCTATGTGCACTTGTGCAGTCTTTTAATAATAACAACAACAACAACAACAAAAAGTTGGTACAAATAATTAGCATGTCAAACCCACTTTATACTTGATTTGTGGCTTGGCCAGATTCTACTCAAATTTTATGAAGTACGTGTCACACCAATATTAAGTATGCTTTATATTTATGTAATTTACCATTTTAAATTTACTTATTACAACATAGATTGTCAAAGAATATACTTAATACAAACCAGGACATTAATAAATTGAACTTGGACTAGGTAGGTTGCATAAAAATTTTAATCCATTTTGAGCTCATTTAAATTTTTACTGATACAATGGCTCAACCGTGACTAATGTACAACTCCATATAACCTAATCCCATAGCCTAGGAGAAATTCAACCAAGATACGAGAGAAGTGGGAAGTCAGTCACAAGTTTAAGGTTTGGAGTCTTGGTGAGTGAGCTAATCAATATCATGATTAGGACAACAATCAAACATAGCCCTGCAGTGCTGTGCTTTTGTGCATGGGAGGTAATGTTAACCTTGGACACCAATCCATGGCAAAAGTGAAAGCAAATTTGATGCCCAGTAAAAAGAATTTCACTCAAATACATTCCACGAGGCCGAGAGATCCGCTAGTACCTCGAGCAAAGATGGTGATTGTCTGATTGAGAGTCCCAAAAACTATGTTAGCCACAAACACAACCGTGAACCCGGTATTAGTGAAGACTTTCTCCATAATCTTTGAACTCACGTACTAGTAGTAATCTTAGTGCTTATGGAAACTGGAGTTAAATAGTGCACAAGCAGAGGTGAATGGTAATTACTAACAAAGTTGGATTTTCTAATGATGTCGATATGCTAGGTGGTTCCAGAAAAAATATGATTATTTTGACAGAGAGATCTAGATAAGGTGGAGGTGATCTCCACGACTAGCCAAGTTATCAATGTATTGATAAGGCTTGTGAATAATACATATTTTATTTTACAGCAATTTACCATGTCTGAATTACATATTTAGAAATTATTTCTAGAAATATACGAAAAAGCTTGTAAAATTAGTGAGCTTGCCTTGGTTGATTGCATGATTGAGATAGATTGTGCACACAAGCTTGTACTAGCTGCTTTAATTGAGATTTCTTAGTCCCTAATTACTTGACGAGCTTCTTGACCACTGGATTTCTAAAAAGAATTCAAATAATTTTTGAGCTACTACCAAATACTAAAATAGTTATTTTTATTAAAAAAAATTTATACGTACACAATGGCTCAAAATTGAGACCTCACAAGCCAATCCCATTGGTTAAAAAAGATAAGTTTTGAGAAAGAAAAAAAAAAAATCCTTATTAACATGCTTCTTATTTTTATCTTTATTTTTTGGGTTAGGGTAGGCGTTGGTCCCCAAAAAAATAAAAAATAAAATAAAATAAAGAATGAAAGAAAAAGTAACAACAAAAACAACAAGAAAAGGCGGTAAATAGAAATCGTACGCATTATTGTAAACTGTTATTTTTAGTGGAGGGGATAGCGGATAAACCCTTTTAATGGCCATCAAGTTTCTGAAAACGGCACACAGATTGTTGATACAGATTGCTACGAATTAGATTACATTGAGCTTTATTCATTTTTTAATTCAATGGATCAATTGAATCAGGATGCTTGCTGTCAATCCATTCACCCCCCAAATCGATCAGTCACAGATAACTTTCAGCAGCCTCCAATCTCCAATCGATTCCATTCCGACTCCAGGTTCAACTTTCTCCCCTTTCACTCATCGTGCTTGTTTAATACGCAATAGTTGTAATTCATTTCCATCTTATTTGAACTCATGGAGCGAAATTTGTGCAAAAATATAAACTATGGTTTTATCCAATTATTGATCTTTATAGATTGTAGACTTGTCCACATGGGTCACAATTTTGATTCCCTTTCTTATTGGTATTAATATAAGGCAAAAGTTATTTGGGCACAAGTTAAGAACCCACTTCTAGCATGTTTTGTCTCGAGAATTATCCTAGTGTTACTTGAATTTGTGCGTACTTGTGCATAGGTGGTAATCGATACAAAACTTACTATATCTAGCTCTTAAAATGTGTCCTCAGAGCACATGTTAGCCAAACCTTTAGTATAATTTTGGATAAATGAAGGCTCAACAATGTTAGGTAAGTAAACGAAAATGGTTGGGAACTCAAAGCAAGTGCCTCTTTTTTTTTTTTTAATTATTATTATTATTATTTTTTAATGTTAGAGTTTGAGTACCTCTAAGTTATTGATTTGGTTTATGCCAATCTCACTACTAAGCATCAGTCTGGAGTCATAAGTGATAGTTTAATGCTAGGAAATTAGGAGATATTTCCAGCTTTGACTCTAGTTTACCTGTCATAAAGTGTGATTGGCATACCATATCCCTTACTTGTTGGGTTTGCCAAGTATGTAACCTATCATATCTTAACATATCATTTTGTGAGTCAAAGTTAATATGATTAATTTAAATTCCCCAGCATTACAGTAAGTTTGGATGTGTTTCATGTTATGCTGAGTGAGGCTGACTGTTATGAGTTATTTGAATAGGCTAATCCGTAGTCCCCATTTTTGGCTATGCATTCTGGATATATCTTATGTTATCCTGTATAACACAGCCGACAACTATATACTGTTTGAAGAGGGATTGGGAGTCCCGATTTTTCTGAGTGCTTTTGATGTTAGGAGTGTTAATTTGTGCCAAAATTAGTGGGTATTTGCTATCTAATTGAATTTTAAAGAGTAGAGTGGGAAGTGTAGATGCGTTTGAATGATTGATGTGTGGACAATATCCAATCATTTTACCCTTCTTATGCCAAAGAGGGCAATATAGCGCGAAACGTTTTTTTTGGGAAAGTTTCAAAGGTCATAATTCCTGACCGCCAAACTTGGTTGTCTTTCGCGTTTGTAATATTATTAGTACTGTTATGGTCACTGTATGTAGACCGCAAAGAAAACGGAAATGGAAGGATAGCAAGATAAGTAGAGGCGAGATAGAGAATGTAGAATGGCACACTTTAAATTAAAGCCCTCTGGTCTGTTTATAATAATAAATGCATGGAAATCTAACATACTTTAACAGCCAAACCTTGAGCACGAAAATTTTATTGTGTCTTGAAAATCTCAGTCTTATGGTTTTGCTACAAGTTTCATTACCATACTTCTCATTAGTCTATATGATTTGCTATTGGGTACTACCCCCCAAAGGTCTAACTAATTTCTCCTTAGTAATATACATGTCCTATCATTGTATAAATAACTACCATTTAATGGGCCTACACTAAGTGAAATATTGTGTCTTCATTGAATGCTCCTCTGTAAAGTTGTAACTTTGCATAATGTCACAATGTTAGACCTTGCAACAGAAAGCCATAGATCTGCATCGTGTTGCGAGGTTGGATCTTGCATCAACTTGTTTCCACTTAATGTGGATGAGTTCTTTCTGGAGGGGGACGAATGACGTGTTTTACATCAGTTGTTTAGAGCTGTCACACCATTTGGACCAGTGAAACTAAGAATAGGATTGCATTTTTCTGGTCCGAAAGCAAGTGTTTGTTACCTGCTCCTTAATAATATCTAGATGCATCTCTTTTTTGCTCTCTTCCTCCCTCTTTCCCTTTTTAATGACATTTACTCCATTGTTGAAAGGCCTCAAGAACTCAAAGAATGTAATATGTCAAGAAAAGTTCAGAAGGCTGATCGCGAGAAATTGAGGAGAGATCGTCTAAACGAACAGTTTACGGAGTTGGGGAACACACTTGGTAAGTATACTTGTTGTTCATACGTAAGATGCCCTCATCTGTATGTTAAACTTTCTTTGCGTTGAAAATTTGAAAATAGCTCAACCAAAGGATATTGGGTTGGTTTTGTAGTTTTCTTCTTTTTACCATCAGTATTGTGCATATATTCAACTTTCTACCCGCTTGTAGTTTAGGATATGCTGCTAGTTTTACGCATGAGTCCTCCTGTCATTCACTTGGTATTAATTGCAATGGCCAAGCCAGTAATTTACAGAAAGGGGGTCAAAATTTTTAGAATCTTCCTCTCGTAGTCTAATATTATGGAAAATAATAAGAAAGTGGATAAGAAATCCACCATTACAACCAAAAAGACATAATAACAATCAAACTCACAAGACTGAAACCTATACATCCAGATACGACCAACAAGACGACCACAAGAAAGAACACATGGGCTCGATGATCAACAACCACCGCCCCTCTGCTTAGGTCATGGTTCTCCATAACTTACATTACACCAACCTAAGTGTCTTCTGACCCTCAATCTTTCTTATGATTGGCTAATGACACACCCACTCTCATATACTCCCTCAACGGATTCTCCAACTTGACCCCCATGTGAGAAAGGACACGATCAGGTTCCCTAGTGTCAATCTCCTTCCCCAGAGGCTCAAGGGACATAATAAAACCTCCATTCCTCATCCCCTCTTGAACATCATGGAAAGCATGCCTTTCCAGTTTGATCCATGTGGACAGTCATTGACAAGAAGCAAGTGACTCACACACTGACCTTCAGCCTCCGATAGCGCTTGCTCTGCTTGGAACTTTCGTCGAGAAGAAGAAAAATACTTCTAGGTCACGTGGCTCTTGCCTAAGAATTTCAGTCAGAGATCCCTCCTCCTCCTCAACCTCACCCCCACACAGTATAAAACTCTCCATTTTACGAATTATTAATTTTTCAAAATTAAAGGGGGGTCTAGATCCCTTACCTTCCATGTCATTTCGCCATCTGATTAATCGCACTTACTTTATGAGGCTGGTGAGTGAAACTGCACTTGTTTTTTGTAAGCTTGATATACATTATAGAGCTCCTCGCTAATGGCTTAAGGTTTTGAATGATTTGGGCCATTTGACAACATAACATGGTATCAAAGCTTAGGTGAAGCAAGGTCTTGGATTCAAGTCACCCTGCATGTATTTATTTCCACCAATTTTGTGAGTAATCATATTGGCTCCCTGTTTAGTTTGTACCTCATTTTATCTCTCTCTACGTGTGAAACGGGTCACACATCCCATGTTAAGGTTGATATACATTGTTAGGCTCGTCTCTAATAGTTCAAACTTTCAGATAGTTGGTAACTACGCCTTATAAAAAAAAAATTTAGAGCTACGTCTTTGGATCTTATAGTTGCATGTGTGTCAGCCAAGTTAATGCACAAGTCACTATCCTTGAATTTGTTGTGAGTTGAAATCGCAGAAAATGTCTTCATTTGTGTTAACTGGAAGAAGAGACTCCAAAAAGAACTGATGGGGATATGGAGGGAGATTTTGGCTGCAGCAATGCCAAAATTCCTTTTTTTTGGTGTGTGTGCAACTTTTTCTTGTTTTTCAACAATTTTGTGGACTTGATAAAACATATTTATAGGTGCTCTAGTTTAGGGGTAATCCATGGTAATGTAATCTCAAATGTGGAGTCTATAAATACAAGTCAGAAGTCCAGTACTAATGGCCGTTGCATAACTTGACCATTGACTGCTCGGCCAAGAATATGAGATAGATAGTTTACTGCTCTGGCAGGAAATAAAAAAAAGAGAGTTTACTGCTCTGGCTCAAACGATCATGTGTACTTTTGAATTCTACTTACTGAAAAGCCACCCACTTGAAGGCAAACTGCTGCACTGGCATGAACAAATCATATGTACTTTTGAATTCTAATTGCTAAAGCCCCCACTTGAACTTAATTTGTTGATTCACAATCAACCTTGTGCGGTGGCTTATAGCCAGTTGCTATTCTCCTTGCTTTTTCTTACTCTACCAAACCTTTGAATCAGTTCCAGATAGTGAAGATATCTTGTCAATTTTATATTCTTCCCTTTACCCGTTTCACCCAAATCCTTCGGCAAGGAAGGGGGTCAAATAAGAGAGTGTTCATATAAACCCATAATGAATGTATCTTTTGATCCTTCATCTGTGCCTATGAACTGGATATTGTGAGTTCATTGCTGGAAAATTAGATTGTAATGTCACAATGTGCAATGCAGATCCTGAAAGACCTAAAAACGACAAAGCATCGATTCTTTCTGATACAATCCAGATGCTGAATGATTTAACTTCTCAAGTCAACAGACTAAAATCGGAATATGCAGCACTTACCGAAGAATCTCGTGAGGTGATTTTTTTTATGCAGTTTTACTTTATGCTCAAATGACCCATTGATATGTATTTTAATTGGTCAAATTCCATTTCAATTGAAAGCAGTTGACTCAGGAGAAGAATGATCTGAGAGAAGAGAAGGCATCCCTGAAATCTGATATCGAGAACCTTAATCTTCAGTACCAGCAGCGACTTAGGGCTATGTATCCATGGGCTGGTATGGATCAGTCGGTTGTAATGCACCCGCAACCCCCTTCTTATCCCTTTCCAGTGCCAATGCCAATTCCTCCGGGTTCGATTCCGATGCATCCATCTTTACAGCCATACCCCTTTTTTGGAAATCAAAATCCCGCAGTTGTTTCAAACCCTTGTCCTACTTTCGTTCCGTATATAAGTCCTAATACCCTGATTGAACAGCAGTCCGTCCAATATGTATCTCCTGTTCGGCCGCCAAGTTGTAGGTCAAACGTATCAAGCAAACAAGGTTCTAGAAACAAGTCATCAGATCAAGGGGAGAGCAAAAGGCGAGAAGATGAGGATTCTAATGATGTTGCTACAGAGCTGGAGCTTAAGACACCTGGATCAGCTGGAGAACAGGTCAGTTTTAGCCTGATGGGTCACCTGTAGATTGCAAGGTTCAAAAGAATGATTTGGCACTAATATGCTTAGATTGCAGGATCGTTCACCAGGACAAATGAAATCAAGGAAATCGCAGAGAAAGGAAAATAATATTTCGGATGGGAGCTCTTCAAGCAGGTGTTCTTCATCTCGTACTATACAGGCTAGCTCGTCGAGTAGTGTTGTTGATGGCAGGAAAGCTGACGGTTGATGGAGAGTATAACCGTGGTATAGAGGTATAGAATTTCTCTGTGTTTGCTATCTACTCAGTACTCCGTTCTGCTTTAGTCTTATTAACACATGTTTGGAAGACGGTCTAAATGTCTCGTAAATAATTTCAGGCAGACATTTATATTGAAACAAACAAGTTATCAGGCAGAATAGAAGATGCTTCTGCCTGCATGCATTTTCCTATATCGTGGCTTAATCGGTCCTGCATATACATTCATGCCATCATTGAAGGTAGGAGATTAATTTTAGAATTTCGGTTTTGGGGGCATGTTGGGGGTTGTACACTTTACGGGCAACTATTTATATCAAATATGAAGCTGACCGTAATAATGAAATGATTACATTGGTTGTATAATGTATCAATATTTGTATATAATAAGTATGTAACCCAATTATTTGAAGCTACATACGCAAATAACAGTTCCATTAAAACATGTTTCGTCTACTACCTTCAATTCACTTTGTTTTTACCTTCTACAGTATGAGATGCCAAACTTGATTCAATCTGAAGGCATCTTTTGTTGAGGTCTTGCTTTGTGACAGAATGTAAAGATATATGAATATGAGCTTATTCTATCTATAGAGAAACCTTAAAATCCCTTCTTATGGTCCCCTCACTATTTGTTTGGGTCCTTGTTAGCATCAAAGCACTACCCTACCACATGGCAGGAGTTGGTTTGTGAACATATCTTCAGTGCCTCGACAAAACCAAAATATCTGTCTGATAGGTTAGATATATTGCGAGTGATAGAGAGAAGGTTTCATAGGCTGATTTTGTGAAAATTGCCAGATTGTTTCTACGGGGTTGGGTTCTGATATTTTGAATACAAAATCCGTACACCAACCTTATCCACCACTCAGTAGCTGAGACTGAAATATTAAGACTTCAACAACAGGTTATTATTTTGAATGTTGGCCTCCGAGAGCAAATGATTTTCTCAATAAAACGTCAGCCTTGTTTTGTTTTGGTTCTTGTGGATGAGAGAGACATCTTCTGTCAGCTTATGTTAGTAGTTAGTACCTCTCTGTTCACCTTTAATGCTCTCTATAAATGGGATTTATTGATTGGAACCTTCAAAATTAATTGAGCATTTGAACAAGTATTGTCAACACACTAAAATGCACCACCAAAATTAATCACCAACACTCCCATCTCCATGCGAGAAATAAAAAGATTCGTCAAAATTAATCAATACAAGAAATAAATAAAAACACCAAGACTCAAATATAGTATGGACGACGTTGATCAACTAATAACATACAACTCTGTCCAAACACACACACACACATAAACCCATACTTCAGGCACAACTTAGGATACCAAATGCACTGCTGAGAACTAATCACCAATAAACATAATACGTTTTGGCCACCCGAGCTCCATACCATTAACAACTGAACTGCTTAAAACAAAAATAAGAAGGTAAAATTTTAAAAATGACCGTTTTACGGGTATTTTTTATAAGATACATCTTCCTGAACGACCCACCATATGTTGATGATGAGCGAAATTGTAAAGGAGTGGGCTCTGTCTTACGAATAAGGACGACCAACTTAAATAAGAAAGGCTAGGCTTGCAATGGTAATGTCAGGGAAAATGTGGCAGCCAAAAAACAGAAAAGGGAAACTGGAAGACGTGGCAATAATTGAAGGGGCCTCAGTATGGATTATCCTATCCGTAGGAAAAATATCACAAGTCAATATAAAATTGACAAAGAGTATAAGTAGCGGCGGTCGGGTTCAGTTAAAAGGTCACCAAGACGGCTAGACGCCGCCGTTGGTTATTTTTTTAACGTACTTTAAAACCAACCTTTAAGAAAAGACGACAAGAAGCTCGTGTTCTACTATGAGTTAAAACTAGGCCAAATTACAATTTTCCCCCCAAAGTATACACCAAATTTCAGTTTGCCACCCATATTCCGTTTTGTCCCATTACGGTACCCAATGTTACAATTTGTCCCAGTTTCACCCCTGGGACGGACGGACGTTAAATTTTTTAACGGAAGTTGGTCATGTGCATGTCACGTGATAAGTAAAATCGAAAAGTTACTATATTGCCCCCAATAGTTGTATTTGATTAAAAAAAATATTATTTCTTAATTAAAAATTTCTTTCTTTCTTTTCAAATTAAAAAAAAACAAAATTTAAAAAACATAACATTTCAAAATTTAAATTGAAAAATGTAAATAAAAAAATCAAAATTCCATTAAATCAAAATTCTTCCAAATCAGAAAAAATCAAAATTCTTCCAAATCAAAAATTCTTCCAAATCAAAATTCTTCCATTGATCAGAATAGAATCGCTCGGGGATTCGGAAATCGTGCTGCAACCTTTATGTATTGATCAGAATAGAATCGCTCGGGGATTCGAATGATCGCACGGTGCTATCACATGGGCGCACCGCCATCAAGACGACCAGAGTAAGCTTGTGGTGAGTTGTGGCCGAATTTGAGGAAGGAGAGAGATAGGAGGCTTGGCCTAAGTAATGGAGATAGCGCTCGAGGTTGGTGATGGGGTTGTGGCGCGACGGGCCTGCTGGGAGGGAAAGGACGGATTGGGAGGAAGGCCACCGGAGTGGGCTGCTGCTACTGTGGGCTCGATTGCGATTGAGGTTGGAGATTGGAACTCCGGTGAGGCAAATGTGAAGAGAGGGAAAGGGTTTGGTGGGAGAGGAGAGCTAACAGAATAATGTTTTAAGAAGAAAAAAAACAAATAATATTAAAATTGAAAAAAGACTATATTTAGAAAATGTTTTGTTTTTATCTTTTGACAATAGAAAATGTTTGTTAATAATTGTGCCACCTTTTACAATTTTATCGGTGTTGTTTGAATTTACGATTTTTTTTTAGTAGTAAAAAAATCAATAACGAACAAGACCTAGATGTAAATTATTTTGAATGGATAGAACGAGACGATTTTCATTTCCATCCAAGATTATATTTTATGGTAATGAAGTTGCAGCATAACGTGAAATATCGTAATATAACGTAATACTATTTTCATTAAAATAAGATTTTAATTTAACATAAAGTTTATGAAAATATGTTGAATTCAATTGTTTGTGTATTTACTCGAAATTAATTGTTGAGTTGCTTGAATAAATAAATTGTATCTTGAAAGAGAGTTTAAAAAAGATGCACCACAAATGTTTGACAAAATGCATGAATGAACTTTTTTTTTTTTTAATTTGTTTTAAATTTTTTAAAAATAAGGCCAAATTACAATTTTCCCCCCAAAGTATACACCAAATCACAGTTTGCCACCCATATTCCGTTTTGTCCCATTACGGTTCCCAATGTTACAATTTGTCCCAGTTTCACCCCTGGGACGGACGGACGTTAAATTTTTTAACGGAAGTTGGTCATGTGCATGTCACATGATAAGTAAAATCAGAAAGTTACTATATTGCCCCCAATAGTTGTATTTGGTTAAAAAAAATTATTATTTCTTGATTAAAAATTTGGTTAAATCTTTTCAAATTAATAAAAAAAAATTAATTTGAAAAACATTACATTTCAAAATTAAAATTGAAAAATGTAAATAAAAAAAATCAAAATTCCATTTCTTCTAAATCAAAATTCCATTTCTTCCACCTCCATTGCCTCCATTAATTTCGGCCGGCTCCTTCATTAAACTAATCCGCAATGCTGACCCGCGCCACGCCCCCATCTCCATCTCCGCCATCTCCGGCCAAAGTAAGCCTCCACTCCGGCCGAAATTCCATTAAATCCGGTTGTTCTCTCTCGTTTCGCGCCCACGAATCTGCGATAACCACCTTCTAAACTCCGGTCACCATCTTCGATCCGAACCTCGGTGCCGCGTGCCTCGGCCTCAAATTGCCCAAGGTTGCGGCAAGATTTCATACGGGGTTTGAAATTGAGGTATTTTCTTTGTGTGATGAGAGAGTTGGGTGTTAAGGTTGGAGATGGCGGTGAGTCGTGACGGCGTTGAAGAAGCACCGAAAAGGATCGTTCGGAGTGGGCCGCGGTGTCTTCGGAGAAGACGAAGCTAGCGTGGTGTTCAATTTCTGTTCCGAGGTCGTCTCATTCGGCCAAAGCACACAACCCAGTTCAATTTTTGTTCCAAAAATATGACTGGAAATGCTTGGAAGGAATTGGGGAAATTGTTGAGCTGGGTTTAGTGATTTCTTTCAATTTCCGTGTCTGTGATGAGAGAGAGTTGGTAGGTGTTGAGTGGTGGTGGAGAAGGGGCGGAGATGGCGAAATGGTGTTGTTCGATTTTTGCGTTCGAGACCTGTGATGAGAGAGAGTACTTGGACATGATTAATGGTGAAAAAATAAAAAAAGGGAATAAAAAGATGCACCACAAGTTTGCTTGAAATCAATTGTTTGTGTATTTGCTTAAAATTAATTGTTGGGTTGCTTGAATAAAAAAAATGTATATTAAAAGTGGGTTTAAAAAAGATACACCACAAGTGTTTGACAAAATGCATGAATGAACCTTTTTTTTTTAATTTGTTTTAAAATTTTTAAAAACAATTATAAATTAAAACTATCTTAAATATCAAATGGGTACCAATTTTTATTTTAATTTCTTTAAGAAAATTTATAATTTAAAAATATCTTAAATATTAGTGGATAACAATTTTTATTTTCTTTTGTTTTATTTCTCTTGAAAAATTTATAATTCAAAATATCTTAAATGTCAAATGGTTAACTAAACGATAAAATAATATCCAACCTACAAATGCTAATAATTAATTAATGACGTATTTTTCTATTAAACACTTAGTTTAAATACTAATAATATATATTTATTGATTTAGAGTTTAGTTTTAATTTTATTACTAAAATTGCATTAACCAATTTAAGAAAACTGCACTAAATCCCATTTTGCCCCCGATTAAAATGACCAAAGTAACCCTCACATGTTATGCACATGTTAACTTCCGTTAAAAAATTTAACGTCCGTCCGTCCCAGGGGTGAAACTGGGACAAATTGTAACATTGGGTACCGTAATGGGACAAAACGGAATATGGGTGGCAAACTGGGATTTGGTGTATACTTTGGGGGGAAAATTGTAATTTGGCCTAAAAATAATTATAACTTAAAACTATCTTAAATATCAAATGGGTACCAATTTTTATTTTAATTTCTTTAAGAAAATTTATAATTTAAAAATGTCTTAAATATTAGTGGTTACCAATTTTTATTTTCTTTTGTTTTAATTCTCTTGAAAAATTTATAATTCAAAATATCTTAAATGTCAAATGATTAACTAAACGATAAAATAATATCCAACCTACAAATGCTAATAATTAATTAATGACATATTTTTCTATTAAACACTTAGTTTAAATACTAATAATATATATTTATTGATTTAGAGTTTAGTTTTAATTTTATTACTAAAATTGCATTAACCAATTTAAGAAAACTGCACTAAATCCCATTTTGCCCCCCCGATTAAAATGACCAAAGTAACCCTCACATGTTATGCACATGTTAACTTCCGTTAAAAAATTTAACGTCCGTCCGTCCCAGGGGTGAAATTGGGACAAATTGTAACATTGGGTATCGTAATGGGACAAAACGGAATATGAGTGGCAAACTGGGATTTGGTGTATACTTTGGGGGGAAAATTGTAATTTGGCCTTAAAACTACCATTGGAGTATTATTTGGTAAAGGACAGCCCCGCCCTTTGAATGCGCGTGTGCGTGCGTGGGACTCAATTTGTCTCCAGAGCTTGCCTGCCTGTTACTGCATTGCAATGACACATATGTGATCGGTGTTATATCAACAAAAGATACCAATAAAATCATCTACATTATGCATCGAGTCGTTTAACTATTATATACTCACCACGTTTTTATCAAAAGAGTCCACGTTTGAAAAGTCTAATAATTAAAAGATATATAAGTAGTATTGGAATTGTTATAAATATAAAAATATTTTGGTATAGTTAATACGCCATTCGTTCCACCCAAAGAGTCCACGTTTAAAAAGTTTAATTATTAAGAAATATATTAGTTTTATTGGAGTTAGTCATAATTACAAAAATACTTAAGCACAATCGAGATGATTGCAACACAAGTGAAGGGTAAAAATGAAAAATTATGAAAATTATTTGCATAATTTTTTAAAAATGTGCTCTTTAAGTGAAACATCTCAAAATAGTAGAGTAGACTCTTTACAGGGCAGTTCCTAGCATTTTATAGGCCCGAGACAAAGTTAAAAAAAAAGGCCCTTATTTAACTATCAAATTTAATATCCATACAAAAGTGACTTAAGTCACAACATATTCAAGAAAACCCTTATATAATTACCAAAGTCAATATCACTTTTAATTTTCAAACACAAAAAAAAAAAAAAAAAAAACAATAACAACACCAACACACACGCGCACACACACAGTCACAACTCACAGACAGTCACAACTCATACATATAAACTCACCTTTACAACTTTAATATAACGATGTCTTCTCCTTCTCTAAAGTTTAAACTCTAAAGCATCACCATTTACCATTAAATTTTAAAGTCATTTTCAGACTTAAAAATGAAAATTGTAAGAAATCAAATTCAAAACGGCAAAACTCACACAATAAAAATCTAAACTTTCCCAAAAAATAAATAAAATAAAACCTCTTACAAGTAGTAGAATCTTACCATAATTGCGAAAGATTAAAACTTAGAACCAATGAACCATAAATGTACAATTGTTTGCCAACATTTTTTCTTCGATCTTGGTGAGTTATTGAGTTGAATTCGCTAAGATTTTTGACAAGATCTACCGTTAATTTTTAAGTTTTTGCAAGTAAGCGAGATTGAAATCAGTTAAAATGTTTGATTTAATGAAGTCTATGAATGATTTTAGAGAGAAAGATAGATCGAGATTCGAGACTCAAATTTAGAATTAGAACTTAGAAGCCAAAGAGACTGAAGATGACTGTTCCTAGTGTCAACAAAGTGGTGCGCCGTCCAGGACTCCTTTCAGCATTTCGTCTTTTTTAATTCTTTCTGAAATTCTGCCTTTAACAAAAAAAATACACAAAATACTCCTTAGTCTTTGGGTTTGCACTTTGCCGGTTTGTGCCACAGTTTGGGTAGACAGGGTAGTAATGTACTCCCTCCATTTCAGGCAAAGAGTTAACTATGATATTTTGAGATGTTTTCATTTAAAGGGTTTACTTTTAAAAAATTATACTTACAATTTTAATAATCTTTCATCTTTACCCTCCACTTGTATTGTAATAATCTTGGTTGTGTTTAAATATTTATGTAATTATAACCAAATTCAATGACACTAATACCTTAATAATTAGATTTTTTAAACGTAGACTTTTTGGGTGAAACGAAGGGAGTAGTATTTTTGTTTCAACTATATATATATACTAATACTATAATAATCCAAACAATTTTGAGACCCCACTTAGCTTGGGCTCAGGGTGGGTGCCTAGCCTACCCTTGCCTTTGCCTGGCCCTGACTCTTTGCCTGGAATGGAGAGATTATGTTTGTACCACATGTGGAGGGTAATGTTGAAAGTTTTATGTAAATTGTAGCCGTAATTTTTTAAAGTGAACTCTTTGAGTGGAACATCCCAAAATAGTATAGTGAATTCTTTGCCTGAAACGGAGGGAGTAATTGATAAAAGTATAACATTTGGAACCATGAAACTCATAATATATACTTCCTCCTCCGTTCAAACCAAAAAATCCATGTTTGAAAAGTCTAATAATTAAGGGATATATAAATAATATTAGAATTGGTCATAATTACAAAAATATTTTAGCATAGTTAATATGTTTGTGCCACATATGAAGGGTAAAGTTGAAAGTTTTATGAAGATTGTATGCATAATTTTATAAAGTGGACTCTTTGAGTGAAACATTCTAAAATAGTATAGTGGACTCTTTGCCTGGAACGGAGAGAGTGTATATATATATATATATTTAGGTATCTTTTTCTTAAATGTGGCTAAAAGCACATATAAAAATATATTTTTGAAAGATTATAGGAGCTGTTTGATAGTCAGAATTAACGTCAGATAGGATTAATAAGCTGAATTATCGGATATTTAGTATGCAATAGGCGATCGAGACTAATAACACAAGCTGTTCGAATAAAGTCATTATTTCCTCGCTAATAATAGCAATGAAGAGGATGATATTATCTGCGCACTCAAAAAAAAAAAAAAAAAAGAATAGGTGACTAATATTTTTAACTTCAAAATTACCCCTGAAATATAGGAGAATTAATAGTGAGGACGTTAATAACACCAAAATTAATAATATTGCTTATTCTTGCCAACCTACCAAACAGACCCTACCAACACATTTCAAATTACCGACGGAGAGGTTGGAAAAAACAAAACTATCATTGGGCGGTGCACAAGTTAGGAAATGTAAGAGTAATAATATCAACAACAAAGGTAGAGGTCAGAAAAAAACAAAATTATCATAATAAAATAATATATGAACGAGTGCGACTTGTATAATGATGTTGCATCAAATCAGATCAAATAAAGAAAGATAATTCACATAGCGTATCCCAAATAATGGAGACAACGACTAAATTAATTTGAATTCCCTCGAAATGATCTTCAATTCCCTCGAGCATCCATTTTTTAGCTCATTTACTGATTAAACAAACGAGTTATTACTTTACTAAATAATTTGGAGGTAATATAGACAAAGTGGTCTCACTAAAAATTGAGACAAAGTGAGATGATACTTTAAACACAAATTAAAGGTGTGCTCGATAATTAATGTTTGTGTTTCTTCTCTTTAAGACAACTTTTTTTTGTGTTTTTTTTTCCCCTCTCCTTAGTCCTACAATTCTCTCTCTATTTCCTTCTCTCTTTATTAAAATGTTAATATATAAAGAAAACAATAGCGTTACAAATACTTTTGAACAAATTTCTCATATAAAACTAGGTGTTAAGTATGTCATGAATTAAAAGTGTGACATCACATGTTATGTCATCTGATATCTAACTAATCACCTGCTTACCACCTAGATTTGTATGTAAAATTTATATATAAAATTTGTATGCCTATCACTACTCAAATATAAAACACAAAAATGCTTGCAAAAAAAGATATTAGTTGCAAAGCTGGAAAATTTTATTAGTGTGGAAGTCATGTTTTTAATGTGGTGTAATATTTCACTTATTTGTTTACATGTAAAAGTACTACTCTACACGTTGTAAAATAAGTATCCTTATTCCACTTTGGAATGTTTTAAAATAAATGTCCTCTTTCTATTTTCTTAAGCAAATTATCTATTACCCTTCTTTAATTATTAATTTAGATGAAAAAGGAGGAGGGTCCATTGATTTGATAGTACTAAAAGATATTAAAGAAAAATTACATAAATTCAACCACTTTCTTAAACTTCGTGTAATATTAACACGGAATATTTATTTTTGAACGGAAATCAAAACTATTAGCCTCCTTATTTATATCTATTACTAAAGTAGAAATTATTGATGCCACGTGACACTACCAAGTTAATTTTTTTCCAAAAAATAAACACTATTTATTTCGTACTTAATTCTTATTCTCTTTCTCTCTCTCCACTAATCTTGCTCTTTTCTCTCTCTATTTTTAAAATTTTCTATTAATTTTGAACTTTTTAACATTTTGACCTTTTGCTTCTAACCCACAACGCGTTCCATCACTATTTGTACATATCTATATCATAATTATTTATTTCTTCAATACATATTATTCATCTATTCTGTTTTTATATATATAAATGTTTATATTGCAAATGCTGCAAAAAAAGAAACAATATATATATAAATGTTTATATTGCAAAAAAAAAAAAATTATTAAACCACTCACTAGTAAAAACAATACTACGTTACTCCCTCCGTCCCAAAAAAAAAAAAAAATTCCCTATTGAATATTCACGAGTTATAAGAAAATGTTTGACTTAATGTCATTTTTCTTTAATACTCTTTAATTTATCACCAGTGATGTCAAATCAATATAATTTACTTATTTTATATCTCACCACTAAAAATAATACAATAAATAATTGACTTAATTTTTTTAAAAAAATATAATTATCTTGAAAGGTATAAAAAGAAGGGAGATGCTAAATGGCTCGAATTGGAACATCTAAAAAGAGTAATAAAGTAATTTTTATCATTAATATTAATGATGTTGAAATAATTTTATATTTTACATGACTAAGTTATCCCTAAATTAGTTGGCTTCACTATTATTGGAGACAAAATAGTAATTCACTTAATTTATTCATTAATTACACCCGGACCTAATTTAATTAATAGCACACAACTACTTTCGAAATATCTCAATTCGAGACATTTAAAATTACGCTAACGCTATGTTTGACTACTCAATGTCATGTTTTAAAATTAAAATTTAATAAATAATTTAAACTCCACAAAATTTAAATTATTCTTTCAATTTTAATTCAAAGATACGATATTGAAATTTTTAAATAGACCCTAAAAAGAAATCACAAATAACTATTTTGGAATGGAGGGAAGGGAGTAACCGCATTACCCAGACATGATATGACCGTCCACTAAATCCAACGGATCCAAAAATTTCAAAGGTCGGGACTCGGGAGTTACAACGTTTTCCTTGATGAAGGGCGTGGTGACCACGCACCAAAAAGATGCGTAAAGAAAATGATGTCAATCCTCGTGTGGTTCAATACAATACAGCCGATTACCATAAAATACATCGCCTCATGTTCAGTTATTAACGCTGCTAGTCGTTGATACTTGATAGAGAGAGAAATAGAGAGAGAGAGAGACTGAACAGTAGCAGAGCAGCAGCAGTAGGCAGCATTTCGAACCGACGGTTGCTGTTGAAAATGGCGGTAGTCTCAACTTCCCTCGTATCTCAACTCTCCGGCCCCAAATCCGCAACTCCGTCCTCATCCGGAGGACTCCGCCGTCTTTCTCTCTCCACCACTCAATCCTTCTTCCAAAACGTCGACTCTCACCTCCGCCTCTCTTCTACCTCCTCCAACAAACGTTGTAGCGCCATCGTTGCCATGGCCGGTACCGGAAAGGTACTTTTAGAATTAGATCCAGCAAAACTTAATTTGTTCAAAATTGACGTCTTCTCTGACTTCAATTCATTGTTCTCCGTCGAACTTTGTTTTTTGTTAATTGAACTGCATTGTAGTAATAACTAGATATGGAGATGGAGGAAACAGCTTTGGATTAAGTTCCAGCAATAATTTGTTTGAAAGTGATGCATTTGTGTTCAATTAATTGTTTTTAATTTCATTTGAATTTCTCAGAGCTACTGTCATTGAGCTGCAGTACAGTAGTAAATAGATATGGAGATTAATGGACCAGCTTTGAATTTAATTTGTTGAACTTGATGCATTTGAGTTCAATCAATTGTTTTTGGTTTCATTTGAAATTTTTTGAGTTTATTTGTTTACTTTAATGTTGGAGCTGCATTATTCAGTGATTAAAAATGTTGGAAATTGACGAATTTGAGGTCAATCAATTTTTTATAGTTTCATTTGAAATTTTCGAAGTTACTTATTTTTTCCTTCTTTTTTCTTGAATCATTGAGGTGCATTTTAGTGTTAACTGATTATGGAGATTAGTGATACAGCTTTGAGCAATATAGTCAACACTGATGCATAATTATCCATGTTTTTTACTTATTAGGTTTGAGTTCACGGACTCTAAGGTGTTAAAAATTGAAAGTATAGTAAAATTACCTTAAATTCTGAAATAGTGGAGCTTCGGTCTTTCCCTTTGAAAATTTATGAGCTGCTTCATATCTATGTGATTGAACTTCATTATATGTAGTTCTAATTTCTACTCCAAGCTTGGATAGCATTCCTTGAAAATAACATATTATCTAACTATAATTACATCATACCAGCAAAGAATGAAACAAGTTTAATTAGATTGCGACATTCTTGTATTAGTTGAAGTATGATTTGTTACCTAACATGAGTGGTCCATGGTAACAATGCTTTGTCTTAACTTGAGAATCCTGACTCATTTTAGATATTTTCATTTGACATTCTTTCCTCACTTTATCAACTAACATCTTTGTCAGACAAACTATTGGTTCCGAATGTTTACTCATTTGTCTCCTTTCATTAAAATTCAATTTATGGCAAATGTTTTTTAACTTAAGCTCTGTTTCTCATATTGATTTCCATTGTAAATACAAATTTTTATTACATTATGATTTTTGTTTTTCGGAAACTTATGGTGTCTTTCTTAGAAATTAAATGTTTTTGTTGCCAAAATACTTTCTAGCAGAAATTCCAAACCTAAAACTACTGGTCTTCTTATATATACGTCATCTTTTGATATCAACCTGAAATGTTAGGTAGTAGGGGCACCAATGGACATACATTTGTGTCTATATCATTTATGCACTTGCCTATGCAAGTTTTAATTGAAGTAATGGACAGGTTTATTAGCTCATAAGTTATAGCATGTTAAGGTCCAGTCATTATATCTGTGCTTCTCTTTGTTTCTATATTAATTACCTGAAGGAATGTCAATTCCTGTATTCCCATGGTTGTTTTAGAATCTTTCGTCATTCAAAAATTTCACACACAACATGAACCAAATACGGGAAAATAAGTGGGAAGCTCCCTGTCGCATTGTTCCTGGTGCGAAATATGTAGTAACAGTAAAATTTAGACATGAAATGACTCCCAGAGTAGTTTATACCTGATGCTGTGCTGTTTCATCTCCCCAGGGAATGCATAAAATTATTCTTATTATTATTTAATTTCTCTCCATTTACTGGATTTTTTTTGTCCAAATGAAATTAAAAACCTTTGGCTTTTGGCTTGAGGCTTTAAACCTGTGAATCTCTGAATGGCTTATTGATAGGTGTTGCAACTTAATTTGTTTATTTAGAAGGATATGCTATAACATGATTTATCTTATGAAGGAGCCCTTTACTCAGTTACTTGTTTCATAGATAGCTTTCTCAGCCTTCATAGATTATTTTCATTTGAAACCATTTATTTCTCTTGCAGTTCTTTGTTGGTGGCAACTGGAAGTGTGTAAGTATCTTTTCTTTTCTCCTCAATTACTGTCTTTTCATCATGGTTTCCACTCTGTTTAAAGATCTTTTCAATCAGAATAGGTTAAGGCTTGCTTGGGATTATGGTACATGTACTAGAATATTGACCTGCTCATTTCTGGTGTGTTTGTAAGTGATTGACTTGATAACATGCATTCAGTGTTGGTTTAAAAGGTATAGGTTAACATTAGCCTGACTTTGATATTAGGTAGGCACAATTGTTTTTGCAAGTTTCCAATAGAGATTTAGGGCCCTGTGTTCGTTTAATTAGAAGTCAATAACTCAATAGGGATGCAAGTTGCTTGAGCATTGGGATTTGAGATGGAAGCCAATATATAATTTTTGGGGCACTAACCCAGATGGAAAGCAACTTATTTGAATTTGATAGTTCCAAGAAGTATAGTAACTTTATTTGAAATTGATAGTTCTAAGAAGTATCAGAGGTAAACTGCAGCGATGACATATTGATTGGGTTCATAGAATAGATATAGGGATAGGTCTGAACTTTTCGAACTTAGAGCTACCATCTCTGGCACGCCCTCAATAATCAGCCATTCAAAGTGTTTTTCTTTTGTTGGAAGTGGTGAGGGGCCATGACCCCAATTTTTTTTAGAGAACTTCAAGTGATGTACTCCCTCCGTTCCTAAAAAAGAGTCCATCTTTCCTTTTTAGGCCGTTCCAAAAAAATGTCACTTTCTAATCTTTCCTTTTTGAGATATTACTTCTACTATTTTACCCTTGATTTCTTTGCTACTTTAATGGTGGGTCTGACTTGCACATGGGCTTCAAGGGAAAATATTCAACATACCAATATTTATAATAGAGTCAATTAACTTTTCTTAATCTGTGTGCCGAGTCAAATTAGACTTCTTTTTAGGAACGGAGGGAGTATAAATTTACTGCACTAAAGACTGTAAGCAGAATTTCTTATACCTCCCCATTTTGTATAGTTCAACCACATCAAGGTTTTTTATTAATATTTTAAAACGAGACATCTACAGTCAAAAGTGTTTGTTATCTTCCAAATTGATTGTATATTTAATTATATGAAACCTGACAACATCTGCGACGACCAAACCCTCTTTAATATTGCATATATTTTGTTCTGGTGGGTGGATTTTATTTATATATTCATTTGCTTTTACGCGGGCGGCTGAGGACCGGAAGGGGGAGGGGTGCGCACTTAGAATATGCTAATGATATAAATTTGCACAGCTCTGCTTTACCTAGACCATTGAAGTCGGCAATTTCTCCAGATTTATGTTTCTCTAGTCAAAGTGCTTTTGAATTTGGGTTGATTCTGTGATTTGCATTGCCGGATTATTCGCTTCTTCAGTAATTTTTTTTTCAATGTTTAGTATTTGCTTATTTGTTCTGCTGTTATAGCATGGGTAAGTTTTAAACCAGTAAGATAACACAGAGCGCTAATTTTTCAAGGGACTTTCATTAATATGATATTGTTTCTATTTGTTTCATGATTTTCCTGATATGTAAATGGCAGCCATATGAACTTATTTCATTTATTTATTATAATTTTCTTTGAATGGTTTAAACCGCTTTTATAAAACTGAGTTTGCAAATCTCTTCTCCTCATTTCGTCCGTATGATATTGTTTTCTATCAATTCCATAACTTTCTGACGTGTAACTGATGGCACTATGTACTCATTTCACCTTGCTACTTTTTACATCACAATTTTCTTTGTATGGTTTAAACTGTTTATACGAAACTGAGTTTGCGAGTTCTTTACTTTAACTCTTCTCCTTGTTCTGTGATTTTTGATTATACTGACGAGGATTGGCAGTGCTACGTTTTGCATGTTTGATCGTACTTCCCTCTGTTAACTTTGTTATCTTTGTTTTATTTAGAATGGGACAAAAGACTCTATCAGTCAACTAGTCTCGGACTTGAACAGCGCAAAGTTGGAGGCTGATGTTGGTCAGTTGCTCTTCTGCTTTCCTTTTTATTTGAGATTTTTCAAACATAGCTTTCAAATAGTTTAGGTGTTTGTATGAATACTTGAGTATTCTGACATGCACAGGAGATAGGAGCCGTGTTTGGTTTGACTCTTCATTTTTCTTATATTCTGGTGTACAAAGTTGTTTCTTAGCCTGCATAACTACTTCGTGAAAAAAGTTTAACCAGCATCATATGTCAATAATTTAACCTCTATGCAGAATCACAAAATTAATGATAGAACAGTCTTCGTTTCTTTAGTTCATTGAAGCATGGATTTAACTTCATCATGCTTTATTGACATGGGTGCTCTGGATTTCTGGCTGCATAAAAGTTGTATTAGTCTCCTCTTTAACAATTTGAAACATATTGTCCTTGAAATTTAATTTTGCATTGGGAGAAGCTTGATTTAATAAGTTAGCTCGATGAAAAGAATTTTTTTGAAAATGCAAACAAGTGGCCTTAGGGCACGTCTTATGATCCTTTCTTCGAATGATTTAACTTAGTTTAACGAAAGTCCTGAAATCCCAATGCCACTAAGGTGCATTCTAGTGCAAAAATGGCCTTCATTAGCTGGACCTCATTGACTGTTATCTTGTTTGATACAATAAGCCATGTAAATGTACTATACTTGCCCTTTTCACTGTTCGATAGTAGATTATAGCTGGCATATATTAGAGGTTATGGTGCTTTGCTTTGGTAAATGGACATTGTGATTTAGAAATGCAAAAGAAGGAGAGCAACTTATTACATCATTATGATATGCGTCACCCCTTCATATCCAAGCACTAATTTTCGTATAACTGATGAAAAAAGAATAAAGGAAAAGAAGAAGAGAAATCAAAAGAGCCTAAGAAAGGTCACCTATATGCAATATGAGGCCTTAATCCTTGCTTAGAAATGTCCACATTCTCATACGCTCTTCTGTTTTTCAAGATAAATACAGAAGAATTGGTAGTGGATCTGGTGCAAACCTTGTTTTTTCCTCCTATATAGTGACCAGCTAAGAAGCAATACCTTCATTGTTCTAGGCATCACCTAACCAATGGGTAAAGAGTTGGCTGCATGAGCTCGGTTTTCTTCTGAGTTAGCATGGATTCAATTCTCTTTTTGTCTCCTTTATGCATATGGGATTAATCGGAGAAATGGAAGGGAGTAGTCCTTTTTTGTACGTAATATTGCCTATTGACAACAATGGAGAAAATTCCCATACAACAAAGCAACACTCTCTTTGTCTCCTCCAGACATAAAGCATCTGCAAGCACACTTTCGTCCAATGTCTGGATTAACACGTTACAAGCATGTGACATACATTTTCTTCATAAACATTTTCAATGAAACTAACTTTTGAAAAGTATTTGATCAAATGAAATGGCTGATAATATATGTTTATGCTCAGAACTTGAGTGAATAGGAAGTACATTATATGATCATGTCAACTCGTTTGTATGGTGATGGCATGAGAAGAGAACAGCCAACTGTTTTATTTGCAGCATAGTTCATCTACTAGTCAGACCTGTTAAAGCTATTCTTATCGTAGTCATACTGCAAGCCATAATCGCCATTGAGACATCTCAAAGCTAAGATTAGATTATCCATTTACGTGGTATCTGATCCTTTCTTGTTGATGAATTGGTTTAGAGTCTTCACCAGCTTTCCACATGCTAAAACCTTGCCTTCTGATGGTACCTAAGTTGAGAGAAAAGAGAGTTAGATAAAGGGTCTTTGTAGGCTTCCCACCTTAAAGAATTGGTGGTCATAATCTCTTCTGTAAAACTAAGGGAAGCATACTGAGGGTAGCTTGGACTTAGTATTCTGCCACTTTTCCTAGTTACAAACTATTAGAAAGGCAAGTGTAAGACAGTGAATTTCTACATGAACCATTTATCTATCTTCAATGAAGCCAATATGAATGCTGTATGGGTTATGGTCGGGTCAAACCACATCAAGTACCAACGAACTCCATGATATCATGGTTCATGAGATTTAATAAATGCGACAGTAGGAAGTGTCATAATGCATCACAAATAACACATAAGATCTAGTTCCTTTTATTTCTGTTCTGATACTAACATTTATAGGATTTATATGCAATATATTGTATTAGCTGTTAAAATCTTTCTATTGTTTTAGGATTGCTGAATCCAATAATATCTGATTCTCATTCTTAACCTTTGAACTGGACAGACGTTGTTGTGGGGCCCCCCTTTGTTTATATTGATCAAGTAAAGAACTCTTTGACTGATCGGATTGAGATAGCTGCTCAGAATTCTTGGATCGGGAAAGGTGGAGCTTTTACAGGAGAAATCAGGTGAGCAGGCTTCTTAGTGAGCTCAGTATGTTAGTACCTTGTAGCTTGATTTGGCATCCCTGTAAAATGGAGGGCTTAATGTTTGCAACAGAGTGCACTTCAATTGATATGAGAATACCTTGTTAACTTGTTCTGATTTAGCTTTTATGATACTATTTCTACATGCAATCTGCGATCGTTTTAAACTTCCTGGATCCATGCTGAACTGATGTGTTCAGTATTCGCTGAGGAAGCCCAATATTTGAAGAATTTGACTCATCTTTTAGCTCTTGTAATGCAATTGAATCTGATATTGTACAGTTTCCCATGTAGCTCACATTTTTGCATTACAAATTTACCTCATCCGTTTGTAGTGTGGAACAGCTGAAAGATATTGGATGCAAGTGGGTAATTCTTGGGCATTCTGAGAGGAGACACGTAATAGGAGAAGATGATCATGTAAGTTAGTCCAACTTCAGATATTTATAAAATTAAAGTCATCTCTTAAGAGTAAGTTTTGAAAACAATATTGTCACAGTTACCCAACAATCTTTTGTGAGATATTCATGCCGTGTATCCAAAGTCTGAAATACTGTTAAAAATAGTTTATAGGAAAGAAGGCTGCTTATGCCTTGGGCCAGAATCTTGGAGTAATAGCCTGCATTGGGGAGCTTTTACAAGAAAGAGAGGAAGGCAAAACTTTTGATGTTTGTTACCGGCAAATGAAGGCTTTTGCAGGCAAGCTTACTTACAAACCTTTTGAACATTTTCAAAGCATCTCCTTCCACATAAAATTGATTTTTGGGTTGATTGTGCGTAGCAATCTCAGTGTTTGTCATTAGCCACTTTGACCTTATAGTTTATCTTGTGGCATATTTTTTTTCTTGTAAGTTTCAGTTGCTGGCACCAATAATTGGATTTACGTATTTGCTCAGTGATTATGGCAAATTTAACCTTTTTTTTTTCCGTGTGTGTGTGTGTGAATTTCCTTGGCTATCTAAAATTTTGTAACCCCATTCATCATTTGGAGTTCCTTGTTAACTGATCTTATTGAGTCAGCATAGTGCATTTTCCTTCATCTTGTAATTTATTGCCATGATCATGTGTAGATGCTGTGCCAAGTTGGGACAATGTTGTTGTTGCATATGAGCCTGTATGGGCTATTGGAACCGGTAAAGTGGCCTCACCTCAGCAGGCTCAGGAAGTACATTCAGCTGTTCGTGATTGGCTTAGTAAAAACGTGTCAGCAGAAGTTGCGTCAAAGACACGTATCATCTATGGAGGTATTACATTTTTAACGTTAACCATGTATGGTCATACTGATCTGTTATTGAGTTTTGGAGCAACGTCTGTTTTCAAACTGGATTAGGGATGTATAATGCTGTTTTATTTTGAGGTGGCATATCTTGAGTTTTTTGTAGAAGCATGATCGGACTTGATCCATCATTTAAGTACTCCTTCCGTCCCAAGAAGTTAGTTTTACTTTAGCTTTTTTTGGTCACTTTAATCTAACTTTGACCAAAGATTTATTAAAAATTAATTGTTCTAATGAAATTCTAAAAGTTGCTATTGATAGTTTCAATGATTAAAATGTATCTTACATATTGATTTGATATTAACCTAGATTGACTTTCCAATATAAAGAGTGAACTGCCTCTTTGGGACATAGGAAGTATCTTCTTCAAAGGCGCGTTGCATTTTGATTACTCATGGATTGCAGTGTCTGCTTGTTAGGATTATATGATTTCGTTTGATTTTCTGTTTTCTCTTTCCTCGCCAGCCACCAATTATTTTCTGGGCCATTTCTGCTTGCCTTGGTGCACCAAACTTATAATTTTGTAATGGTTAGTTATTGTTGCTCATGTTCAGTATTCTGAAGCATATGTCCTTCTGCAGGTTCTGTAAACGGTGGCAACTGTGCTGAGCTGGCAAAACAAGAAGATATTGATGGGTTCCTCGTTGGTGGTGCTTCCTTAAAGGTAATACAGCACTGACCTTTATTGTCAGTTTGAGTACCTTTATGGTATTTATACTTTTTTGAATGCCTGATAAGCTTTTATGAAGTGAACTAGAAATGCTTTCCTTGTCAGTTTCTGCATTTTACTCTTGAAGTCAAAGCCCAAGAGGTTGCACACTCTTTAGATGGAAGTAATGGTACCATGTAAAAAAGGATTTACTCCCTCCGTTCCAAGCAAATAATCCATTATTCTATTTTGGGATGTTCCACTTAAAAAAATCCACTTTAAGAAAATTATGCCTACAATCTCCATAAACCTTTTAACTTTATCCTCCACATATGCTATATAAATCTTGATTATGCTCAAGCATTTTTGTAATTATTACCAACTCTAATACTACTTGTATATCCCTCAATTATTAGACTTTTCAAACGTGGACTCTTTGGGTGGAACAGAGGGAGTACATCTAATAGCTTCATCTAGGGCTGTAATCGAGCTGAGACGAGCCGAGCTTGGCATGCCCGAGCTCGAGCCAAGTTTCAGAGGAAGTGTGATTGTCTCAGCTAGAAATCCGTGACCTCGCGAGCTGCTCCCAAGCTTGTTTGTGAACCGTAAGCTCGAGCCTAGCCTAGACCTGAGCCAAGTTTGAACCTAAATGGTAAAAGAGTTAACATTAGACCAAGTTAACCCTTGTTTTACTTCAGAACTTATTATACTTTAAGGATTAGTTTAGGCATGCAAATAATTTTTTCTTGCAATCAATTTTGACTAGTTAGACTCAAAAGACTGACCATTCTATAAATAATCTCTTTTTACTAAAAAACAAATATAATCCTTGTATATAATGAAAATCTATTAAAAATTATTTAGAAATAAAGCGAGCCGAGCCAAATGAGTTGATCTCAAGCTGGACTCGCAAGCGCACGATCTGAGGTTCGCCTGCTTGAGCTTGACTCGTTTATGCTCGAGCCCGAGCTGAGCTCAAGGTTACGCGAGTTGAATCTGAGGGGGCTTGGTTCTTTTAGCAGCCCTAGGTTCACCCATAAACTTCAAAATATTTGACTCAGAATTGGTTGGAATTCAAGGATCATGTCTGTTTTATATGCTGCAGGGACCTGAGTTTGCCACCATTATTAATTCTGTAACTGCCAAGAAGGTTGCTGCTTGATCATTTTGAGGTGGTTTTAGCATTGGGGCAAACAAGGACGCTAGAGAATTGAGCTTTAGATGAAATCATTATGCTGTCAGCACATAAGCCAGTTAAATTCGGTGGGTTTTGATCATTTCGTTTTGTGCACTTCCATATGATGAAGCACTTAACTGTGTAATCTGCCAGTTTGTTTTACACACAAGTCTTTGCAATAGAATAAATTTATTGCCCCAGCACTTTGCTAGCTTCTCCTTAAGATTATATATTTTTATCATATTGCCCAATGCTGAAATCCATGAATTACAAAGTATTGTTGTATACTACACATGTTTTTGCTTTTAGAGGGGAATTTAGGATTTGAAGATTGATGCAAACGTGCTCGCTTCAAATTCCTTACTTTGTAATGCTATTGCGAAAACCTTATATTGCCAGAGCATTATTCGTGCCTACTGCTGGCTATATGGAATCTGTTTGCCATACTTGTGTTTTATCCGAGTCTGTCCGTCTCCGATTTGTATGTGACAGTGCTTCACTTAGCTTTTTTGGTTAAAAAAGCTGTTGCTGTTCACTGGAATCTTGAATTTGAGCTTGGTAATCACTAAAGGCAACTGTCCCACACCCCACATCCCACTTGGTATGCTTTCTGCAAAGCTGTAGCATTAACAATTCATTTGTGAACAACACTCAATTATGCTGGCATGTTGTTCTTAATTGGAATCTTCATTAATTTGTTGACAGAAATCACTATAATATAGTAATATTATGGTACCACCTGCTTGAGAGGGCATTAATCCTGAAATAAAGTAGTTTAGGGAGAATCAATACTCAAGCAGATGTGCCAAACTCGTCAATACCGCAAAGGATATTGGCCCCTTTATCGCTTAATATAAACCGGTTTTGGCGATTATAGAGGAAATAACAGGAAGGAGATGGATTGGTTCTATCCCAAGAGAAGAGGTCCAGAATGGAAGCAAGGATGGGCAAGCCAGACTATATCTTCCATCTCTACGCCGCCCCTTCCCTTGGTTGCAATTTTTGCGATTGTCATTTTCTTACTGTCACTGTCTCAGTACACACACTACAAGTCCCAATTGGATAACTCACGTTTCATTTTCCAGCTCTTCCTTGTCTTGGTGCCTGTTCTACTGATATTTCTAATACGATCAGGCTTGATCAACACCAATGGGAGGTTTCACTTTTGGATGCCACGGGCTAGGCCAGACTCGGTTCAACGAACAGGGGCTTCACCCTGGGGTGTCACGGTCTTGTTGGTGGTGCTTCTGGCATTGGTTCCTTACCAATCATCGTTTCATTCTAAATGGTTTTCACCGCTATGGAGGTCTGATTAGTTGATTTAAGACAATATCCCGACTTCTGTGTGGTGTTTGTTACCTTGCGTGTTAAGTAAAAAAGGAACATAGACATTATGAAAATGATATCCACGGTTCGATGACTTACAGTACAATTTTGTTTGCTTTGCTCTATTTTGCATCCAACTGTTGGAGCTATGGTCGGGTTAGGCCAACCCCTTTCGTATCTGCAACCATTTGCATAAAACTTGTATCTTGACGAGACAGGTGCAGAGAATGAATTCTTTGTCATCCTTTGCTGAGAAGCATCAGTCTTGTTCGATCAAACCAAAACGTACAGTGGAAATGCAGCCAATTAATGTTTAAACATTTGCTTATGATAAGGCGGGAACACCCGATTTCTCTTTATAAAAGAGGTTAAATTTTATTTACCGTTATAGAACTCTGCTTCGCACACTAAGCAACGCTTACAAACTAAAAGCTCGTCAAGAAGGCAGAAGCCCTACTAGACTACACAAGGAAACTCGCACCATTAATAGCTGCTAATGATAGAGCTACTAGGTTACACACAATAGGGGTCATAGAAATTCCCTCTGTAAACGTAGCAAAGGTTCATTGATACTAAAAGTTATCTTAGACCGGCTTCATCGGAAAATTATTGGCCGGTACACTTTAGAAAGTTTTAATTCTTTCCAGTCTATTATTTTTTTTGTTAAACCGGAAAAAGGCACTTTGAGAATTTTTTTTCTAAAATGCCCCCGTCTCTTTCATCCAAACCAACTATGGCTTCCTATAAAACATTCTCTAACTTTTTGATAATTTTTCTAGCATTTTAACTTTGATCCGTAGCTAAGATATTGATCTGTTAAAATGTATTCTAAACTCTAAATTATTAAAAGATTTTCTTGTGCTAATCAGCGTGTGAACTGATTTTTTCGTTAAAAAATGTAAATACGTACATAGACTTTTCCATCGATTGCAAGACCATTCTGTTTGTTGGAACTGATTTTTCTTAATTTTTTCCATTGTGTAATCAAAAGCAATTTAAATATGACAAAAGGATTATACCATTGGCTCGATCTCTTTTTTGTTTTGTTTCATCTTCAGTTGGCTTCAAACAATTGTTGCATCCCAATGCAACAATTGTTGCATCTCAAATTGAATCTTGATGCCTAATTCTTGCATCCCAATGCCTAAATTAATCTGAGAAAGTAGTACTACATCCCGATGCCCAATTGTTTGCATCTCAAATTGAATCCCGATACCCAATTCTTGCATCCCAATACCCAAATTAATCTGAGAAAGTGACACTACATCCCGATACCCAATTGTTTGCATCTCAAATTGAATCCTGATGCCCAATTCTTGCATCCCGATACCCAAATTAATTTGAATAAGCGGCACTGCATCCCGATGCCCAATTCTTGCATCTCGATACCCAATTGTTGCATCCCAATATCCAATTGTTTGCATCTCAAATTGAATCTCGATGCCCAAATTAATCTGAGAAAGTGGTACTGCATTCCGATGCCCAATTTGGTACATTTTGATGCACACGTGTTTTGATTTCATTAAGAGTATCGTAGTCTTTTTGTCTAAAAATATCTTTTTCTAATTTTTAAAAAATATAATATACTAAAGCGATTACAAATATAAAAAAAGGAACCGACTTGTAATTTAGACCATAAACATCCATACAAGACCCATCTGCTAAAAAATTGAAAATTGAAAACAAAAAGCATATTCATTCCCAAACCAGGGAGTCTAGTAAGAGCCCAACAGCATGTGTTATTGTGTGTTAAAAGGCTAAAAGCAAGCATATTGCACCCACTACTTGTCAGTTGTCACCTGCCCCTAATATTTACACCAACTTACCATATTTAAGGAAAGCGAATGATTGGAGTTTTACAAAATTTATTTACATTATTTACTTTTTTTTGTCCCGAATAAATGTTCATAGTAGATAAAATATAAAAATTAAAAAATATAATTAATGATATGCTGTAAAATGTATTATGACTATAATACTCATAAATATTAATTGAGTTTAATTATTTTAAATAATTGAGTTTGTTTAGGATGTATTATGTTAAATAAAGTTTTAAGGGTATATTAGGAAGAATAGTAAAAAATAGGTAAATCAAAACTTTTTAAGAATATTAATTGAGATATCTCAAAAAAAAAATAAGAACATTTATCTGAGACGGAGGGAGTATTAAACACTTTAAAGTGTTGTACGAAAAATTTTTAGACCTCTTATAAGATTGCTGGAATTTAATTAAGTGAAATGATGCCTAATCTATTATATGCGGTCGTGAATCGTGATAGAGCAAAAAAATTGAAATAAAATATTGGGTTGCTAGGGGTTCATTATTCCATTTTATACCTTATTTCTCTAGCCTCTTAGGGCATCACAATGTCCAGTTCTTAGCCCATAAAAACTTAATGAGCTGATTTTTAACACATTAGAAGAGTTTTTATTTTAATTCTTAAAAAAATAAGTTCTTCCCGATTCTTAAATAAGAACCGGTACTTAAGCCTCCACCTTGGCTTGCTCTGCCCCCCCCCCCCTTGATGAGACGCCACTTTCTCTCTCTCTCTCTTCAATAGTTTGAACTTTTTTGTTTTTTAAGTTTCTAATTTTTTGGAAAGTTAAATTGTTTTAAATAAGTACTATTTTGGAAAAAGTTTTTGTTTTTTATAATTTTGAAAAAAGTATTTCTTCTTTTTCTTTTTCTCAAAAAGTAATTTTTTTTTTACTTTTCTGAAAAGTATTTTGTTTTTTTTTTCTTTTTTTGAAAAAATATTTTGTTTTTTACTTTTTCTGAAAAGTATTTTGTTTTTTTTTACTTTTACCGATGATGCCCCCGCACAGGGCAACAATGGGCCAACCGGAGGATTCGAAGAATATTTTGTGAGAAATATCGAGCTTCGTAACAGTATTCGACATCATAAACTTCGAGCCAACTTAGTTGAGCATATATGAGCTCTCAATGGCGAAATTTAAGTTTTTCAGTAATAGTTTATGTATTACGAATTATCTAAATTATCTTATTTCGTATTTTAAGAAATGTTCGTTTGTACCCAAGAATTTGTTGTTTGTACGAAGTATTTAAAAATTAGCAATGAAAATTATATGCAATTATTAATGAAAATTAAAAATTAAAAATAGAAATGATTCAATTTCTTTGTTTGCACGAAATATATGAAATATGTAATGTACTAATTAAAAGTATAAATGAATTAATTTATTAATAAACCAAGAAATTTAATATGTAAAATATTAATCAAGACAATAAAAAAATTAATTTATTTATACAAAATATTTAAAATATGTAAAATATATTAATTAAAACTATAAAGAAATTATTTTGTATGAAAATTATAAAATAAATGAGTTAGTGAGTGAAAATCTTAGGTGGCATTGTGAAACCCACCTAAGAACCAAGTTGAAGAACCAAACATTGGGAAGGTTAGTTCTTAAATGTGATGGTGAGTGAAAATTTTAGGTAGCAAAAGATGGAGCTCACCTAGAAACTAAGAACCGGTTCTCCACATTAGAAATGCTCTTATAATTGCTGGAACGGAGCCCGTTTGGTACAGCGTTTACAAAACGCAATGTTTTAAAAACGCAGCGTTTTAAAAAACGCAGTGTTTTAAAAACGGAGGTCTTTCCTTATAAATACGTTTGGGATATCTCTTCAATACGCAGCTTTTTTTTCCTAGGAGCGTTTTAAAACCTGCGTTTTGGGAAAAAGTTGGAATTCCAGCGTTTTAAAACGCATTGCGTTTGAAAACGTGTTTTGATATTGAAACACATTTTTGCAAATAAGCTGCGTTTTATCCTGCGTTTTGGCCAAAACGCTCGACCAAACGGACTCTTTGACCCTCTTTTACATTGCCGGAACTCGACCCCCCAAAAAAAAAAAAAAAGAATTAAAAACGTGCCTCTTCTTTTGGGTTGAAGGGAGTAATAATATGCACTCTCTTTTTGTTGAAGAAAAGTATAGTTGATAGAAAAGCCATGTAGGTTTCAATTCGCCAACCCAAAAGAAGATAAAAAAGAAAAGAAATGATGAACCAATAGGCAGAAAAATTCCTAAATGAATGGTTATTATATTTTTAGTGGACTTTTTTTAATTTAGTTATGCTATATAGCTTTTATTAGAAAAAAAAAAAAAAAAGGAAGAGACAAAATTTTTTTTGGGTTGTTTGGCTACTCAAATTCAATAGTTTGGATTTGGAATTAGAATTGGGGCCTCCAATGCCAATTCTGTTGTTTGGATGTCAAAAAAAATTTAGAATTGGAATTTAATTAGAACTGTAAAGGTCTCAATCCTATAAATTGAATTCAACACTAAAAGTAAATAATTACAATTCCAAATGATGGTCAAATTTCCTTTTGTAGTTAACATTGTCTCTCCCATTTACTGACTAACCCGTAACATTATCCACCGGCAACATGCTGTCGGCTATCCTTACGCCGGCACCACGCCATTGCCGATTCGAACCCCTTCATTGGATTAACTTCGCTGGTGACATCCTAGAATACTTCACCGGTGACATCTTGAAATAACCCGCCGACAACACTATTAGAGAAAAAATAGATGAAGAGAGTAAGAGCACAGAATATATACCAGCCTCTCACCTCTCACTAGAGACCCACTGAACTTTGTTTCCCCGGCGAGATCTCAAGAAGGGAGACCTCCAATTCAAGTCCATAGAAGCTAATTAAATCCTTGGAAGTTCGTAAGGCGAAATTATTGAAATAGAAAGATTACTTTCACCTAGTTCTGCTTCTTGCTCTAAAAATAGTGACATCCTAGAATACTACATCTGCATCGGTGATGAAAGTGTTTACGGTTTAGAGAAAGGGGGAGGGGCAGAGATACTGGATAGCGGATAATGATAAAGATTAGTTGTGGAGTAGTAGATCTGATGAGGATTCTAGATATTTTTTTTTTAATAAAAATTTAGGGGGTGCTGTTGTATAAAATTGAAATGTGGAGGTGCATTAAAATTTTAAACAAATTTAGAATTATATTTCAATTTTATCCAAACCGAGAAATTTTAATTATATGAAATTATAACTATATAAACTTGAATTCCATAAAATTACAATTATCATCGAATTCTAATTATATGCATCCAAATGGACCCTAAAAGTAATGGATATAGTTATGCTTTAGCATGCAGTGATTTTTTCCCATTGAAAATCCCAAAATTTCTTTCGGAATTCTATAACCAAAGAGATGGTTGATGCTATTGTATCATTTGCACTGGAAAGAATCGGTGCCTTTCTCGTTCAACAAGTAGTGCGAGTAAGAGAGAATGGCTTGAAGATGAATGACCAGAGAATACATGCAATTAATCTTTCATTAAAGATGCGTAAGAGATACGATCGAGGTGGAGAACGTACGTACGTCGAGTTTGTTTGTGGGTATCCATCCGATCGATCGATGTTTGCAAGGTTGCTGAAGACACTATATATAGATGTCCAATCAAGATTCAGTTCCAATACGAAGGGAGATGAATGGCAAATTATTAAAGACGTGGCTTATTCGACTGTATGCATGCTTGCTTTTGCTAGAGAGAAGCTAGCTAGCTAGCTACTCTAGCTGTACTCTATTGGCAAGGAGGCCGAATCGCTGTCATCGATATATCATTTTCACTGCACCTGCATATATAGAAAAGTGGTTGTACGTACATCAATGCAAGTTCAACATACGAATGGTAATTGGTAACCAAAGTACGTATAGAGTACTAGCTAGCTAGCAGCGATGAAGCATAAAGAGCAAACACGTTCGTTTGTTCGTCCGTCCACACCTTGAGGATATATATAGATTGACAGTGGAATTAATCTTATTGTAGTAGCACTTGTTAATGTTATCTCTGCATGGTTTTCTTTGTGCTTTCTTCCAGCTATAATAATATGCATGTACTGGGGAAGTACATGCAATGATATTTTAATTTAAATACTTTAAACAAAAAGATTTTAATTGAAAATATTTTAATTTAAATACTTTAAACAAAATATTTTAATTTAAGAAGATTTTCTAATCTTGTCATAAAGTAATTGAAAATATTTTAATTTAAATACTTTAAACAAAATTAAAATAGGATAAATATTAAATACTTGGTACATAATACCAAACACACAATTTTTTTCTATTTCTTTTTTATGGACAAGAATTCTCTGCTTGGTCTAGTATATAAATAGCAAGTCACAATACAGCATGTATAGGAGTATTATTTTTCTAATCGATAAGATTTGATTGGAGAAAGTAATGCATATGTTATATTGTGATTAGCTATTTGTATATGTTAAGTGTACACTAGTGACCAGACCAAACATGTAATTTTTTTTTTTTTTAATCAACAAAGAAAATTTTCGTTGATACAAGAAAGAGATTACACCAAGCAACAAAACTAGACGTAATAGTTTTAGAGTGCCATGATGTAATCATCTAATTGTGTTGCTCCAGAATTAATCAGAGATCATAAAATTATTATTGTGACATATGTTCTGCAATTGTTGAACCCATTCGAACCTTTTGTTTTTTAAATTTTTTTTTTTTTTAGCTTCCTCATCAAACATCTTTGGACATTTTTCTTACTTTTAAGTCCTCTGCATGCCACGATTGACTTCCCCAACTGTCTTGATCAATGAGAATGGATTCAAAGCAGTTGATTACTGGTAAGTTTCTCTGCCACTAATCATACTTATTATTCAATTTTGCAAGGCCAACCAACTGTGCTTTCATTTGACAGCTGGGGAAAAAGATAAAATTGCAAACAAGGAAATCCCCATGTTGCTGCTTGTGCTGAAAGTTTTGCTCTTTCAGAAATTTGTTTTTTGTTGTTGCTGTTTTATTGCTTATATGTATTCATTTGTTGCTTCATATGATTGTGTTAGGTCGATATTGTTCATAAATGGGGTTTGGGTGCGCTGCATTGGTGATCAAAGTTCGGGTATATATATGGCTGTATTGCCTATCAGGTGCTCGAGTAATGTCTGAGTTGGAGTTTTGGTAATGCCACAATGGTTTTGGACGACTTTCACAGTTGCAATTTATCTCCATTTGATAAAACTAACGTATGATTCAAGGTTGACTTAATTGGTCGTAGGTTTGAGTTTCATAGGATAGCAAGAGTTGAAGGAAAGAATTAAAGATTTATCTTCAATTGTGTAACCTACCACCATTATTCAATTCGAACAGATGAAAAATAAAGTGAACCATCAGGTGAGAATAAAAAAAAATTAATAATGAATAAAGCTTTTTTGCTAGCAAACAAGAAAAAGATTTTTTTTTTTTTTTTTTTGCCAATCCCTTGCCTGACTTAGAACAGTTGGTGGTTATAGTGATCTTTGCAGTCATTTCCTTAAATAGTTCTCTTTCACTTATTGATCAATCAATCATATTTGTAGATATTATTAATTTGGAAATAAAGTGGAGCAATGAAATCAAGGAGGGATAAAAAGCACCAAAAAGAGAGAGGATTTGGATTCTCTACTACACTTTCTGATGTAGGATTGTCTGATATTTTAGTTCCACTTAATTAAAACCTCTAAGCGTCAGTGCCAGGTTTAATTGGCAATAAACTTCTTCTGTAGCTTATATTTTAATTCGTTGATATGGACAAGGGATGTAGATGATTGAGCTGGCTTCAGTCGTTTATATTAGCATCCCAACTCAAACTGTGTATCGGGTGGTCTTGACAACATGAATCAACTCTTGATGTCAAAGCATCCGTTGGTGAATAATGTGATACTAAAACTATGTAAAAGTCACACTTTCTAGCTGCCTATATGTGTTATGAAAGGATTTGCCGTTGTTTTAGATGGTTTTGTACGTGGGGGGTTATTTTTCTTTTGTTGGTGAGGTTTTTTCATTGTGGGTTGGGCGCTAGCTTTTGAGGTACTGTCATTGTGGGTTGCATGCTTTGAGGTTTGTTGTTTTCTCTATTACAAACTTTAGGAAAGTCTCCACTAGTTTTGCTGTTCAAACCCCAAAAAGAAAGAAAAAGAAAAGAAGAAGTCATACTTTCTAAGTGGGATTAATTAACATATTGCAGTTTCAAAAGAACTTGTACCAGCAAATACCAATCGGAATCGAAACTTAAAAAAAAAAAAGAAATCATTAATTCTTTAATCAACAGTAGATGATGGGAAACTAAAAATTAATTATGAATTCATAGCTATGTTCCTAGAGGCATAATTGAAGATGGTTAAGTTTCAGCCTAATTAACAAAGCTTTCTATCCACTTATTGCTTGCCTGAATATAGGATGACTCCCAAAACTTATGGAAATCTGATATGGATACCATCTATTCTTAACAAATGTTGTTACAAATCTCCATCAAGGAAAAACTTAAACCCACTCAAGGGAGGGAGGGAGAGGGGGAGAGAGAATGCTTTTACTATTATTTACTTGTCAGCCACTAATTAGATGTACACTATGTTTAGATTGGATTTTCAAATTGCATTACATCTGGCAATCCATAATTTTGGTTTGTGTTTAATTACTGAAATCCACTATAAAAGGTTATACTTTTAAAGGGAAAAACTGTGTGGACAAATAGGATTATACCTCGTATATTCTATTCTAGTTTCTAGATTAGATACCTATTTTATTAGCCAAGAGTTATGGAAAGATGTCATTATTTCAACATTCTTAAATTAATGGCGTGTGATCGGGGAAAGTTTCTTTCTTTATGTTGGAGATAACTGCAATAAGTATTTTTTTCCTTTTCTCTCTTGTGAGAGAATTGCAATAAGTAGATCGGTCCTGCTAGCTCGAAGATTACTTGTACCTTACGTACCATAAGATGCTGCTGCTATACTTGTCAAAACTAGTATGCATATACACTTGGCTATAAAAAATGCACCATTTGATCTTACAGAAGGAATGCATATAGCTAGCGGATGCAAACATATAACTAACGAAGAATATGATTCCAAAATTTTGCCAGTTGAAGTCATCTATTAATTCACAAATTAATGTAACTAACATGTGAGAAGAAACTTATAAGTAGATTTGACAGTGAGGGCTCAACAAACAGATAAACCAGTAAACTTAACAAAAAAAAAAAAAGGAGCCAAATCGGGCAGTCTTATTCTAAATGATAAGGATTTTAGAGAGGGAGTTGTCCTTTACATGTATATGCAATGAATCAAAATGCACGAGCCGTGTTAGGTATGCATGGCCAAATTGCTACTTTCAATAATAAAAATTAAACCCTGAACTCGACTTTGTAATTTCCACTTATTACAAGAAAGTGGTGAAATTAGCGCCTACACGTAAATGGCCGAGCACGTATGATTTCCCTTAAAAGACATTTGTATCTCCTTGTCATATCAAAAAATACTAGGGGCATATCAATCAACAAAATGACGTATGAGTCTCCAAGCTTGTGACACATCCAAAACAAAAATGTGCATATAGTGGGAACACTACTCATGCACAGTTGATTCATGTACCTATGACCGAGAGTCACAGACATGCTGACACCAAAAGCAAGATACAAAAAAGGCAAAATGATCCAAGCATATACCCCTATATATAAGCTGTAGCGACCCAGTGATTTCGTGCTCCACACAGAGGAAGAAAGAGAAAGGGAGAGAGATGAATAATAACATGTCTAGGGAATCCTTATTGCAGCTGTATAATCAAGCAAAGCCATATTTGGGTGTGGTTTTCTTGCAGTTTGGCTATGCTGTCAATGGTTTAATATGCAAGTCTGCACTAGACATGGGGATGAACCCTTACACTTTTGCCGTCTATCGAAATGTCATTGCCGCTGTTGTCTTTGGTCCCTTTGCTTTGTATTTCGAAAGGTCTCTCTCTCTCTCTCTCTCTCTCTCTCTCTCTCTCTCTCTGCCCATGTCATTTCTCACTACTGTGATATACATTGTTGCGTCCATCTCTAAGAGTTTAAGCTTTTACATAAGCTAGTGGAGTAGCTCATGTAATGACTATTTGTGTACAACAGGAAGATCAGGCCAAGAATGACAGTGTCCATCTTTTTCAAAATAATGTTGCTAGGCTTATTGGAGTATGTACCTTGATCTCTAATATTGTTATTACCTGTCAATATTTTCATTTGAAATGTTCTAATGTTAATTTCTGTGGTTAATATTTCTCATTACAGGCCAGTTATCGACCAGGTATTGTACTATTCTGGGATGAAGTACACCACAGCAACTTTTGCAATAGCAATGTGCAACATTCTTCCAGCCATTACATTTATCATGGCATGGATCTTTAGGTACTACATGACTCCAACAGGACCATTACATAACAAGAATATAATTGTCTTTATAATTCTTATTACAGCACCACTTGAAAAAACAGGTTTGCACAAGTGCTCTTAATTTCTACTCCTTTCGCGCTTTATTCAGTGACCTAAAAAGAAAAAAAGGTGCATTCTTTTAAATTAGTGCAAACATACACGATACTTTACCATAAATTGACAGGTTCACCAACATCCTCTTGGTAACAAGCAATAATTGTTATACGTCAGACTAGTGATGATTTTACTCAAAAATGCCTAATTAGTGCCTTTGTTTTTCTGTAAGTATAGCATCGTCAGCTGGGTCACCTCGCAGATTTTGTTTTTAAATTTGTTATATTGCTAGAATAAATCTTTTCGTATCCCGAACAAAAAGGAGAAGTATTTATGTATGTTCTTGTTCTTTGTTTTGTTGCTAGTGTAAATTGTTTTGTAACCCGAAGAAGGAGAAGTACTTACGTATATTCTGGTAAATGAACAATTATGGTGGTAAAGTAATGAGACTGATTTAGTCTAACAGGTGAGTTTTGTAGGCTCGAGAAGGTGGACATTAAGAGATTACATAGCCAAGGGAAAATAATTGGGACACTAGTGACAGTGGGTGGAGCCATGGTTATGACCCTAGTCAAAGGTCCTACAATTGGGTTCCCATGGACACATGAGCAAAGTCTGCATCATCAATCTACGAGTGTTGCAAGTCCTCATGATCACATCAAGGGCTCTCTCATGATCACTGCAGGCTGTTTCTGCTGGGCTGCCTTTTACATTCTACAAGTAAGAAAATTTCCACACAAGAATCACTGCTGATATAGAAGTAAAGCCAAATTTGTTGGCTTAAGGGCATCGGAACTAAAATAAATAGAGCAATGCTACACCTACAGAAACACTAAAACACAGAATGCATGAAGTATTGTGGACTACAACTATAAATGCACTGGTGGGTAACAACACTTTCATGATGCTTTCTGTACTTTCTGTGTACAGGACAACCAAAAAATTATGACACGAACAAAAGGTTTTCAGAACAATAAATATGTAGATTTTGAATTATGATTTGTTTAGGATTTAAACTACAGAATCAACATCTATATTTTGTTTTTCATTGGAGATTTGAATTAGAATTCTTTAGGCATGCTCCCCACTCAGCTCTACGTCACATTCAGATTCCACTCAATGTTTTCATTTCATCTATGTCGTCGTCATTGGCACCATCCAGAATCCACATTTACATTCCACTCAATATTTTCTTTTAATTAAAATCATCTTTGTATTATTCAACTTGTATTATCCTTGGGCTTACCTATATAACCAAAAAAAGTGTGGGTTTCACGAAAAGCAACTTATCACGATAAAAACATAGGTGCAATTACTGACTGCATTGTTTGCTTTGGCAAGCATCAACTTTTGTTGTGTAAAGACGTAGACTTGCTTAAAGAAAAAAAGATTGTAACACCTATGTGATCAAAATCGACATGGTAATAAAGTGTTTTGACATTTTGCAGGCAATTACATTGAAGACATACCCTGCTCAACTCTCCCTCACAACACTGATTTGTATGATGGGAGCTCTACAAGGAACAATACTGACCCTTCTAGTTGAGAAGGGCAAAACTGCAATCTGGGCCATTTCTTGGGATACCAAATTACTAGCTACTCTGTACAGTGTAAGCAAATTCTAATCCAATTGTTATGACTGTTCTGCTTTGCGCTAACAGATTTACTTACCTTCTATTTCATCTAACAAAGCACACGAAATGCAAGCTTGTGATGCGATCTTATACACAATGATGATTTTTGGCTGCAGGGGATTGTTCGTTCAGGTGCTAGTTATTATGTTTCAGGGGTAGTAATGAAGATAAAAGGACCTTTTTTTGTTACTGCTTTTAATCCTTTAGGGATGGTTATTGTTGCAATTATGGGCTCCTTCACCATAGGAGAGCAAATGGACTTAGGAAGGTACATACATACTTGTTTTCGTTTAGTAACAGTCTACGAGTTTTACCACTTTTGATTAACCGAATTTGCAAAATATCTACGTTTAGGCTTCTTGGAGCTGTTGTCATCGTTCTTGGACTATATCTAGTCATATGGGGTAAGAGCAAAGATCCAAGTTCATCTAAGTCAGTAAACGATGAGGTAGAACCCATTGATCAACAAATGACAACGTTGAATGACAGTACAAAGAATTTGAAGCATGATCTTGTTTGTGTTCCCGGGAAAGTACCCAGCGATGAAGCAGTTTAAGCATAGGAAAACCAGAACAAGCAACATTCTAACATGTTCATTGCAAGTTGAAATTTTTATCTCCCAATTATACATGTTTGTTTCATCAATTTGTTAAGGAAACACATGTAAGCGCTTTGAGATTTGAATGTATAGATATCAATTCAATAATTTGATCTAAAACTGTATACCTTAAAAACCAAACATAGATGTTAAAAGCAATCACAGAAATATGTTCCCTTTCCTTCATCAGTATTCCTCCAGAACAAACTAATCCCTGCATCCAAACAATTATATATATATATATATATATATATATATATATTCAGATTATGTTTTAAATTGTATTTAAAGTTTATAAGGTACTTGGACTAAGTTTTTGGGAAAAATACCCACAAAACTTTCAAAAGAACTTCTCAATCTAGGAAATCCAAAGAATTTTTTTCCTATCTAAAAAGTCCAAATTATTGAAATTTTAATGCTAGGATGTCCAATTCTCAATCTAACTCTATACACTTACTATTTTGAAATAACAAAACATTAATAACAAGAAAAAAAGTAGTTAAAGCTATATTTGGCAAGAGTTTTTTTTGTTGGAAATTGGTTTTATAATTGGTGTTTGACCAATAATTGACCAAATTTCTAGTTTGGTACCGTTTATTAAAAATGGAAATAAGTTGCAAAATTGAAATATACGTTTCGAGTAGATTAAGTTAGTATATTTATTATCTCAAAATCAATTTCGGGTGAATGAGATATTAATGATTAAAGTATGCAACTTAACATTGGTAATTGAAGAGTTATGGAAATATGAAAAGCCATATCCCACATTGAATAGAAAAGGTGATTAAATGCACCTTATTAATTGGCCTACTCTAGGAGGAAGCATTCAAGTGGTCTCTTCCAAGGTCCAACCTGGTGATGTCTCTTGGGCTAGCTTTTGGCTAGCACAAGCAACTGCGAAGCGCCATCCGAGCGCGCAGGTCGCAATGGGCGCTTTAGAGGCGCACTTTGCACGAAGCGCCATCCGAGCCCGAGCGCGGAGGTTGCAATGGGCGCTTTAGAGGCGCACTTTGCACTTCGCACGTACAACTACGGGTGGTTATGGTCCAAGCGGTTCGGCGGTTATCGTAACTGATCGAACGGGTGCAGTTAGGGGCGGTTGCGTAGCAGTTAGAGTGCGAACCGGTCCGCTGGATTGCGCTCACACGATCAGGTGTGATCCGACGGTCCAGATTCGCCAGATTCAAAATTGTGTCTATTCGCAGAAAGGCACCACAACTCTTCAGTAAATATAAATAGACCCCCCGGATTGACAGTTCCTAACACCGAAATCCTGAGCACATCTAGTCTGTTAGTCAGAATTATCATATTGTTGCATATATCCCCTTTTCGAGTCTTGGAAGTTCTGAAACACCGATCAAGTTCGCCGGAATCTGCGTAGCCTACGCTGATTGAAAAATCGTTGCATCATCTTAGGGACGATTGCCAAGGATCAAGTTCGCCGGAATCTGCGTATTGAAGTAGGGACGATTGCCAAGGATCAAGTTCGCCGGAATCTGCGTATTGAAGTGCTGCCTACGCTGATTGAAAAGTCGTTGCATCATCTTAGGGACGATTGCCAAGAATCGTTAGCACTAGTGCAAAATTGTGTCTATTCGCAGAAAGGCACCACAACTCTTCAGTAAATATAAATAGACCCCCCGGATTGACAGTTCCTAACACCGAAATCCTGAGCATCTAGTCTGTTAGTCAGAATTATCATATTGTTGCATATATCCCCTTCTCGAGTCTTGGAAGTTCTGAAACACCGATCAAGTTCGCCGGAATCTGCGTATTGAAGTGCTACCTACGCTGATTGAAAAGTCGTTGCATCATCTTAGGGATGATTGCCAAGAACCGTTAGCACTAGTATGGGGCAATTTCGTCTTGCGGAGATTGTGTCCAACACAAGCCTCGACTTCATTTATTAAAGTTAAGTAAAATATTTTTCTGCTTCATCTTATTTCTGTCCGTGATATTTCCGAGAAAACCAAAAAGAAAATTACCCAACATTTTTTCCATGAATATGACCAATGGAGACAAGAAAATAGCTTAAGAATATTGCATCCTTGGTTTAAAACTTGTAGTACTACTAATTTGATTATATAGTGCATCAAAAGTGTGTTTTTTTTTTCCCGAAAAATAATAAAAAAAGGTACTCGTTTAACATTCAGTTAAAAGAATTTGATGGGATTTTTGGTATGACAAATTTATTTGTTGGGTTTTTTGGATAGTAGAATAATTTGATGGGTTTTTCGGATTAAAAGAATTTTTGAGGGTTTTTTTTTTTGGTAATTATTCCTAAATTGTTCTTGCATCATAAAATGCTGCGGTCAATTTGGTATCCCATTATATTGACCAGATTGAACTATTGAAGTGTTGTCGCCCTTCTCATCAAGAAAGGTTACCGCAAATGCATTTGAAACATCAGATACCATATTGTTAATATAATTGTTGAAGTTGCAAATCTTTAATCATCTTGATAAGAACTTCAGGAACAGAGTATATTGGATTTGAGAGATTTCTATTTTATATAGTATGAATCAAGAAAAATAGTTTACACAATAATATATATTACACAGAGAAAGCAGGGAAAGGAAAAATAACTGTCTAAACTGCCTGATGATGTTTAAGTTATATTTACACTGTGATCCGTGAGTTTTGCATGCTGGCTGCACTGATGCTCGCTGCACTGACCCTCATGGCCTTGGTTTGATTTATCTTCAGCACACTTGGTTTTGCCGTCATCACACTTGGGACTCTTGTCACCCCCCCTCAAGATGAAGGTGTGAAATACGTTGGACACATTCAGTTGGCAAGTAGAAGAAGAATTCGACCACCAGAAAGAGCTTTGGTGAACAGATCAGCAGGGTTGTGAGCAGTGGAAACAAACTAAGTGGTAATGATGCCTGGACGAAGTTTCTCCCTGACAAGATGACAATCGATCTCGATATGTTTGGTTCTTTCATGGAAGATAGGATTTGTGGCAATATGTAAGGCAGATTGGTTGTCACAGTGAAGAGAGACAGGTGTAAGATTGGGAACGTGAAAGTTGGAGAGAAGGTTGAGAAGCCAGGTGAGTTGACAGCAAACATTGGCAAGAGCCCTTTATTCAGATTCAGCAGAGGAGCGAGACACAGTTGATTGCCTTTTGCATTTGCAGGACACAAGAAATGAACCAAATAACACACAAAATCCTGACAAAGATTTTCTGGTTGTGGGACAAGCTGCCCAATCAGAGTCACTGAAAGCATGAAGGGTCAAAGAAGAAGGGAGAAACAGAAGGCCTTGGCCAGGAGAAGCCTTAAGATACTTAACCAATTTGAAAGCTGCATCCATGTGAGGCTGTCTAGGTTGAGAAAGAAATTGGCTAAGAATATGAACAGAGTAGGATATGTCTGGTCTAGTAATGGTGAGATAAACAAGCCTTCCCACCAATTGTCTGTAAGAACTAGCAACTGCAGGCTGTAAAATAGAACCCTTGTCTGAGGCTAATGAATGATGAGAATCCATTGGAATGGAAGAGGGTCTGGCATCCTCTAATCCAATATCCTTAAGAATATCTAGTGTATACTTTCTTTGGTGAAGGTAGAGACCCTTGGTCTTGCTGGTCTGGAGGAAATTGAAAGCACAGTGAAAAGGTTGGAAAAAAGAGGATTGATCACAAGAAATATTCTCAGGAATGACAGGATCTTTGAAAGGAATGTGTCATCAGAAGAAGAATGAAACTGAGAACAATAAGACTCATCAAAACACTCAGAATCAGAGCCAGATGGTAAAATTGGAGAGAAAGAAGGAGTTAGAACAGAAGAATTGGCAAAAGGAAAAATGTTTTCATAAAAGGTGACATCTCTACTGAAGAAGACTTTATGAGTTTGTAAATCATATAATTTATAAGCCTTTTTACCAAAAGGATAACCAATGAAAGCACACTTAACAGGCCTGGGAGCAAATTTGTCTCTCCCATGAGCAAGGGTGGAGGCAAAACACAAACAACCAAACACCTTAAGGTGAGAGTAGGAAGGAACATTGCCAGTGAGAATTTCAAAAGGGGTTTTATTTGCAAGAACAGAGCTGGGAAGTCTATTGATTATATGTGTTGCAGCAAGAAGACAGTCAGTCCAAAATTTTATAAGGAGATGAGAATAGAATCTGAGAGCCCTTGCAATTTCCAAAAGATATCTGTGTTTTCTCTCATCTCTTCCATTTTGTTGGGGGGTTTCTGTACAAGAACTGTCTTGAAGGATGCCAAGAGGATTAATAATGTTGGTAACTGAGGAATTAAAAAATTCAGTCCCATTGTCAGACCTTATAACTTTGACTGAGGCTTGAAATTGATTTGTAATCATATTAATGAAGGCTTGCAAGAGAGAAGAAACTTGAGCCTTGGACTTCATGAGATATGTCCAAGTAGCCCTTGAGTGGTCATCTACAATGGTAAGAAATGAGGTATAACCGTTATGAGATATGTGTCTGTAAGGGCCCCAGACATCACAATGCAGAAGAGCAAAACAAGAATTACTTCTGGATTTACTTAATGGAAAAGGCTTTCTGGTTTGTTTAGCAAAATATCACACATCACAAAGAAATTCATTACACTGAAGTAACAATGGATTAAAAGGTATTGAAGGAAGCAGTTTGAGTTTAGAGACAGGAATGTGGCCCAATTTGGAATGCCACAGATGTACAGAGGTATCCTTGGAATTATTACATGTTATAGAATGAGAAGCAGAATTGAAAGACTTGCAGTCCACCAGACATGCTTGAACAGAGGTATCCTTGGATATAATCAGTCTATATAGGCCATCTTGCAATCTACCAATCACCCTTGATTTCTTCAACATGTGGTCCTGAAGAAGACAAACAGCATGCAAAAATAATAGCGAGCAAGTATTGTCTAAAGTTAGCTTGCTTCCTGATATGAGATTAAATGAGAAAGCATGCACATACAGCACATTGAACAATGTAATGTCAGCTATCAAACAAACTATGCCAATGTGGGTGATCGGTGCTTTGTTGCCATTGGGCAAGTGTATGAAGGATTTTACTGATTTGGGATCAGTCAATAGGTCAAAACAAGAGGTTATATGATCATTAGCTCCAGTGTCTATAATCCAATCAGTGCTACTAACAGTGAATTGAGTCATGCAAATAGGACTAGCAATACTTGATTTAAACAACAAATTACCTGCTAAGTGGTTTTCTGGAGATTCAAGAGGGATTGCATTTGAACCATTGTTAAGCATATTGATCAATTGCTGAAGCTGAGCCACTGAAATGACATTTCCAGATCCTTTGTCTTGATCATCATGATGTCCAGTACTAATGCAAGAAGAAGATCCAGTGTTGCTGTAGCCAATTAAGATAGCTGCAGCTGTGGTTTTGTTTACTCTTGATTTATGATTCTTTGGCATTCTAGCCAAATCTGGTTTGGAACCATAAAGAGCATGCCATTATGGATATCCATGAAGGAAAAACAATTTTCTTTGGTATGACTATCACCATGAAAAAAGTCACAAAACATTTGAGGTTTCTGTTTCATCCTATAATTGTTCCCTTTGTAGTTGTTATTGTTGTAGTTGGTTCCTCTACTGAGCAATGCAGTGGTTAATTCAACAGGATTCTGGTTGGAATTCATGTTAACAACAGGTGCACCTCTCTATTGTTCTTCCTGAAGTAACATATTCAAAGCCTTATTCACATCAGGTAGAGGTTTCATCATCAAAATCTGTCCTTTAGTGGCAGTGAAACTATCATTTAATCCCATTAAAAGTTGTGTGAGCTTGTGCACCAATTCAAACTCTTCTTGTTGCTTTGACGCTCCACACTCACAGTTGCACAGACATTTTGACAAACGAGTCAATTCATAATACTCATCCCAAAGACTTCTAAACTTTGTATAATATATAGAGACAGACAAGTGTCCTTGACTGAAGGATGCTAAGTCTTTTCTTACTTGGAAGATTTTTGAGGCATTAGTTTGAGAATATCTTATTCTCAAATCATCCCAGATCTGTTTTGCAGTAGACAAATACACAACACTAGAACCAATATCAGGAGACATAACATTCAACAACCATGATGTAACCATACTGTTGCATCGATTCCACAGTCTTGTGAGGGCATTGACCATTTATCATTCCCATTTTCAACTTCGATTCAAGAGACAATGTCATAGCACGACTCCATTGTCCATAATTGGATCCATTTAGAACATGCGTAATCAGTTTCATTCCAGGGTGATCATTTGGATGCAAGAAAAGAGGGTGATTAGGGTTTAATTGAATCGTGATTTCTTCAAGGTCATACAAATCGACTTGAACATCGTGATCATTATTTGTAGCAATTTCAGCATCATTAGAAGACATTCCTCCAATTTCAACCATGATTACAACACATAAATTTTATACTTGATAACTAGTTAATTAATCAGGCAGTGATTCAAAACAACAATCGAACTACTTTTTAGATTGCTAATGCGGAAGCGAAAGAAATATTGTGAGATATCAAATGCATTACCAGAGATCGCAAAAAAGCTCTAATACCATGTTGAAGTTGCAAATCTTTAATCATCTTGATAAGAACTTCAGGAACAGAGTATGTTGGATTTGAGAGATTTCTATTTTATACAGTATGAATCAGGAAAAATAGTTTACACAACAATATATATTACACAGAGGAAGCAAGGAAAGGAAAAATAACTGCCTAAACTGCCTGATGATGTTTTAAGTTATATTTACACTGTGATCCGTGAGTTTTGCATGCTGGCTGCACTGACCCTCATGGCCTTGGTTTGATTTATCTTCAGGACACTTGGTTTTGCTGTCATCACACTTGGGACTCTTGTCAATAGTCAATATATATAGATGCCCTACACAAGCACACGCCCACACGGTGCACGCCCACGCCCCTACCCACAAGTTCATAATGTGAGCTTTGTAAAGTGTCGATGAGGAAGTTCTTATTTGGAGGATGAAGAAAGAAGTTGTGATCGATCATGAGAGAGCCGTTAATGCAATCTTCGGGATTCGCAGTACATACTTGTATAAACAATCACGACATGTCTTCAATTACAGTTAGATAATATATATTCTCCTTTTTGTCCATGGCAATGCAAATAATCATCGCTCCACCCACAGTCGTCACAATGTTCCTACTTAATATCTTTCCCTGGCTTGCTATGTAATCTCCAGATATTCACCTTCTCAAGCCTGTAGAAATTGACCGAATTACTTACCAATTTGTTACACGTACATTTTGTATTGTCATTTCCAGCTTTTAGTTCATTCATCGATCATATATATCGATGACGAGTTACCTCATATATATATATATATATATATATATATATATATAGTGATCAATTTGAAAAATAATCATCATATATATATTGGACTTGGATCTTTGATCACCAACACACTTAAAGACTGGTAAGTTTAAAAAGTTATACTCTCTTGTTCAGGTTAAATGATGCCAAGTACTTACCTGAACTAGTGTTGGGTCCGAGGGTTGCTCAGTGTATAGGCTAGAGGGGGTGAATAGCCTATACTTGATGTATTAAAAATTTCATCCAATTTTTAACATTTAAAATTGAGGAGTAGATGAAATGATTAATACAGATAGGTTATCTTCCTCATTCTGACTGCTTAGCCGAAGACATAGTGATCGGACATCTTAGATAGGCAGATGTAGATCATGGACATCTTTGGATCAGCAGATATGAAACATGCAGTTGGAAGATATATGTTGAACTTAGCTGATGAGAATAAGATTTGGCAGCGGAAGAATAAACAGCATAAGTCAAACAATTTAGATTAAAGTAACTGTAAGAATTTGATATGAAAGAGAGCTTAACAGTTGACTATAATCTGTATTAGATGCATCATTTACTTTCCTTAAACAGATTGCACATGATAAGGCTAATTATACAAGAAAGAGAAATCAAGGCTGAATGTAACATGTGTGTATATTCTATTAAAATTCAGCAGAGGTTTGCTCAAAGGCAGACATGCTTAGTACATCAACCTAGACTCTCTATCCTAGCAATCTTCCTAGGAAAAAGAAGGAGAAATGAAGAAAGCGAAATCAAATATATCGAAAATACATTAGAAGATGTACTTCATATTTATCAAGTTATCTTCCTGTAGTTTCAACTCGATATATTTGTTGTGAGAAGAGAATATTAGGAGTTGTTCAAATAGCAAGTATTTGAACAACTGAGTGCTAAGCACTCGACCAACAATGATGACACCTTATTGCACAATCGGCACAGCTTATAATGTAGTATAAGTCTGCCGATATGAATGCAATCTGGACATGTAAGTTCTGGCTCTTCATCGGACATCTTCAAGCTTGGTCTGGCTTCAACGATCTGTAAGATGCTTAGTCTCTTTACTGGATAATGGAGTTGAGACCACTGAAGAGACTGAGTTCTTCGAAGGAAGAAGGACTCAAATCAACGACAAGGTTGTTGATCAAGCAGAGCTTCTCAGCTTTTGGATTTTCTTCTCTCTCTCTCACAAAGTGTTTGTTCTTACACTTGTGATTTCTCACTCTAAAGGAGTGGTTCTGGATTGAAGAAATGAAAATCAATACCACAACCTTTTTCAAGCATAAGCATACACTATTTTCTTGTTTTTCCTTGTGCTTGTGCTCTGTTTGAAATGAGGATGAGAGTCTTCTTATATAGCTGGAGAAGAAGAGATGACCGTTGGTGTATTGAATAGGTTTATGCCCGTTGGTGATCTGAATCTCATAATGCAGCAGAGTACATTTTTGGATTTGTTGGACAAAGACCTTCAGTAAGGTTTAAGTCTTGAAGATGGTCCGTGATACAGGCTGGACAGAGTTGGACGTGTCGAGCTTGGCCTGGATGCAATCTGACTGATTTGGACGTATCATAGCTTTGACTGGAGTGCAGCGTCCTGTGCTTGGCCTTTTCTGGAAATGAAGCTTTGAAGACCGCGAACACTGTTCTGAAGAGGAAATGTCTATTGGATAAACGTGAAGGCGCAGACATCGATGCGTATCTTGGATTTGTCAGATAGATCTTACAACGGATCTATTTTGACTTGTAGTGCGTTTGAGTAACGACCGATGTTTCTCGTGATCTTACAGTTTCTCGGCAGTTGTTCTGATGAGGGATTTGGCCGATTCTGAGATCTGCCATTATAGTACTGCTGATGTAGAAACCGCTGATGGTCACGATGTTCCTCTTGAATAAATAGCTTCTCTGCAGTTGTTCTGATGAAGTGCTTTGGCGAATATAGGGATCTGCCGATATAGAACTGCTGATGTAGAGATGGCTATTTAGGCAGTCATAGCTAAAGGGAAATGTCTGCTAGTGAGACATCTGCCGATAGTCACGTCAGCTGGCAATTTGAAGAGCTTAATTCATATGAAGGTTTGTCATCATTCTGGTAGGACAAAGACTCGGATATGTACAAAGACTTCCTAGTCTAACGACCTATGCATTGTTTCAACAAGCTGCCACACTAACCGGTACGCAGCCCTTTTAGCCACTTGTGAAACATGCGTTGTAATGGGAACAAGTAAATCACTGTGTTGGAATATGCATACATATATATCAGCTGATTTACAGGCATATTCCTAACAATCTCCTCCTATTTGCTTGGGACCATTACTACAATTTGACTTATACATATATCTCTTTAAAGCAGTTGTTCAATCCTTAGTAATAACATGCCACTGCTGAATATTCATTTTATATTAAGGCATGCCCTAGTTTGAACTTACAAGCGATAGCGTATGTATAGTCACCTATTGCTAAGTATTTACAGACTCAATAAATGAAAGAACAAATACGAAGCAATATCTGAAATGGTTGTTAGGCAAATGATAATATTGCCTTAAGAGTGTGATTCTTGCATGGAATGATCTGAAGAATGTTGTTCAAGCAAGAAGTAGAAAGTATAAGTAACTGGTCATCTAGTTCTTAATCAAATTGATTAAGCATCTTCATCTGATGAGTTATAAAAGTTTGTGAAGGATAGGTAGAGTTTTATAATAGTCAGCGTACTATAATAGTCATATAGTATTTTGCTGTATGGATGGTTACATAAACTCTTCTCCTTACTAGTTGTCTCCTTCTTACTAGTTGTCTATCTCTCCTCCTTACTAGAATCTCTTCTTCTTAATATAATCTCTCCTCCTAACTAGTTCATTGTTTATTTAGAATGATAATACTTTACTGTATTTACAATTTCACAATCTCTCCTCCTTAATAGTTGGGATCATCACACGTTACTACTTCACAATCTCTCCTCCTTAATCTTACTACAATTATTTGGGGCCAATACTTTCTTCACAATTTCTTGGGACCATTACTTTCTTGGGGGCCAATACTTTCTTGGGGGCCAATACTTCCTTGGGGCCATTACTTTCTTGGGGCCATTACTTACTTCACCGTCAATACTACTTCACCATCAATCAAATACTTCACAATTACTTGGGGCCATTACTTACTTTGCAATCTCTCCTCCTTAATGGCCACAAGTTAAAGATAGATTGATAGTTAACAAATGAATTATGAATTTAGACAGGTAGAGGGTAGGAAGTTTGGTCTTGTTAAATACTGTCTTTGTAGAAATGCCGAAGTGAGTAGCTAGATGTAATTCTACAGAGAATATAGACCATATCGAGGAAATACAATCACTTGTCATATTTGTAAGGAGATCTTACAAGAATGTAGTGAGACACGTTTTATTTTGTACTAGGAGGGGCAAATAGGATACGCTGTTAAGTAGTGATACCAATTGTTAAGTAGTAAAGCATTCAAAATAGTCTCCTCCTTAAGGTATATCTAGTTAAAACAGGCTAGTATAGTTGAGCCTTATGCTGACTTTTGTTGGATGCATGAGATATACATCTAAAGATGAGTTGTAAGATCTGCCTACAAGATATTGCTGAATTTCATCAAGAAAGTGAACTGCAGGCATGAACAAGTATGCACCGGGACAAATTTTGAATACTTAACTCAAAAGAAAATTAACAAAAGTACATAAACAGACGTTCATAAGACTAAACACATTACATATTTATCATTAATATTAGCAAAAGAAAATTAGTTTGATAAGACAGAGACCTAGCTAGTCATCCTAATGAGGTGGAATTAGAGGATGAAGGTCTGCTGATCTTAATCAGAGGGAACATTGACCGCTGGATTTGACGCAGAATGGGAGTTCGCTGGCTGAAGCTCCTCCTGAGATGAGGGTTGCTCGAGGTGAGCATTTGAGGCGGTGGGAGTAGGTGCAGTAGTAGCGGTACTGTCACTTGTGGGAATCCAAGGGATGAAATTGGATACACTGTTCCTGGGGTCTCGAAGACGATTCCTAACACGACGAGAGATTCGACGTGGTCGTTGAATCACTTGTGGAGGAGTGGCGAGAAAGATCATCATCCGTTGACGCCATTCAGTGTGGGAAATGGGTCGATGAGGAGGACCAGGCAGATTTGGTGAACACATGATGTAGATGATTATAATGGTGGAGAAATTTTGAGGTACTCAGAAGTCAGGTGCCATGGTTTGAGATTGATACCAATTTTATACATCTTTTTGAATTTTTGAGAAGATGAGGAGGTTTCTTGATTAGAGGAATTGGAAAGGACGTTTTGGGGGCTTAAAGAAGTGAGTGCGTTTAATGACATAGTAATGATGTTCTGATTTGACATTATGTCATCATGCTTAGAGTAATTATGACTAATACATAGGCAGTCTAGAAGATATGTATATTCATATTATTTTCAAACAAGAAGTTTAAAAATATATAAACAGATTAATTTAATTGCCTTTATTTTGGTATTAATGGGTACAACATCTGAATTTTTAAGACAATGACATAGGCTCTTTTAGAGATAATATGAGCTGTTATTTTGCTTCAAAAGAATTGTTTGAGTAAATTAATCTAAAATAGAACAGCTTAGGTTTGTATAAGGACGAGTTGAGGACAAAATAACTTGTCTAAGCCATATGATATGTTTGTACAAGACACATGGGAGTATTTAGAGAAGTGTGTCTTAAGATTGTCTGATACCAATTTTGAGAGATTTGATGAGTCTTTTAGTGAATGTAGATACTATCAGCAGGGTGTAATTTGTATTTGCTAAAGTAGAAACTGCTGATACCAATTGATGTATCCATTATTGGCAGTGTGTTTAATATTAGCTAAGGTAAGAACAGCTGATACCAATTAATAGACTCTATTTATAATGGACATCAATCTATTTAAGATTAATAAGGCTAAGTAAGAATATTAAATAGATCAAGTAAGATTTTGAATGTGTACCTGAAGTGATGTCCGTTCTTCTTTCTGTTCAACAGATCTAGGCATCCTATGGCAAGAGAAGAGATCTGCAGACCAGACTTGTTCTGAAGAGAGTGAGACGTAACCTATATACAGCAGGGGTCATATCGGCTGTTCACTCCTGAGGAAGGACTTAATATTTGAAAACATTAGTCTTCCTAAGAATTCTTGAATGTTTAACTATCTTGATTATAGGTCGAGTTACGAGAGATATTTAACAACATCCTTTTAGACTAAGAACCACGTGATAAGATTTAACAGAATGTTTTGAATTTAATCTGTAAACCAATTAGCTGTTGAGCCATTATAATGGGAACAACTAATCAAGCCTTTATAACTACAATCTCATAGGGTACACAAGATTTAGTAGTTGTCATTACTAAGAACACAAAGTGCTGTTGTGTTGTCTTGAAAGATTTGATTCAGCAGACACCTTCGTTCAAAGCAGATTTACTAGTAATCTTGATTTTTAAGCATGTAGGATAGAGATTGAGTAGTAGCAGATTCCTTGATAGGTTGACATGAAGGTCATGAAACTGCAGTCTGCCTTTTGTTGAGAGGCTTAGGCAGAACTTGAACTTAATCATTGTGAAATGATTTAATTCAGAAAGGCAATTATCAGGGAGTCTAAGGATGAGAGTTAAGCATTAGTAAGAGACCATAACTCGATGTAGCAATTGTTCAAGAATGGTTTGCTGATGGGGTGTCAGCAGAGGTTGTGTCTCGGCAGAGTGACCATTTCATTAAGAACAATTCTTTTAATCACCAGAAGAGAATGGAGATCATAAAGAATAATAAGTTTGATCAACACATTTAAGACACATTAGTTCATGCTATCAAAGGAATGCAGACAAGTAGATAAGCATGAGGAAAAGTTGCAGAACTTGTATTCAATAATCCAAGTAGTTTTACACATTTTGTTGCAAGGATCAGCTGATTACAAGAACAATACAACTGGAATTTTGACTGAACTGCAGATTACATGAGAAAGATACATAATGATTCAATTTACAGAAAAAAATACATGTTACAAATTTGTGTCCTAGAAATCCTAATCCTAGACATTAGATGAGGAGTCATCAGTCAAGGATTTAGAAGGAGTTGGATGATAAGAAGATGGCCGTGTTCCCTTTTTGATCTCCTCCAACTCTCGGGGGAGGCAGAACATATTCACCTCTTCGGGTCATTATGAGAGCACCGAAGGGTGATGGCCACTGAGGATGTGCTGTTTTGACCATGAATCCCCTTTGATAGGCTAGGGGATTGCTGGCGACTATTAGCAGTTCGTCATCCTCATCAATTCCATATTAGCTACTTAATTCAGCAGAACTGAATTATCTGCATCGGCCATCTTTGAGGTGATGGTCGGCATACCTACATATAACCAGAAGACTTGTTGCACATGGCAATATATCAAATGTTTCCCATACATTTGATACTTCTTTTCTGGGATCTTTTCTGTGAAGTTCTTGTATGCAAGCAGACTTCCAAAAGTGGAATAAGTATGTGCTAATTGATTTTCCCAGTGATTCATCTGTAGACATTTTAGAGTATCAATGAGATTGATAGCTAAAAGTTAGAAGAGAGAATGAAATCACTTTTGCTGGCATTAATTGATGGTTTTCTATCTTACCTTTTAAACTAATTGACTAAGAATTTTCTTAAGTGTTCTGACAATCATGGTTTGCAGCATATGAATCAAGCATGATGGCAAACTTCTATGATTATCGGACGAGACAAAAGAAGATCTCTTTATCAATTGTTTTCTCAACAAGACTGTGGAACCATACTTAATGATTTCTGGTATACAAGACTTGACGCAATTTCTCTCATGTTTGGTAACTGTGAATAAGAAAGGATTTTTAGAAAATGATTTTCACAGCTTATGAATGATATTTGAAAATATATTTTTGAGAGAAATTTAGATCAGCTCTTGTGAAGTAACAGAAATAAAATCGAAACAACTCTGAATGAATATGAAGGAATCATACCCAGTTGTTGAGGAATTGACTTGATCCAATCTTAGGACTTGAATTTAGTAACATTTGTGAGATTTTGAATCATCGATTTGTATCTAGTGTAATCTATAGGCAGTTTGTGAGTTTTGTCATAGTAGAGATTGGATGAAGAAGGAGCTCTACTTATACTCACGGAGGTTAGACTGAAGGATACTCAATAATGGAGCATTACTGTTGAGTTGTCCTTCTGATCACGCCTTGGCAGGGATAGGCTGTGAAGTCTAGATATTCTCAAGATTCTTGGTAAGGATTGATGTTGACTGTCTTGTCGTTTTCCAAGATTTTGAAAATAGTCTTAACTTTAATCGAAGCAGTCAAACTTTGAAAAGTGTGCCTCCACCTTTAATTGACTTGAGAGAGTAGGTCATTAAAGGATTTTTACTCCTATAAGTCAGCACATAAAACTGAGCTTATGAAGTGTTGGTTGGCAGATATGGAAATTCAGCCAACTGCAGGGTTTTCAGAAAAACATTTGAAACCAGCTGATAAGAAAAATGCTGATTAGTTTTTGAAAAACCATTTGCATAAAACAGGTCATACAATCAATATATATATCAATAAAAGTGCAGTATGACAGGTTATTATGCATTATGTCTGATAATATGTATGAGCATATCAATTCAGCAGACATGAGCACAGGTCATTAGAAAGCAAATAGCTAACCTGTTTTGTGTATGCATGCGAGAAGGTCTTCTTCAACTTCTTTGGACTTATCAGCAGATTTTTCACATAGTGGTTCTAAAGTCCAGCAGGTGAGGATTGGACCTTGAGTGAGTTGAAGGACGTGAGTGAATTCTCATGAGCGATCAGCAGTCCTTCATGAATCAGCAGCCATGTTACTATCTGCCGATGGAGAGAGATGTTGCATGTTTGATCTTTTCTGTCATATGAGTTCCTACCTAAAGTACTCATAGAGAAAATTAGCAACATTTATGAGCTAAAAATAGCTCTAGTAATCCAATAATACAAATGAGACTTAATAAGCAAGACAAAAGAATAATTATTCAAAATACAGCTTATAAGTGTAACCCAAAGTGTTAAGAGATTAGGAGCTGGGGTTACTTCCTCATTAAACTCTTTGAACGCGTCTGCTCATAGTTGTTGAAGCACCAGTTCTAATACTGAGCATAGGTTCTTTGAGTGTATTCTTACTCGGCTGAGGCTTTTCATTGAAGAGAGACGAATTCATCATTGATGTCCTTAGGCCAAGAACTTACAATCTCAGTGATTTTGGAGATGACATATCTTTGATTTCCTATGAATTTCCTTTGAAACTCTTCTTATTTCATTTGCTCTAAACTTTTATAAAAAGTTTTCTCGAGAAGGTGTTGGATTGAAGCAATCGTTAGCCTTGTGTCAAGAGAGCAAATTTTTGAAAGTGATTCTAAGTAATTCATCTATCAAATATGAGTTTAACCCATTTGCTAAAGAAGATACCAAGATTTAAGGATAGATTTATGAAACATGCATAATCCTTAGCAAGTCAACCTCCACTATAATACTTCTCTTCACAATATCAATGTAATTCTGATATATGATAGATTTTCTTATAGTGATCACATTGTCATCACAATATTCTTTCTCACACGTTTTTGAAAACAAAATTTATTTTGACTTGAAGAAGGTTTTCAAAAGGCTTTCAGGTTTCTCAGTCAAAAAGGTTTTTGTGAATAAAAGATTTTGGAAAAGACTCCTTTTGACTATGCATCTAATCTGAGCAGCAGGACCTAGACTCTCAGGTTGTTAAGCCTGGAATAAGGTTCAGAGTACCGCTCGATACCAATTGTTGGGAGGGTTGCTCTGTATAGGCTAGAGGGGGTGAATAGCCTATACTTGATGTATTAAAAATTTCATCCAATTTTTAACATTTAAAATTGAGGAGTAGATGAAATGATTAATACAGATAGGTTATCTTCCTCATTCTGATTGCTTAGCCGAAGACATAGTGATCGGACATCTTAGATAGGCAGATGTAGATCATGGACATCTTTGGATCAGCAGATATGAAACATGCAGTTGGAAGATATATGTTGAACTTAGCTGATGAGAATAAGATTTGGCAATGAAGAATAAACAAAGATAAGTCAAACAATTTAGATTAAAGTAACTGTAAGAATTTGATATGAAAGAGAGCTTAACAGTTGACTATAATCTGTATTAGATGCATCATTTACTTTCCTTAAACAGATTGCACATGATAAGGCTAATTATACAAGAAAGAGAAATCAAGGCTGAATGTAACATGTGTATATATTCTATTAAAATTCAGCAGAGGTTTGCTCAAAGGCAGACATGCTTAGTACATCAACCTAGACTCTCTATCCTAGCAATCTTCCTAGGAAAAAGAAAGAGAAATGAAGAAAGCGAAATCAAATATATCGAAAATACATTAGAAGATGTACTTCATATTTATCAAGTTATCTTCCTGTAGTTTCAACTCGATATATTTGTTGTGAGAAGAGAATATTAGGAGTTGTTCAAATAGCAAGTATTTGAACAACTGAGTGCTAAGCACTCGACCAACAATGATGACACCTTATTGCACAATCGGCACCTTATAATGTAGTATAAGTCCGCCGATATGAATGCAACTGGACATGTAAGTTCGGCTCTTCATCGGACATCTTCAAGCTTGGTCTGGCTTCAACGATCTGTAAGATGCTTAGTCTCTTTACTGGATAATGGAGTTGAGACCACTGAAGAGACTGAGTTCTTCGAAGGAAGAAGGACTCAAATCAACGATAAGGTTGTTGATCAAGCAGAGCTTCTCAGCTTTTGGATTTTCTTCTCTCTCTCTCACAAAGTGTTTGTTCTTACACTTGGATTTGTCAGATAGATCTTACAACGGATCTATTTTGACTTGTAGTGCGTTTGAGTAACGACCGATGTTTCTCGTGATCTTAGTTTTCTCGCGGTTGTTCGATGAGGATTTGGCCAATCGAGATCTGCCATTATAGTGCTGATGTAGAAACCGCTGATGGTCACGATGTTCCTCTTGAATAAATAGCTTCTCTGCAGTTGTTCTGATGAAGTGCTTTGGCGAATATAGGGATCTGCCGATATAGAACTGCTGATGTAGAGATGGCTATTTAGGCAGTCATAGCTAAAGGGAAATGTCTGCTAGTGAGACATCTGCCGATAGTCACGTCAGCTGGCAATTTGAAGAGCTTAATTCATATGAAGGTTTGTCATCATTCTGGTAGGACAAAGACTCGGATATGTACAAAGACTTCCTAGTCTAACGACCTATGCATTGTTTCAACAAGCTGCCACACTAACCGGTACGCAGCCCTTTTAGCCACTTGTGAAACATGCGTTGTAATGGGAACAAGCAAATCACTGTGTTGGAATATGCATACATATATATCAGCTGATTTACAGGCATATTCCTAACAACTAGCACATTTAGCCCTTCTTAATTAATTAATTATTTCTAAGTTGGGTTCTAATCACTGTATGTTACGTATGTTTAGGGCTATAACGACCTTGGAATTGCTAATCTTTTTGGATAAGCTCCGAGATATTGTTTGTACAAGTGGTGGGATCGGAGGAGATGATTTATGTTCTTACAATACTATACTGTCTACGAACGAAGATTAACAATACTATGTAGAACTAGGAGTTACATCACTAGTTATGGATCAATAAGAGGTAAATGCTCAGCAGGTAGAAGAATGAATAAATTTTCCAACTTCGGGTTACAGAAAACAGATGATGTAGAATGCGACAAAATTAGTGTGTTGGGAGGATCAATAGGCCGGGGGTGGGATACTGTATCATGTTTTGATTGCATCACCAGCCTTACACCAGCTAGCAACCAGCTCATCCTCATCAACTTTTTCTATGTCTGTCTGAACTTCTAGCCAGCGCCTCCCTTTCTTACTCGCACTATCTCAAAAACCTTTCTTTTTTTTTTTGTTCAACTTGATTAAACTTTGACAAAAAACTTATAAAAATTCACTAATCCTTATAAAATTAAAAAAAGTTGTTATTGATAATTATTGTATCAATGGTTTGAATAGAGATTTGATATTATCGTAAGTTGACTTTTCAATAAGGAAAGTGGACTATTTTTTCGGGATGGGGGAGTATATACTAGTTACAACGTAATGATGATGATATTGTGCTCAACCACAGACAGACCCCCAGACCATTCCGCTGCTCTGTTCAGCATCCCCGATTTCCTGACTAATAGTGGCGCCTCTTTCACCTATATAAAGAATCACACAAATACAAAATAGGAAAAGAAAGAAGACAGACAAGAAAGACACGAACTTGGAGAAGAAAAGATCCCAACTTGTCTTTTCTGCTTGGGATTGTATTCACTATATATAATATTATTACAATCAATTTACCATATTACAATCGTCAATCACAATCAATCAATATTACAATATTTACCTTCCTAAAATAATAAAGTCAATGGAAAGATACAGCTATGAATGTTTATTATTTGCTGATGTTGGTGCTGGATTTAACACCCCCCCTCAAGCCAAGCGGAACAACGTTGAGCTGCAGCTTGGATATAATCAGACTTAGTGAAAACATCTGCGAGCTGGTCACCTGTCGGGACGTAAGCGATACGGAGAAAACCCCGTTGTTGTAACTCGCGGACAAAATGATAATCAATTTCGATATGGCGAGTGCGAGCATGAAAGACAGGATTCTTTGACATATGGATTGCAGACATATTATCACAGTATAGGAGTGGAGGTGCCAAGGGAAGACCCAACTCACGAAATAAATAGGAGAACCAACGAAGTTCAGCGGCGGTGGTCGCGAGTGCTCGGTATTCGGCTTCACTGCTGGAGCGATCTACTGTGGATTGTTTCTTGGCAGTCCAGGCAACGAGATTAGGACCAATGAAGACACAAGCACCTGTGGTGGAACGGCGGGTGTCGGGATCACCAGCCCAATCGGCATCAGAAAAGGCTCGAAGAGAAAAATCGCTGGAAGCATGAAAGTGTAGGCCAAGAGTGATAGTGCCTTTAACATACCGAAGAATCCGTTTGACGGCTTGAAAATGGCCAGTGAGGGGTTGATGCATGTGTTGACAAACTTGGTTTACTGCAAAGGATATGTCCGGACGAGTGAGGGTTAAGTATTGGAGACCCCCAACCATACTTCTATAGAGAGTTGGATCAACAAGAGGGTCCCCCGAATTAGAAGATAGGTGGGAGCCGGGCAGACAAGGAGTTGGGGCAGGCTTGCAATCTTCCATTTTGAACTTGTGAAGCAAGTCCGAAGCATAACGGGCCTGACTTAGAGACAAAGAATCCTTCGAACGAGTTGCTTCTATACCCAAGAAAAACCCCAAGGGACCAAGTCGGCGACTCTCAAAGGATGTACAAATCTGGTCAAGAACATGACTAACATCAGACTGAGAGGAACCGACAACCAAAATATCATCTACGTAAACCAAAATAGCAACAGTAGATAAGCCGGAGTGACGAAGAAACAGTGAACTATCGGACTTGCTGTTGAAAAATCCAAGAGTGAGAAGAAAATCATGTAGGCGTTGGAACCACGCCCGTGGAGATTGCTTGAGTCCGTATAAAGCCCGATGAAGTCGGCACACATGATCAGGATAATTTGGGTCACTAAATCCCGGAGGCTGAGACATGTAGACCTCCTCATGTAAAACGCCATTAAGAAAGGCGTTGCGAACATCAATTTGTTCAACGACCCATGAACGAGAGAGGGCTAAGGCAAGGACAGTCCGAATGGTAGAGGGTTTAACGACCGGGCTAAACGTCTCATCATAATCGAGACCTTCTTGTTGCGTGTAGCCTTGGGCAACAAGACGGGCTTTATGACGTTCAACTGAGCCGTCAGCTCGACGTTTCACCTTGAATACCCATTTACTTCCAACGACATTCATATGAGGTGTTCGTGGAACCAAGCTCCATGTCGAGCTTTTATGGAGGGCAGTAAGTTCCTCGACCATAGCGTGCTGCCACTGAGGATACGGGGCAGCTTGCTTAAGTGTCCGAGGCTCAAAAGTAGAATCTGTGTAGGAGGCAGCAGTGAGTGCCTCTGGAAGAGGATGTCGATACATAAGGTCATTGATGCTCTTGAAACGCAAAGGGGGCGTGCTGGACTCAGAAGCCGTGGGCTCAGTTTCAAGTCTGAAGGGAATTGGACTTGCAGCGAAGGAGGGCCGGTCTGTTGAGTCTGGAAGACCGTGACCATGGACAGCGGAGGATGGCATTGGAGAAGGAGGCATGGGCCTGGGAGTGCATGGCGAGGGAAGAGAGCTAGCATTGGGGAAGACTTGACTGGGATGGCCCAGCGTAGGAGAGGAGTCGGTCCATGGTGGAGTCACAGAGGAAGAATTCTGTTGTGCTTGTGTATCGGATGGGAAAGACAGGCTTGGGCTTGGAGCGGAAGTCTGAATGGGCTGGCCTCACTTTGTTACTCAGTCTCATTTGTAATATCTTCTTGCTTCCAAGAAAAATGTAAACTCTGAAACAAATGGTTCAGGCATCCGGTGTTGGGTCTCGGCATCTAATTGGTCGTCGAAGTCTTCGATGGTGCATGCGTACTGAAAATTAAACAGGACGCGATCGTACGTGAGAGAGGTGTCAAGAGGAAAAAAGGATTACCATGAGATATTAGGGGTAGAAAAGTAAAAGAAGAATTCAATTATTTTCAGGTCACATACCATCAAGTGATCTAATCTCATCCATTTTGTTAACGGAGTTCTAATGGAAGGAAGTAGGATAGTACACTCGTGCACAATTAGGAGGCACTTCTTGTTTAAATTTAACTAGCTAGAAACTGAAGATTAGTTGCCCTATCTTAAGTCTTGAATCTACTACTTTACCAATTCGTGGAAGTCTGCAGCAATCCCAATATTAATCCGTAATAATAATTTCTAATAAACATAGGATTTCAAATTCAGAACTCTAGTTAGTTATATCAGGTCCACCTAAGATGTTTAATTACCAGCTGTGCTAGCGAGTACAACCTCATCGTAATGATCAACGCGCCTAACGCATCTACGACTACTCGTGTAATGTACAGTTTGTTAAGATCAAGCACTTACGGTTAGATTAAAAGCTTAAGCTGTTAGAAATTACACAACTTTATTTTCTATTGCCTCCGCCAACTCTACCCCACATGACCTACACCCTAACACGACACACTCTGTGCCTGCGCTGTCAAGTAGAATTCAAAAACCACTGTGGTTGACTCTTCTTAATTGGAGCTAATAGAAAATAAATTTTCAATCATCAATAATGCATTGTTGAGTCAAAACACAATTTGTACAGTAAATTTCAAACATTTGTGGACAAAAATTATTGATGCTCTCCTGGAAGATCTTCTTTAGCTCTAACCAATAGGCAAGAAGGCATGGATTTGCAAACACTAATACTGCCATGGGACTCGACCCTGACAGCAGTGTCTAAGCCCAATTGGCTTGCATGAGCCGTGCCAAATCGACCTACTTAGCCTCTGCCAACTCAGCCCTCGTGCTGACTCTTCTTGGACTCTAATAGAAAAGATATTTCTAGAATCAACAATGAATTGTCGAGTCAAAACACATTCTGTATATAAAAATTCAAACATTTGTGGCCCAAAATTCTTGATGCTCTCGGGGAAGATCTCCTCTAGCTCTAACCAATAGAAAAGAAGACATGGATTTCGCAAACATTAATACTTGGGTCTGGTTGCTTCCTTATAAATTTTTTCATCCACTATGTAAATCCTTGGTGAATCATTTCCTTCCTGAACTTGTGGAATTCTGATCAGGATGCCATTTTTGTTAAGAAATCTGATATAAAATCACGCAAAGGTTTTCTCTGTCATTATGTGACTGCACTACTTTGATTTGTAGCCACTAATTTTACTACTTATTTAATTGCCATACCACCTTGGTCGATCTGCCTCCAAGAATGGAGCTTTCATGTCATTATCGAAGTAATTAATCCCACTTGAGAGGGTAATTTAAGATAAGTCAATTATGTGATTTTGACTCTTATCCTCTTTTGGAGAAACTAATGTTAGACAGCAAGAAGGAGTTTCGAATTCAAGACCTGCATATTAAACACTATTCTTGTGGGATAAGAGTGAGTCAAACTATTCGAGGTTTGGGGAGATATATTGACTGCAACAATTATAATAATGACGTGTTATTATCAACCAATGAAAAAATAAAGTACTAAATCAGCAACCTTGCTGCTGTGGAGAGAAAGGTTGCTAGTCACCTTGCTGGTGTGGAGAGAGCAAGGCTACTATAGGTTAGTGATACCACGTCACTATTGTTGGTCTTGCACTCAATATCTACTCGAGGTTTGGTGAGAGCTTAATTCATGATTGACTGGCAATCTAAATGAGCACATTGGTTGGTTAGAGCACAATGGATAACTAAACGAGAATGTTAAAGCCGTGCTGCATATGGCATTAAACATGATAAGCTAAATTCAAGCTGTACGATTAGTTTATGACCTTCTGATTTCCCCGCCCAAAGAACCTAGCTCTTTGCAAAAAGGTTTCATACATACAGAGAAATTAAAGCTGCCAAAGTATTTTGTGTCACTCAGTATAAACAACATTGATACCAAACTCCTACATAAAGACTTAATAAGCTAAACTTGCACCAACAAATACATCCAGAAAAGCCCCCTTTTTGTTGTTGTTGTTGTTGTTGGAAAGAGGCACAACCACATTCACCTTCGTGTTTAATTTTTGTGATTTTTCTTTGTTTAATTTGTTGTGCAGTATATATATAACGTTTGGCGATGCCTATATAACTCAAGCCTCGTCTAATGCTTCCGTGATATGTACTACCATACATTTTTGGGATACCTAGGGTTGCCCCTCCAAGAAAATTATATACAGCATTGCCAAATGCCAAACATTACCTAAAAATAAACGTGTATTGCTTTATCACACTTAATGAATAGAGGGAATGCCTCAGGCCTTGCACGATACCCGGGCAATGTTCCTGGATTTCTGTACCCCCCCCCCCCCATTTTCATGATAATATGTTCAGTTCCCTGCCAAAATTAACGATAAACATGTCTTCTTAGCCGAATGGATCAAGCAGAGGAAAGCTGGATATATAATGAAAGCAGAAGGGGCAAACATTCATAACTAACATTAATCATGCACCATTCAAGCAGGTCTTAGCATTATCTATTTAAAGTAGGAGTATTAGATACTTCCAAGTAAAAATAATAAGAGAAGTCTCAGCTTTCATTTCTACAATGTGATCAATTAAAAAAAAAAAATTTAATTCCTGATAATTTAAAAAATTATAAGTTGATCAAACTAGCTAGTCGTATATATGAGCAACTGTAGAAAGACATTTGTGCATGGGAAAATGGGTTCGGTCACATCTCTACTTTTGAAGAACACCATAATTCATCTCATAGGTTATTCCGAACCCATAAGGTTGGTTTGGCATGGGATAGTGATTATGTACCAATGGGTATCACATTCCCGTACCACTCATATTATTTTGGCTCTGGTATCCATTTATGGCAGATATCAAATACTCTTTAAAGATATGAATCTGAAACCCACCATGAAGTGTCCTTATCTCAAACTCATTACTTGTGTGTGTGTGTGTGTGTGTGTGTGTGAAGGAGGTCATTGGAAGAGAAAAACTTGATAACGTTTCTGCACCAGACTAATTTATATATAAGAATAAGCCATAGAGTTTAATATCTTCATGATATCTGAATAAACCAAACAGTTGAATGGGAATAAGACGCCCTTTCAAATGAAAATTCCTAGACATGAACAGGCATCAATATAGAAATGTTTGATTCTCATTGTTCTTGGTGTTTCCATTTCAAGGTATGGTATACCCCTTAAATATTGCCGCGTGCCAAACACCACGCCCATATTGGCATCATATCAAATAAGGTTCTCATATATCTGAATCGACAAAAGTATAATTAGTCCACTCTCCCCACTTTGCATTAGTTTAATTTGAATTAAGCATAGTGGGTTAATATCAATAATGTAGATCACACTAACAGCAAATGATGTTATAATTAATTTAGAGATGCATATAAATACAGCGTGCATGCAATATACAGAAACGTATCAGTAGATCAAACTCTTACTGAGCCTTATTTAGATTCAAATCTCAGATTATTAGCTTAAGTAGCCCTATCTCACATCCCCGACTTCTTAAACGTGTTTCTAGTTCCTTAGTACCACTCACCCCTTTATATTTTTCCTGCAGCAATGGTCTCCAATACACACAAAACACATTAAGTGCTTTCTTTCTCTTTACTTGAAAAAATAAAATAAAATCACACGGATTTGAAAACTCGAAACATTACTTAATTAGCCTGGACACAGACGTGTACGCACAAGCACACGCGAAGAGGAGACGAAAGTTAACATGTCTAGGGAGTCCATATTGCAGCTGTACAATAGAGCAAGACCATATTTAGCTATGATATTCGTGCAATGTGGCTATGCAGTTAGCGGTTTAGTTGTTAAGTCTGCTTTAAACAAGGGGATGAATCATTACACTTTTGCAGTTTATCGAAACGCCACTGCTGCCGTTGTTTTTGCTCCTTTCGCTATACTCTTTGAAAGGTCCTCTCTCTCTCTCTCTATCTCTCATGTTGTATATAAACCATATAATTGATCACATTGATTATTGTATAACAGGAAAGTTAGGCCAACTATGACCATTTCCATCTTTTTCAAAATTATGTTGCTGGCCTTGTTGGAGTATGTTTCTCTTGAACTTTAATGAATAATATTACAGGCTTAAACTTTGAGTAATTTTACGAATTACTGTAATCTTATGATCTAATGAATGTAATTAGCTCAGGCCGGTGATCGACATGAACTTGTTCTACACGGGGATGAAGTACACAACAGCAACCTTTGCAGCAGCTATGATCAACATGCTTCCTGCCATTGCGTTTTTTATGGCTTGGATCTTTAGGTACTTGTCCATGAAGTTTCACACATGCAAAAGCGTGTGTGCACTGCTCTCTCTCTCTCTCTCTCTCTCTCACTCACACACACACACACAGAGCACATGTTATATCATGGTATTTAATTGTAATTGATTTAATAAACACGTTGGATGCTAACGATGATTTCCTTACAACACATGCAATTAATGTCCATACGTGTTCTTACAAATGTTCGACCTTTAATTTTGTAGTCGGAATCGAGGGAGTTATTTTTTCCATTATGTATAAACTTCTACCTCGGGTATATGTTCATCTATCGTAAGAATACTGATCCTTTTTCACAACGACCCACATTATATAACTTGGCTAGACGACTGGTTTTTGATGGTTACTTCAAAAAACTTGAAAATAGGGTGTAAGCCTAAATATAAACTATGCAATGATATTGTTGCTACTATATCTGACACTTACAAGAGCATTTAAGTACTATAGTCTAAAGCCATAAACTAATAAATATACTTTTTGTGCACCAGAAATGAACTAATTAAAAAAAACTGCTATACAAAGATGTAAAATAATGGTAAGTAATTGCGCCAATTTTCTACAGGCTTGAGAAGGTTAATATCAGGAGATTACATAGCCAGGGAAAGATATTGGGAACCCTAGTGACTGTTGGTGGAGCGATGATTATGACATTAATACAAGGACCGACAATTGCATTTCCATGGACAAAGGCAAGTAGCCTGCAACATCAATATACAAGTACTGTAAATCACGAGGATCGCATTAAGGGATCTGTCATGATCACAGCAGGTTGTTTCTGTTGGGCCAGCTTCGTCATCCTCCAAGTACAGATTTCCCCATATCAAACACTTTACAAACAGTATATACCTAGCTATAAATTTTTGTGTGTGTATACTAACATGGTACGTATTTGATGTTTCAAAGGCGGTTACATTGAAGTCATACCCTGCTGAGCTCTTGCTCACCTCTTTGATTTGTACGATGGGGGCAGTACAAGGGACTGTAGTGACCCTTTTTGTTGAGAAGGGAAAAACCTCAATCTGGTCCATACAATGGGATGTGAAATTGATAGCGGCAATTTATTCTGTAAGAAGATCTTCTTAAGTCCAACTACATATATAGGAGTATTAAATTAAAACAAGATGTGTTATACTATGTAATTTAAATGTTTGCATGGATGCAGGGAATAGTCTGTTCCGGGGCTACCTATTATTTATCAGGAATGGTTATGAAGGAACGGGGACCGGTTTTTGTGACTGCTTTTAACCCTCTAGGCATGGTCATTGTTGCAGTTTTGGGATCCTTGTTTTTAGCAGAGCAAATGGACTTAGGAAGGTTGATTTATACACACATATATCGCTTTCTTTTGGCAATCTATCTATCGAGATAGCTGCTAATTATAAATTTGATAATATTTGATTTATAGGGTTGTTGGAGCAATTGTCATCGTGGTTGGGCTCTACTTAGTGATATGGGGCAAGAGCAAGGATCAAAGTTCATCAAACTCCAGCAATGATCCAATAAAACCAATTGATCAACAACAGACGACGACGAATGATGGCACAAAGACATCAAAGCATGATCTTGCTTTCGTTTCCAAGAAAATACCTTCTGATTGTGAAGCTGTTTGATAAGTTAATTGAGAGCAAACAAAGTTTGCATCTAAGTGGGAAAAAGTTTTAAGTCCCTAGATCAGTTGTGTTACTCTTTTAAGGCATCTGTATTGTTTCTTAATTTGAGTTTCAAATGCAAAACTTCTTCGTCATAGAAACTGAAAAGATTTAAAACTCGATCTACAACAATAACAAAAGATGGGATTGCATTAGATAGGGTCGGTTTGTTAACAAAATTAAGAGCATTCCTTAAAAATGACCAAAATTTTAAGCCATATAGTGATGACTTAATGTTTTGATCAACTCTACTTTTTCGAACTTAAGAGTCTAATTTTCAGTTTAACAAACAGATTCTTATTTCCTCTTGACTTTGATTAGTGTGTAAAGCTCCACCAACAAAATTAATTAAACAATCTATGTTTCATGATCACCTCATAACATGAATTTGTAAAACTACAATAGCTATGTCATACATCTTACTTCATTCGTCTTAAAATAAGTGTTTCCTATTTCATTTTGGGACAACTCAAATTAATTGTTCTCTTTCCTGTCTTAGAAAGTTTTTTCAAGTCAATAGTCTATTGTGTTTTCTTATTTGTGAGATAGAAAAGTAAATCGACCCTAACGATTTGACAAGTGATACAATTATTACACATTTTTTTTTTTTACATAAAGTCAAACACTTTTTTAAAATTCGTATATTCAATAGAAAACATTTATTTTGTAATGAAAGGGTAGCTAATTTAATTAAAGAAAGTACAATCCTCTCTTTTATTCTTTTTTCAAAATTATAAAACATGTAATTCGTAATATACAAAAAATTACTACGAATTATGTAGTTTATGATTTAAAAAAATAAACGTTAAATTTTCAATTAAAAATTAATTAATTTGACTTTAAAAAGTCATAACAACACTTATTTAGGAGGAAGGAGGTATATGTTATCATATGCGCCGAATGTCGCCTCCTTTTAATTTAATGTTGCCCCCCTTGCTGCATAATGTCTACATTACCCCTTAGTAAATATAAACAAATGTAACATATATAATCCTTTTAGTTTGGACGTTTCGTATGCAACCCCCCTTTGGGATTTTATAAATATGCAACACAAATTCTTGGCAGTAATCTATTGTCTAAAAATTTACACAAACTACAGAAAATTTCTCTCTCTCTCTCTCTCTCTCTCTCTCTCAAAAGAGAGCAGTCTACTATTTGGCCATGGATGGTGAAGAGGGATTTAATGATGATTCTATACCAGAAGATGACAATTTTAAGGTAATTTTGTAATAATGCAAAATTAGTTTATTGTAATGTAGTTATATTTTGTTTAGTAGTTGCAGTATCCCGTGTTAATTGTTTAATTTGTATTGATCAATTTATTAGTTTAGTTATGTAATTAACTGTTAAATACTAAGCAAAAATACATTTTTTTATTAAAGGGTGCCGCCTCCTTTAGGAGGAAGTAGCCAGGTACTGCCACGACCAGGAGGAGGCAGACGTGCGTGCCGGAGTGGTGCTAATATTAAGCGGCACCCCTAGATGAAAAAAATGTAATTTTTTTTTGCAAATTAGTCCTATTCTGTTAATAAATTATAAACGTTCCGTTGGAAATTGTTACGAATTAGTCATTTTCTGTTACATAAGTTAAGAATCCCGTTAGATCGATAGGTTAAAGCAGTGACGCCCAAAATTGGAGGCACCTCCATGGGGGCGCCGCCTAAGGGTGGCGCAAGTACCATGGATGTGCCTCCAATTTTGGGCGTCACCTCTTTAAATAAATAAATAAATATATATATATATATAAAAGAAATACTCATTTTTTAAAAATTAATCCTTTATTAGAATTCTTAACGGACCCGTTAGAATACTTAACGCTGTATGCTTAGAATTATACGCACCCCTCAGCTTTAGAAACTTTCACTTTTCACCCCATATTTGCATTTTGTTAAATTTTTTTTCTTGAAAATTAGTTGTTTTCCTTTACAAACTTATTATATTACTATAAATAAATTTTAATTGTGTTTACATAGCCTAAGGGTGACAAAAGTACCATGGATGTGGCCTCCAATTTTGGGCCTCACACCTTCAAATATGAATATATATATATATATATATATATATATAAATTCTCAATTTTTTTTGTGAAATTAATTCTAACGTTAGAATTATGTGCACCCCTCAACTTTAGAAACTTTTCACTTTTCACCCCCCAAATTATCATTTTGTTAACTTACTTCTTGAAAATTAGTTGTTTTCCTTTACAAACTTATTGTATTACTATAAATAAATTTCAATTGTCTTTACAGGATTGTCATGTTACAAATGAAGAAGAAGATATAGTATACCCGGCTCTAAGTGGGTTTTTTTTGAAACTGACACCATATTTGATGATCAAGATGCGACATATGAGTATATTAAAAGTGTTGTAGATGTTAAAAAAAAAATATTTGTTCAGCAAGTGAAACAAATAATCAAGAAGCAGCCGATTGCGCCAAGTTTGTTATGGTTGTGATAGTTTTATCAAAATAAACCATCATATTTGTTTGAGAGAAATAATAAGAAGTGAGAATAACGTTACGCCGCATAACATAACTATTTGAGCAGAATTGAGTTTACATCAACTGAGAATCATTTTGTCTAGCTTTTGATTAATTCATCAAACAAATATATCAATCTTCCTTAACTGAGAATCATTTTGTCTAGCTTTTGATTAATTCATCACACATAGATATCAATCTTCCTTAATTGAGAATCATTTTGTCTAGCTTTTGATTAATTCATCACACATAGATATCAATCTTCCTTGCTATAATTGGCAGGATCGATCTTCAATATCTTCCATGAATCCGTCAAGTCCTGGATCTCCTTCTTTTTCTTCATTGAAGGTCTATCTTCCACATTTAGCTGTTGATATGTTGATATGTTTAGGTGGAACTTGAGACATTAACTTCTCAATCTTTTTGGGGTATCCAGTAGCATGGAACATCTCTACATTCCATTTAAAATCCATAGAATAGTTGATTTTAAACTGAGGACTTTCAACATCCCTCCAAGTTTTGACTTTTCTAGCTCTTGTAGGCCTTGAGTAGGAAGTTCTGGATGTTCTTATTGAGACTTGATAACTTCTTTGAATTGATGGAGGCTCTTTAGTAATATCTTAACTGTTCATTTGAAACAGCTTAATCAATTTTGATATAAATAGTTTAGTTTGATATCAAGATTTGCACTACAAAAATTATAGTTTTGTAAAGTGATTAAAGTGTTATAAAAAAGCTTTAGGAATTAACAAGTATTATATATATATATATATATATATATATATATATATATAGAGAAGGGGACCTACCCAACAAAAGATATTCTCTTGTTTCAAACTACATTAGCATTTTAATATGTGGGCATCATATCACATGTTTTCATCAGTTCATGGGTATTAATTAGTTATATTTTGTTTATGACTGTTCAATAATCAATAAATCAAATGCTTCGATCTTAGAAGAGTGACACTCACGTGTATGTGATGTGCATAAAATGCAACACGGTCAAAAATACTCGGTCGTATCAAGTAATAAAGTGTGCAAGCACAAGTGTTCATCCCACAAAGAATGTATGTAATTTTCACTCAAACTAAGTACCAAAATTGGGCTAACTAATTATATTTGAGCGAAAAGAAATTGAGATTAAAAACTAAAAACTAAAAATAAAAGAAAGTAAGGAGTAATATTTACATTAACGCAAGTGGTTTGGCAACAAAAAATAAAGATTTTAAAATAGGATTATATGATTGCAATATTTCTAGTCTAGCTCATGTCTAATTTAATCATTTATCTACTTTTCTTTAACTCAAGTCTTGGTAGTCGGGCGCACGTTGATAATATTCGCTACGGGCTCTCGCATCTTATAGTAAGGAAATAGTAGTCGCATTATTGATCAAGCATCCCATGACTATCTAAGAACGCTCGTATATCTCGATCAAGTTGGCACATAAACAATTATTGTGATTTTCGGAATTCATAGGACGGGCTCTCGCATCTTACCCTATAATTTTAGTGATCATCTAATGGGTAGCTAATCCATTAAAAATATTAGGAACACACAATAATAACCAATATAATGGATAATACTTTGTAGAGAGATATTTTCTTTATATTTCTACAAGTCATGCCGGTAGCCTAAGGCTATATATCGATGTGTGTCACGAAACATCAACTACTAATTTGTTAGGTCCGAAATGCGAGGTAGCTCTCGCGAATCCAAAACATTTCTCAAATCAATTAATTAATGTTGAATCAATTAAAAGCATTAAGCCCACAAAATAGTAACCTAGCATGCTTGTATACTAAATAGAGGGAGAGATTAAATTAAAACACTACAGCAACATAGAAAAATAATTGCTTTCCTTAAATCAATTAAGCACAAAACTAATTCCACAAATTACAAAATTATTCAATCCTAAAAAATTACACAATAATCTTAAGATATGAAAATTAGAGAGAATAAATTGATTAAAGTGTGGATCCATGGTTGAAATCACTTGCAATTGCTTCTTTAGCACTTGATTTGAAACTCCAAACCTTCAAAGATGATCAAGCTTTGGAGGGAGGAGAGAAAATTGGGGAGAGAGGGCTGCTGCCCCCTTTGGGGACTATTGTCCTGTAAGGGACTTAATGATTTCAGATCTAAGGTTACTTGGAGATATAAAGGAAGTCTTTAGAGTCTCAAGCAAGCTAGGGGCAAAATGGAAAAGAATTAGACATTTAGGGGCATAACAGGAGGGGAGAAGGTTGCTGTCTGGGAGGAAGGCAACCAAGCTGAAGGGAACTGCAAGTTGGAGTGTGTAAAGAAGTGGGTTCGGGTTGGATGGGTGGAGTGGGTGAGACTGTGAGATGAAGGGGGTCCGGTTCTCTAGGAATAGGCAGCCCAAGTGAAGAACACATGGACTACCCATGGGAGAAATGGGCCATGGTGTGAGAGAAAATGGAACGGGTGGAAGCAGAATGGGCTGGATCGGACGGAGCTCCAACATCCAGGACACGGGTCAGCCGGCTGAACTGGGACGACGTGGCAGCACGTAAGGAGGACCGCAGTAATGAAGAATTCTAATAATTGTTTCGGTGCCCTTGGCGTTTCAGAACAGGTTGCCAAAGTCCTACCCCCTCCAAATTTCTCTTTTGTCCTCCGTTAGCTCATTTTGCCTTGGAATCTTGACGGACTTTGATAGAAAGCTTCAAAACTCAACTTTGCAACCCGAAATTGCCTTAAACTTCATGCTAAAATCCTTATAAATGCTTGATTATGCTTAGAAACCTACAGTAAGCTCAAATACACAACTAATTATATTTTCAAACATAATTAAGTCAAAAACAGCACAAAATAAAAGGAAATGAAAGGAAAAATTCGTGAAAATCTTTAGCTCATCAGTATGCACGTGGTTCTTCTAGTGAAAATAGTGCCCCGTTGCACGTGGTCCTTCATGGAGTAATGGAAGGCGACTTTTGATACTCCACTATACTAGTAATTGAGCCCGTGATCCGCACAGATTTAATTTAATTTTGAGATAAATTGATACATTTTAAAAATATATATTTTTTAAATTATCATTATTCAATATTGGCGTCTGTTGACTTAATGTCTGACAAAAATTAAGTATTGTCAATATATGCAAATTAATGGTCGTTTATTATAATATTTTCATTTCAGAATAAGTATTTTTTATTGGTGGTCAATATATGTATTTTCGGTTCTAATCATTTTTTATTTATTTTTAAGTATCCTTTATCGATATCAAATTGTTTGGTTTATTTATTTATTTATTTTTCATCTTGCACTTAATAAAGATATTTTAGAGATATATTTGAAGATTTTTAATAAAATTAAAAATAAAATAATTACTTTGGGACATATTGAAGAAAGATAATTTTTTTCTTAGCAAAGGAGAAATGTTTAAGGATTGAATATAATTATATTTTTAAAATAATTTTTGAAGATTATTCAATGAATAGAAAATGTTTAGTTGGATACTATATTTTACATATTTTTGATACAATGTAAGTGTGAAAAAAGAAACTTACACAAATATAAAAAAAAAAAAAAACATCAATTTTGAATGAAATGTTTAAAATTTTGTTTATGTATCACATATTATAGACATTATTTTAGGACGTATTAAATAAGAATATGAGACCTATAATTTGACATAGAGAGATTAACATTTATAATATAAAAATTAGTTGGTTTAAATTATAAAATGACTTATATAATAATGTAATTTTTTTTTTAAATCATTACATATAGTATAATTGGTTTAGTTGTTGTTTTTTTTTTTTTTTTTTATGTCCTAAGGGAGGTGGGAAGGGATTAAACTTGTGACCTCAGGTTTTGTGAAAACCCAGCACTTCCACTAGACCACTCCCTAAGGACATTGATTGAGTTGATTTAAGGTGAATATTTATAATTAAAAGAGTGTGTGTTCAAATTTCGTTGATAACATTATTTTATTTTCTTTTAGGAGAATGTATTACCTAATAGTATTACTTAATAGTAATAGCCAATAGTATTACATATATATATATATATATATGTATAAATTTGCAATTTATTTATTTTTTCTCCTGCGAGGGCTTTTAATAAGTTATGGAGTATAACATTTTAACAATTTATTTTTTGTTGTTCTTGGGGCATTGAAGGCGACTTTTGATACTGTATTTGCCATTTATTTCTTATTTTTATTTTATTTTTCTCCAGTGAGGACTTTTGATAAGGTAAATGCCATTTACACTTCCTTTTTTGTCGTTCATGGAGCATTGAAGGCTACTTTTGCCTATTTTTTTTGTCGTTCTGTATATCACTATATGCCTATTTTTTTTTAGCACTGTTTCACACGCCCCATATCCTTTAAGGACGCATTTTCCAATATTTTTAACGTCTCAAAATAATAATTATATTAGAGGTGATGATGGTCCAATTTGGTCCATTTTTTGCGAAAAAAATTAAGAATCATGACCAAACTAATATTCTAGTTCTTAAAAAATTTATAAACGGGATCAAACAAATATTAATGAAAATCAATACTTCGATTCGGTTCTAATTGGTTCGGTCCTGCACATTTTTCAGTTCTAATGAAATAAACCCTTTTAAGTTTTTGAAGTGACAAACAAATAATAAAATTTAATATTTTATACGACAATTAAAAAGTATACAATAATAATAAAACATTAAAAATAAAAACAAGCTTACAAAAGAAAAATAAATAAATAAATCGATCATTCAACAATTAAATATTAATTCACAATCAAAGGACTTTATTGAATCTGGATAACCGTCCAATTGTGTGGTTGCCTAATTTTGACCGGGCATCCGTCTAAAATGTCTATATAAGGCTGGTATAGTTAATGTTCTAAAAATCGCTAGGCGGGCGCTAGGCGCCAGAGCAGGGCCTAGCGCCTAGGGGCCTAGTCGGGATCTAGTCGGAGTTTAGGCGGGGCCTAGAAATCGAGAAATAATTACACATTAGGTCCATACCAAACCTAATGCAACAATAGTAAATAGCTAAATATGACCAAATAAACTAAAAGTAATGATTACATTACAAGATTAAAAGTTAAAATTAAAAATTAAAATCAAATCCTCTATCATTTCAAAGTGGAGGAAAAAAGGAAATACATTTATAACTTGAGGGGGGAGGGAAAATACTTAGAAAAATATTTTAATAACTTGAGGGGGGAGGTTGTCATTTTGAAAAGTGAATTAAAACCCTAAAACTAAAAGCTGACCGCCTGTCTCTCTCACAATTCACAAAGTTTTCACAGACGCCCCTCTTTCTCTCTCACTATGAGATAGATGACGGGATTTCGACGCCGACGACAATTTCTCGCTCTCACTCTCTCTTTCTCTCTCGCTCTCTTTCTCTCTCACTCTCGCTCTCTCTTAATTTCTCTCACTCTCACTCTCTCTTTCACCTCTTCATCGGCATATCGCCTCCTTTCCCACCGTAATCAATCCAGCCATTTCGACTACTTCCAAGCTATGGATCTCAGTCACGTTGACTCCCCCTCCTTTGACGCCAAACTTATCTAAGCCTTAGCTGTCCAAAAAATTGAGGACGTCATTCATCACATCGTCGTGCGTCGCTTTGCCCCTGATTCACTCCCCTTCCTCCCAGGTTCCTTATACTGGGTCCCTCCTCAAGAAAATGCGTACAACATCGCTTAAATCGGCTGGGCGTTAGGCGGCGCCTAGGCTGACTAAGCGACAATTTTTCATGGTGGCAATTTTTTGTCCGATTTGGCCCTAGTCGCGACGTTTGGGGGGCGCCTAAAGCCTAATCGCGGCGTTTGGGGGCGCCTAGAGCCTAGTCGCGGCGTTTGGGGGGGAGGCTAGTGCCTAGGCGGGCGCCTAGAGCCTAGTCGCGGCGTTTGGGGGGGGGCCTAGCGCCTAGGCGGGGCCTAGGCGGACGCCTAGAACGATTTTTCGAACACTGTATAGTCGACCCTTAATGGTCACAAACTAGAAAGGCAGCTTACCACACACAAAACACACACACTAAAGATATATATAGAAGCACCACACAAGAAATGGGGAGGCTATCTGCAACTAGTCTATTAATAATCTTTTCCCTTTTTGTTACCAATTGTCATGCGTTGGAACTATGTGATCACTGGTTCAACAACGCACGTCAACCAAATGAGAAGCTCACCAAACTTGAATTCTATGTCAGACCAGGTGGCCCCGACGGAAACCAAGTCACCATGGCTAGTACCGTTAACATTACTCGTCCACCCAATCTCTTCGGTTTGGTTAACGTAGCAGACTACATATTGACAACGGGACCCTTTCCAGGGTCTCCTCTTGTTGGCCGAGCCCATGGCCTCTTTGCTTCTTCCTCCTTCTTGAGTGACTTTAGCTTGTTTACCGGCCTCACTATTGTTTTCCAAGCTGGAAAGTATAATGGCAGTTCTTTTAATATACTCGGTTACGATCCAACTGCTGTAGTTACTCGTGAGTTGCCTATTACCGGGGGAACTGGTGCTTTTCGACTAGCTCGGGGATCTGTAATCTTTTCGACCATTTATGACTACCCTTCTGCCAACTATACTATTGAACTGCTCAAGGCTACGATTTTGCACTACGGATCCATACATTTGCTCGGGGATCTGTAACATTGCAGAAGTGTTGCAAATCAAAGCCATAATATATATATATATATATATATATATATATTGGGTACTTAAAGCCATCACTTTGGTTTGTTGTTATAAGTGATGCGGAATAAATTAAAGCTGGCTAGCATTACTTCCATTTTCGAACTGGAAAAGTCTTTCAATGTGTATTTTCTTTGAGAACAGATTGTAGAGAGGTGGAGAGGTTCAAGAGTATACTATATATATTATCATTGTTTTTAACAACGTACACTAAACTAACAAATATAGAAGAAGTTGGCTAAGGGCGTCCACGGTGGAGCCCTCCCACCGCTCCCTAAAAATAATTTTAGAGATTTTTATCTTTTCTTGTTCTTACAGTGGTTCCTCTAGTCTACCCTCTATCTTTAAAACCAATTAAATCTTCCTCTAAATATATGGTGAGTTTTAACATAAATAGTAACTCAAATCCTCTACATTTTTCTCACTTTATTTGAGCACAATATACTTTTGTTTAATATTTTGAAATAAAAATTATTAAAATATACTCTCTCCGTCTTTAAATTATTGTCATATATTTTTTATCTGTCCCTAAATAATTATCTTATTTTTTTTATCCGTCTCTAAATAATTGTCTTGTTTTAAATTTTCATAATTTAGGAGATTATTTTTACTATTTTACCCTTATTTTTCTCCCTACTTTAATTATGAGTCATATACACATAGGCATTAAAGAAAATTATACATTATATCAATATTAATAATCAAGTCAATTTTTTTTTTTAATCTGTGTGCCGGGTCAAACAAGACAATAATTTAGGAACGGAGAGAGTACAATATACTTTTCATAGTATATAAAATTTAAAATATTTTATTTTAATTGTGGTGGAAAAATATAAATAAAAGATGAAAAATATAATAGTAGTTAGATTTGTTAGTTGAGATGAGAGATATTTAATTTTTATAGGGTCGTATAGAGAGTGCTTGTTGGAGTGGATTTATTTTTAGAGTTGTGAAAAGTGAAACTTGAATGGAAAACGAGGTGTTTAAAGTGTGATATAGAAATGTATTGTTGTGGATGCTCTAACAACTAGAGCTGTCAAAGCAGGCTGGCGGTGCGGGCCAACCCGTGGGCTTTATAAATTCGCTATTTGGCAGTGCGGTGCGGGCTAGCCCGTTAAAGGAACGGGCCTAAAATGTGTCAGCCCAACCCAAACCGTCGCGGGTTGTGGGTTAAACGGGCCAGTCCATCAAAAAATAATACATTATTTTAAAATTTAATATAATTATTATTAAACTGAAAATTTAACATTTTGATATAAATATTATATATAAAGCCCAAAAATTAATAAAAGTCTTTCCAAATAAAACTTTAAATTAATACAATACACAGAAAAGAATATTAAATTAATGAAAATCTTCTTAAATAAAAATAGGAGCTACTGTTGAATTTGCAAGAGATTAGTATTAAAGAAAAAAAGAAATTGGCTTCTTATGCTCACAGGATGCGAGTTCTGCCTAAGTTTTTTTATTTTATTTTAAAATTTTCATTTTTATCCTTGCTCCTTAGATTGGCGGGCCAATCCGTCCCAACCTGGACCGGATCGCTTTGACCGGCAACCCGCGCAGCCTCAGCCCGTTTAACCCGTTTATAAATGGTCTCATATTTTACCAATTCAACCCACTTATTTTGTGTGGTCCAGACTGACCCAACGAACTAAAACCATTTTGACAGCTCTACTAACAACCGTCTCCCAATACACAATGCGGGTGGGTTGGTGGAATCATGGCTAAGTGATGGAAGGAACATGGGGTAAGTTGGCTAACAACCGTCTCCCCCTTTCCACTATTTTCTTTCTTTCTTTTCAATTACTCCCATGCATGTTGTCTTCAACTTTATCATATCAGCACAAGGAAATAACTTATTAATTTGAAAAAAAAGAAGAATGAAAAAAATATTTAAATTGAGATGAGCGAAAGTGAAGAAAATTCAATCCATCACTTCAATAGATTGCTATCTTTCTTTCACGTTGAAATTCACCACAATTTATAAACCAATTGAATCAAAGATAAAGAAGTAAATAATTCACAGAGTGATCATAGGTTATCCGCTTTTCAAGGTTGAGAGTCGTTCCGGTAGCAGTTCCAGTAGCACTAGTGGCAAGTATGAGATTAAAATGTTGAAATCCACACCCAAAACTCTCAGCCCCATGGAAAAGGGTCTAAAAATCTTTAAGAATTTTACACTTGCCGAATAAAAAGGGGTTGTAGGAGTTTCAGGTTTACAAGAATATGGCCGATGGAAAAGGGGATGAGGAAAAGAGAGAATAACAGTGAGCGAGAGGCGAGAAAGAAAATGGTTTTGTGTCGGTTGTTTTTTTTTTTTTTGTTTATTTAGTAATATTATGGATACTTAAAGAGTATTAATTTTTTTGTACTAAATAATGTGTTAGTTGATATGGCAATTGATATGATGTATTAATTATAATTTTTAATTTTATTTTTTGTACCACATCAACTGTCACATTAACTGACACATTATTTAGTATAAAAAATTTAATACTCTTTAAGTACCCATAACATTACTTTTTTTTTTTTTTCTCAAGGATTATGGATGTGAGTGGGTTGTTTTTGAGTAATAGTATATAGTATTACTCTTTTTTTTTTTTTCTCAAGGATAATTGATGTGAGTGGGTTGTTTTTGATGTGAGTGGATTGTTTTTGTACCAAAAAATGTATCAATTGGATATGATGTATTAATTATAATTTTTAATTTTATTTTTTATATCACATTAACTGCCACATCAATTAACACATTATTTAATACAAAAAATTTAATACTCTTTAAGTACTCGTAATATATATATTTTTTAATAATAGTATATATAGAGCACATGGTTTTGTGTAGGTTTTTTTTTCTCAAGGATAATTGATGAGGTTGTTTTGTGCAATAGTAATAGTATATATAGAGCACATGGTTTTGTGTAGGTTGTTTTCTTTCTTTTTTTTTCTTCAAGGATAATTGATGAGGTTGTTTTGTGCAATAGTAATAGTATATATATATATATATATATATATATAAGATTAAAAAAATATAATTAATTTTATTATAAATATTAAGATATTGTATGTTTTTTTAGGAATACTCATCATGTAAGAGTATAATTCATCAATTAAAGTAAGAATTTAATTAAGGATAAAATGATAAATTTTTTTTTTTAAATATTAAAAAGTTTTTTTGAACGATTTAAAAATAAAAGCTGAACTATTTTTTTAGGAACAAAAGGAGTACTATTATATGCTAATATGAATATATGTATATATTATTTTCAGACGTTTTGACGACACTCCCGCTCTCACTGATTTTTAGATTTATCCACTTGCGCACTCTCGCTCTCACTCTGTGTATCTAGCTCATCACTCTACCTATTTTTTTAAAATAAAATGATTGTTCACTTTACATGTTATACCAGAAAAGATGTTTGGTATAATTTTAAAGCAGTCTATATATATATATATATATATATATGGAAGTATTTAATGGTTATTTTTTTATTTAACCATCAATAGTTATTTTCATTTTCAACCATTAGATCAAAAATTAATGGTTGAGATTTAATAGTTAGTTGGAAAATACAATTAATGCAAGTAGGTGAGTCATTTAATGTATTAAATCTCAACCTTTAATTTTTGATCCAATGGTTGAAAATGAAAGTAACCATTGATGATTAAATAAAAAAATAATCATTAAATACTCCCCATATATATATATATATATATATATATATATATATATATATATATATATATATAGTACATCTAAATACCACCACCCCCTCTTATGCTAAATACCACCCCTAGTGTCCGATATTTCGTATTTTCCACCTCCCTGTCCGCCGGTGTACCGCCACGTGACTTGGCAATAGTTTAAACAATGGTGTCTTCTCCCAAGTTCCCAACGTCCTTAATACCAGTCCCTCCCACCCATTCAAACCTCAAAATTCTAACTCCAAATTCTAACAAGCAGCGAGCCAGCGACAATGGCTAACAACAAGAACAACCCTTCACTCACTCTCTCCTCCTCATTGTTAATTGCTCTTCTACTTCTCAGTTCACTCTCCATCAATGGCGACCAATTCACGGTCGAAGAAGCCACAATCGCCGACATCCAACTCGCCTTCGCCGGAAAAAAACTCACCTCCCGTCAACTCGTTGACTACTACATAGACCGCATCAACACCCTCGACACAGCCCTCCGCGGCGTACTGGAACTAAACCCGGACGCGCGAGATCAAGCAGACGCGGCGGATTTAGAAAGAGAGAGAAACAAGGGGAGTAGCAGTCGTCGGATTTTGAGTGGGATGCACGGTATTCCGATTTTGCTCAAGGACAGTATTAATACGAAAGATAAGCTGAATACGACGGCCGGATCGTATGCGTTGCTGGGATCGGTGGTGGCTCGGGACGCGGGAGTGGTGGCTAAGTTGAGGAGAGACGGTGCGGTGATTTTGGGGAAGGCTAGTATGAGTGAGTGGTATCATTTTCGGACGTTTGCGGCTCCCGACGGCTGGTGCGCCCGACGTGGTCAAGGAATGGTCAGTAATTTCACTCTCTATATTTGACTCGGTTCGAGTTTGACTCATTTAAAGCTCAACTCTCTGATAGATTTAATCGAGCTTCTACATGATATATCTTTATAAATGTATGGTTTAATTCAACGGAGTATATTTTACATAAATTCTTCTCATTTTGTAATTCAGAATCGAAGAGCTCGACTTGTTTATAGCTCCGCTTATGGAGGGAGTAATAGAGTCAAGTTTGAACATAGGTCGTTCCTTGACACCTTGACCTGTGTCAAACTCGGACCTTTTTTACGGCCGAAACATATATAATTGGTCAGTACGTAGTTTACTAATCTTTACCAATGTGTTATGTTCTGAGCAATTTAGTAAATTAAGGCTTCAATTAAACCGAATTATGTGGCTTTTACAAGAAATTAAAGTAGGAATATTATAAAGGTTGGGGGGACTCGATGGAACGAGCTCAAGCTCATTTTCTGAGCTTCGTCACTAAATGAGCCAGCCAAACCTAACTTTGGGCAACTTTGGCTCGTCTAGGCTTGTGACTGTTAATAAAACTTTTAGTGATTAAACTGTACATTTTAAATCATATTGATGAATGTTTGTTAAAATTTGAGCCATTGTATTTACAGTAAGATATAGTGTTATAAAACCTTATACAATTCAATACATTAATTTTAGCGTTACATCTTATTTAAGAATTTCTATGCCATGCTCAACCTTTTAGCCTTTTATGGTGTTAAGTCCTTTTGAATTTTATGATGTTGAGTTTCCAGCTAGCGTATTGCTGTATATGAAACTCTGGGCATGGGTTTGTTTATGCAAGTAACTCAGCTCAAGGATATAAATCTTGGGTCATTCACTTGATGAGCTGAACCTGAGTGGAGTGAACCTTTATTGGCACTCAAAACACTTACTCCAGATAGAAACTCTACTAGTTCACTGTTATCAGCATGATTTCCAACGGTACAATGATTTGGTCATACTTAATCCAAGCTGTACATGGTAAATACTGCATACATCTGTTTTCTTTTTTCCTTTGACCAGTTGAATATAGACCATGTATATATTAATGCGATTGAAAACTTTCTATGCTGGGGTCAAGCAGAATCCTTACACTGGAACTGCGGATACTTGTGGGTCGAGCAGCGGGTCTGCTATATCTGTGGCGGCAAATATGGTTGCAGTATCACTCGGAACTGAGACTGATGGCTCAATCATATGCCCAGCTGATTATAACTCTGTTGTTGGTATCAAACCCACAGTTGGCCTCACCAGCCGAGCTGGTGTTGTCCCAATTTCACCTCGAATGGACTCAGTCGGGTAAGTACTAGGAATTTGGAACAGACAAAATATCGTCTTTTTTTGAACCTCTGTTTTAGTTGATCTTTGGGTTATCATATTTTAAGCTTATACAGAAGTTCACCCCTACGCTATTACAGGCCAATCTGCAGGACTGTCTCCGATGCGGTTTATGTTCTTGATTCTATTGTTGGCTTTGATCCGAGGGATTATGAAGCAACAAAATCAGCTGCCAAATTCATACCTCCTGGTGGTTACAAACAGTTTCTCAACAAAGATGGACTCAAAGGAAAGAGATTGGGCATTGTGATGAATCCGTTTTTGACCCTCTTAAATAGGTCCACAGCCACTTCCACTTTCAAGGATCATCTCAATACATTAAGGTAAAGTGCTTTTCATAGTGTTATGGATGGAGGCAGTCCCACTATAGAAACTAGGACTCTTTGAATGGAACGGAGGAATGGAGTATATGATTAGGATAGTTTCTAATTTTCTAATTCTTTTGGATATTCAAGGCGAGGTGGTGCTACTATAGTAGATAACTTAGAGATGGCAAATATTGATGTTATTCTCGATCCATATCAAAGTGGTGAAGTCATGGCAGTGCTCGCAGAGTTCAAGCTCTCTCTTAATAATTACTTGAAAGAACTTGTGACATCTCCAGTGAAGTCACTAGCTGATATCATCAACTTCAACCATAATAATCCCGATCTGGTATGTAATTCCAATATATCTTTGTTTCAACATTATCACCTTTAATAAACTTGTTATGAAAATGACAAGTAGGGACTTTGGTCATTACAGGAGAAAACTGAAGTGTACGGCCAGGACATATTGCTTGCTGCTGAGCTAACAAATGGGATTGGAGAGGAAGAGAGAGAGGCAATCGAGATGATGCAGAAGCTGTCGAAAGATGGTTTCGAGAAACTGATGGAGGACAACAAGCTAGATGCAATGGTGACACCAGGTTGGGTTGCCTCGACCGTGCTAGCAATTGGAGGGTACCCTGCAATTTCTGTCCCTGCTGGGTACGACATAGATGAAATGCCTTATGGAATTTGTTTCGGAGGGTTGAAGGGGGAAGAACCAAAGCTCATTGAGATTTCTTATGGGTTTGAACAAGCTACCTTGGTTAGAAGACCTCTTGCCTTATGAGTCAAATTATCCCCTCTTTGAGTGAAATAACAAAAGCTATTTGTGTTAACTCCACCGTATTAGCGAGTAATGTTTTTCAGTCCATGTAACTTTGTACTAGTTGATGTTTTTCTTGGTTTATAGAGTTATTTAGCCGAAAGTCTCCTATTGAAGTCTTCTTTCTTCTCCTTCTGTGAGTCATTATATTTTCTTGTCTTTAGAGTTGGGTCTTTTATGGTATCTGAGCTCTTTCGAGCCATGGCAGAGTCTGCCAACTCCTCTAAAACCGATGGTGCAGCCGGATCCAACTTAGGTAACGTACCAGCTAGTTCCAACCCTCTCCCTCTTTTTCTGAACATACAATTGTATCTGGCGCATTGCCATCTTACGAATGATAACCACCACAAATGGAAATCTTTGTTCCTCTCCATCCTTAAAACCCACAAGATTTTTGACACTGTCACAACCACAACCCCTCCTCCTGCAACTCTTGAAGACGGGGTAACTCCTAACCTCGCTTTTGCTCTTTTTGAGCAAGCTTCTGGCCTAGTGCTAAGATGGATACAGGCAACCGTTAGATAAAAATCAAACCCGTATTAAGCTGTGTAAAACCGCTGTAATACCTTGGTATCTCCTATGTTTGACTTGTCTTCTATATCATATCGTTATTGTAACACCCGCACCATTTGTATCATTTGCATTCACCAAATTCCTAAACCTCTTATATTGACATTGTCATTTCATGTGCATATATCATTCAAATATGCTTGTATTTGAGTTAGTTGTACACTTCTCATGTATATTAATATGTACTTGAAGTTTCATAGTTGTTCGTATTTGCATTGGTGAGCATGCATAGCTTAATTATATGCGATTTGGATTGTGTTGTGGTTGTTTCTTAAACTTGATTTGAGGTTGGTATCACCTTAGGGTGACTTGGGTATATTTTAGAATCACTTTGATGTGTTTAGAAGCCTTTTTGTCCTGAACCAGCCCCTATGCAGCCGCATTGTGCGAGCTTGCCCAAAACCCCAACTTTTTGGATTTTATGCGGCCGCCCTAGGCGCTCGCATAAGATCTATACGTCCGCATAGTGCTAGCTCGCTTAGAATCACTGGAAACCATGCGGCCGCTTTAGGTGCTCGCTTAGGAGCTATGCGTCCGCATAAGGTCATACTCTGTTATTTTGTTTGACTGAATTTTAAGTTGTGTGACCATTTAATCTCCATCCAATAGCTGAGATTAAACCCGACCTTTGACCCTTTTTGACCAGCCTTTAGTTACTCTCAACCATGTGAGAGACTCTAATACACTTCATTTCCTCATATCTTCTTCCATGGAAACTTAGAGAGCTTATGTGAGAGATTGAGTGTGAGACTAGTGTGTGTAGATCACATCTCCTCATCCAACCATCCAAATTTTAATCCAAGACCATCAAAGTGTAGAGGGTGACTTAGGGACCAACTTAGAAGGCTTTGATTTGCATTTCATTGGTTTGATTTTCATATTTTAGATAAGTTACTAATCCCATCTGTATGCTTAGAAACTATTGCATACTTGTTCTTAATTATACATGCATGACTTGTATACTTGGTATATTCACGTTTAAATGATATGTTGAGATGTATAACATATTTATGTGTTAAGTGTTGGGTTTGGATGATGTTGCATGTTGAATTTAAGAACTCAACCATGGAATTGAACTAAAGAACATGTTAGAGACTTGAATGGGAAATTTTGCATATAACAATTATACCCAAGATTTGAGAAGTGTAGTAACGACTCTAAGAAGTTGATTTTAAGTTAGAATAGCAATTACCGAACAATATGTTAAAATCCTACGAGATTTAGAGTTCGTTTGATATGAATTTTGGTCCTCCGAGTATTTGATACTGGTAATTTTAGAGACTTGTAAATTAGCATTAAAGTTGTGCTTTGAGATTTTTGAACAATATGTTTGATGAGAATTCTTGGTGGAATAATATAATCTACATGACATTTATCAAGTTCACTACTTTGAACTTGATGGTTATTTGCATAAGATGAGTATTATACCAACTTGTGCATTGCATAGAGTCCAGCTGGCACTGTTGTTGTTTAGTCAAGGTAGGACGACGTATAGCCTTTACAAATCAATGTTTGGAATCGCTATGGGTTGCCGTACTGGAGTTCACACACCCTCATCTGTTGGCCACAGGTGGGAAGTAGCCCCACTGTTGTAGCAATACGCATGACTTTGGTTTGCTAAGTAACCCGAAGAGTGATTTCGGGAACCCGATGAGTGATTCCGGGGAGATCAATAGTCGAAGAGTGATACCGGTGACGTTGATACTACACATATGAGTGATACCGGTGACGTTCATACTACACATATAAGCAGGCTGGCGATGCGGGCCAACCCGTGGGCTTTATAAATTAGCTATTTAGCGGTGCGGTGCGGGCTAGCCCGTTAAGAGAACGGGCCTAAAATGTGTCAGCCCAACCCAAACCGTCGCGGGTTGTGGGTTAAACGGGCCAGTCCATCAAAAAATAATACATTATTTTAAAATTTAATATAATTATTATTAAACCGAAAATTTAACATTTTGATATAAATATTATATATAAAGCCCAAAAATTAATAAAAGTCTTTCCAAATAAAACTTTAAATTAATACAATACACAGAAAAGAACATTAAATTAATGAAAATCTTCTTAAATAAAAATAGGAGCTGCTGTTGAATTTGCAAGAGATTAGTATTAAAGAAAAAAAGAAATTGGCTTCTTATGCTCACAGGATGCGAGTCCTGCCTAAGTTTTTTTATTTTATTTTAAAATTTTCATTTTTATTCTTGCTCCTTAGATTGGCGGGCCAATCCGTCCCAACCTGGACCGGATCGCTTTGACCGGCAACCCGCGCAGCCTCAGCCCGTTTAACCCGTTTATAAATGGTCTCATATTTTACCAACTCAACCCACTTATTTTGTGTGCGATCCAAACTGACCCAACGAACTAAAACCATTTTGACAGCTCTACTAACAACCGTCTCCCAATACACAATGCGGGTGGGTTGGTGGAATCATGGCTAAGTGATGGAAGGAACATGGGGTAAGTTGGCTAACAACCGTCTCCCCCTTTCCACTATTTTCTTTCTTTCTTTTCAATTACTCCCATGCATGTTGTCTTCAAGTTTATCATATCTGCACAAGGAAATAACTGATTAATTTGAAAAAAAAGAAGAATGAAAAAAATATTTAAATTGAGATGAGCGAAAGTGAAGAAAATTCAATCCATCACTTCAATAGATTGCTATCTTTCTTTCATGTTGAAATTCACCACAATTTATAAACCAATTGAATCAAAGATAAAGAAGTAAATAATTCACAGAGTGATCATAGGTTATCCGCTTTTCAAGGTTGAGAGTCGTTCCAGTAGCACTAGTGGCAAGTATGAGATTAAAATGTTGAAATCCACACCCAAAACTCTCAGCCCCATGGAAAAGGGTCTAAAAATCTTTAAGAATTTTACACTTGCCGAATAAAAGGGGTGGTAGGAGTTTCAGGTTTACAAGAATATGGCCGATTGAAAAGGGGATGAGGAAAAGAGAGAATAACCGTGACCGAGAGGCGAGAAAGAAAATCAGGTGTAGAGCACATGGTTTTGTGTAGGTTGTTTTTCTGTTTTTGTTTTTTTAGTAATATTATGGATACTTAAAGAGTATTAATTTTTTGTACTAAATAATGTGTTAGTTGATGTGGCAATTGATATGATGTATTAATTATAATTTTTAATTTTATTTTTGTACCATATCAACTGCCACATTAACGACATATCATTTAATATAAAAATTTAATACTCTTTAAGTACCATAACATTACTTTTTTTTCTCAAGGATTATTGATGTGAGTGGGTTGTTTTTGAGTAATAGTATATAGTATTACTCTTTTTTTTTCCTTTTTTTTCTCAAGGATAATTGATGTGAGTGGGTTGTTTTTGATGTGAGTGGGTTGTTTTTGAGTGGATTGTTTTTGTACCAAAAAATGTATCAATTGATATGATGTATTAATTATAATTTTTAATTTTATTTTTTATATCATATTAACTGTTACATCAATTAATACATTATTTAATATAAAAAATTTAGTACTTTTTAAGTACCCATAATATTACTTTTTTTTTTTCTGAATAATAGTATATATAGAGCACATGGTTTTGTGTAGGTTGTTTTCTTTCTTTTTTTTTCTTCAAGGATAATTGATGAGGTTGTTTTGTGCAATAGTAATAGTATATATATATATATATATATATAGATATAAAGATTAAAAAAAATTAATTAATTCTATTATAAATATTAAGATATTGTATGTTTTTTTAGGAATACTCATCATGTAAGAGTATAATTCATCAATTAAAGTAAGAATTTAATTAAGGATAAAATGATAAAAAAAAAATTTTTTTAAAATATTAAAAAGTTTTTTTGAACGATTTAAAAATAAAAGCTGAACTATTTTTTTAGGAACAGAAGGAGTACTATTATATGCTAATATGAATATATGTATATACTATTTTCAGACGTTTTGACGACACTCTCCGCTCTCACTGATTTTTAGATTTATCCACTTACGGACTCTCGCTCTCAGGGCGTCCACAGTGGATGGCCTCCATCCACTCCCTAAAACCAATTTTAGAGATTTTTACCCTCCTTTGATCCTACAGTAGTTCCTCTAGTCCACCCTCTATCTCTAAAATCAACTAAATCACCCTCTAAATATAGGGGGAGTTTTAATATGAATAGTGACTCAAATCCTCTATATTTTTCTCACTTTATTTGAGCACAATATACTTTTGTTTAATATTTTGGAATGAAAATTATTAAAATATACTCTCTGTCATTAAATTATTGTCTTATTTTTTTTTATCCGTTCCAAAATAATTATCTTATTTTTTTATCCGTCCTTAAATAATTGTCTTGTTTAAAATTTTCATAGGTTAGGAGATCATTTTTACCATTTTACCCTTATTTTTTTTCTCTATTTTAATTATGTGTCATATACACATGGACATTAAAAGAAACTACACATTATACCAATATTAATAATTAAGTCAGTTATTTTTTGTTAATTAGTGTGTCGAGTCAAATAAGACAATAATTTAGGGACGGAGAGAGTACAATATATTTTTCATAGTATATAAAATTTAAAATATTTTATTTTAATTGTGGTGGAAAATATAAATAAAAAAGAAAAAATATAATGGTTTGTTAGTTGAGATGAGAGATATTTAATTTTTAGAGAGTTATATAGAGAGTGCTTGTTGGAGTGAGTTTTTTTTTAGAGTGTTAAAAAAGTAAAACTTGAACGAAAAATGAGGTGTTTAAAGTGTAATATAGAGATATATAAGGAGTGCTTATTGTGCACGCTCTCAAGTCTGTGTATCTAGCTCATCACTCTACCTATTTTTTAAAATAAAATGATTGTTCACTTTACATGTTATACCAGAAAAGATGTTTGGTATAATTTTAAAGCAGTATATATATATATATATATATATATATATATATATGATTTATATACTTTTAAGAGGCCCCACAATATTTGAAAATGATGAAAACATGAAATCATGATTTGATTGATTGTTGTTTTTCAATGTGTTTATCATTTTTGAGTACCATAGGCTCCCTAAAAGTAAATACTCTTCCGTCGTTTAATTATTGATTTGTTTGATTTAGTGTATAAATTAAAAATATTAATTTAATTATTAATATTAATATAATATATAGTTTTTAATATTTATATATATAATTTATAATTAAAATTAAAAAAATAAAAAATAAATTTTAAACAAAATAATTATTTTAAAACGAAAATAATAATAATAATAATAATTTAGAAATGGATGGAGTAATATATTACTTTTAAGAGGGCCCATAATATTTGAAAATGATGAAAACATGAAATCACGTACTTTTTGATGATTTGATTGATTGTTGGTTTTTAGGGTTAATTACATCATTAACTCCTTAACTATTAGCTTAAGTAGCCCTATCTCACATCCCCGACTTCTTAAACGTGTTTCTAGTTCCTTAGTACCACTCACCCCTTTATATTTTTCCTGCAGCAATGGTCTCCGATACACACAAAACACAGTAAGTGTTTTCTTTCTCTTTACTTGAAAAAATAAAATAAAATCACACGGATTTGAAAATTCGAAACATTACTTAGCCTGGACACAGACGTGTACGCACAAGCACAAGCGAAGAGGAGACGAAAGTTAACATGTCTAGGGAGTCCATATTGCAGCTGTACAATAGAGCAAGACCATATTTAGCTATGATATTCGTGCAATGTGGCTATGCAGTTAGCGGTTTAGTTGTTAAGTCTGCTTTAAACAAGGGGATGAATCATTACACTTTTGCAGTTTATCGAAACGCCACTGCTGCCGTTGTTTTTGCTCCTTTCGCTATACTCTTTGAAAGGTCCTCTCTCTCTCTCTCTCTCTCTATCTCTCATGTTGTATATAAACCATATAATTAATCACATTGATTATTGTATAACAGGAAAGTTAGGCCAACTATGACCATTTCCATCTTCTTCAAAATTATGTTGCTGGCCTTGTTGGAGTATGTTTCTCTTGAACTTTAATGAATAATATTACAGGCTTAAACTTTGAGTAATTTTACGAATTACTGTAATCTTATGATCTAATGAATGTAATTAGCTCAGGCCGGTGATCGACATGAACTTGTTCTACACGGGGATGAAGTACACAACAGCAACCTTTGCAGCAGCTATGATCAACATGCTTCCTGCCATTGCGTTTTTTATGGCTTGGATCTTTAGGTACTTGTCCATGAAGTTTCACACATGCAAAAGCGTGTGTGCACTGCTCTCTCTCTCTCTCACTCACACACACACACACACAGAGCACATGTTATATCATGTTATTTAATTGTAATTGATTTAATAAACACGTTGGATGCTAACGATGATTTCCTTACAACACATGCAATTAATGTCCATACGTGTTCTTACAAATGTTCGACCTTTAATTTTGTAGTCGGAATCGAGGGAGTTATTTTTCCATTATGTATAAACTTCTACCTCGGGTATATGTTCATCTATCGTAAGATTACTGATCCTTTTTCACAACGACCCACATTATATAACTTGGCTAGACGACTGGTTTTGATGGTTACTTCAAAAACTTGAAAATAGGGTGTAAGCTTAAATATAAACTATGCAATGATATTGTTGCTACTATATCTGACACTTACAAGAGCATTTAAGTACTATAGTCTAAAGCCATAAACTAATAAATATACTTTTTGTGCACCAGAAATGAACTAATTAAAAAAACTGCTATACAAAGATGTAAAATAATGGTAAGTAATTGCGCCAATTTTCTACAGGCTTGAGAAGGTTAATATCAGGAGATTACATAGCCAGGGAAAGATATTGGGAACCCTAGTGACTGTTGGTGGAGCGATGATTATGACATTAATACAAGGACCGACAATTGCATTTCCATGGACAAAGGCAAGTAGCCTGCAACATCAATATACAAGTACTGTAAATCACGAGGATCGCATTAAGGGATCTGTCATGATCACAGCAGGTTGTTTCTGTTGGGCCGGCTTCGTCATCCTCCAAGTACAGATTTCCCCATATCAAACACTTTACAAACAGTATATACCTAGCTATAAATTTTTGTGTGTGTATACTAACATGGTACGTATTTGATGTTTCAAAGGCGGTTACATTGAAGTCATACCCTGCTGAGCTCTTGCTCACCTCTTTGATTTGTACGATGGGGGCAGTACAAGGGACTGTAGTGACCCTTTTGTTGAGAAGGAAAAACCTCAATCTGGTCCATACAATGGGATGTGAAATTGATAGCGGCAATTTATTCTGTAAGAAGATCTTCTTAAGTCCAACTACATATATAGGAGTATTAAATTAAAACAAGATGTGTTATACTATGTAATTTAAATGTTTGCATGGATGCAGGGAATAGTCTGTTCCGGGGCTACCTATTATTTATCAGGAATGGTTATGAAGGAACGGGGACCGGTTTTTGTGACTGCTTTTAACCCTCTAGGCATGGTCATTGTTGCAGTTTTGGGATCCTTGTTTTTAGCAGAGCAAATGGACTTAGGAAGGTTGATTTATACACACATATATCGCTTTCTTTTGGCAATCTATCTATCGAGATAGCTGCTAATTATAAATTTGATAATATTTGATTTATAGGGTTGTTGGAGCAATTGTCATCGTGGTTGGGCTCTACTTAGTGATATGGGGCAAGAGCAAGGATCAAAGTTCATCAAACTCCAGAAATGATCCAATAAAACCAATTGATCAACAACAGACGACGACGAATGATGGCACAAAGACATCAAAGCATGATCTTGCAGCTTTCGTTTCCAAGAAAATACCTTCTGATTGTGAAGCTGTTTGATGAGTTAATTGAGAGCAAACAAGTTTGCATCTAAGTGGGAAAAAGTTTAAAGTCCCTAGATCAGTTGTGTTACTCTTTTAAGGCATCTGTATTGTTTCTTAATTTGAGTTTCAAATGCAAAACTTCTTCGTCATAGAAACTGAAAAGATTTAAAACTCTACAACAATAACAAAAGATGGGATTGCGTTAGATAGGGTCGGTTTGTTAACAAAATTAAGAGCATTCCTTAAAATGACCAAAATTTTAAGCCATATAGTGATGACTTAATGTTTTGATCAACTCTACTTTTTCAAACTTAAAGTCTAATTTTCAGTTTAACAAACAGGTTCTTATTTCCTCTTGACTTTGATTAGTGTGTAAAGCTCCACCAACAAAATTAATTAAACAATCTATGTTTCATGATCACCTCATAACATGAATTTGTAAAACTACAATAGCTATGTCATACATATTACTTCATTCGTCTTAAAATAAGTGTTTCCTATTTCATTTTGGGACAACTCAAATTAATTGTTCTCTTTCCTGTCTTGGAAAGTTTTTTCAAGTCAATAGTTTATTGTGTTTTCTTATTTGTGAGATAGAAAAGTAAATGGACCCTAACGATTTGACAAGTGATAAAATTATTACACAAATTTTTTTTTTTACATAAAGTCATACACTTTTTTAAAATTCGTATATTCAATAGAATACATTTATTTTGTAATGAAAGGGTAGCTAATTTAATTAAAGAAAGTACAATCCTCTCTTTTTTATTCTTTTTTCAAAATTATAAAATATGTAATTCGTAATATACAAAAAATTACTACAAATTATGTAGTTTATGATTTAAAAAAATAAACGTTAAATTTTCAATTGAAAATTAATTAATTTGACTTTAAAAAGTCATAACAACACTTATTTAGGAGGAAGGAGGTATATGTTATCATATGCGCCGAATGTCGCCTCCTTTTAATTTAATGTTGCCCCCCTTGCTGCATAATGTCTACATTACCCCTTAGTAAATATAAACAAATGTAACATATATAATCCTTTTAGTTTGGACGTTTCGTATGCAACCCCCCTTTGGGATTTTATAAATATGCAACACAAATTCTTGACATTAATCTATTGTCTAAAAATTTACACAAACTACAGAAAATTTCTCTCTCTCTCTCTCTCTCTCAAAAGAGAGCAGTCTACTATTTGGCCATGGATGGTGAAGAGGGATTTAATGATGATTCTATACCAGAAGATGACAATTTTAAGGTAATTTTGTAATAATGCAAAATTAGTTTATTGTAATGTAGTTATATTTTGTTTAGTAGTTGCAGTATCCCGTTTTAATTGTTTAATTTGTATTGATCAATTTATCAGTTTAGTTATGTAATTAACTGTTAAATACTAAGCAAAAATACATTTTTTTATTAGAGGGTGCCGCCTCCTTTAGGAGGCAGTAGCCAGGTACTGCCACGACCAGGAGGAGGCAGACGTGCCGGAGTGGTGCTAATATTAAGCGGCACCCCTAGATGAAAAAAAATGTAATTTTTTTTGCAAATTAGTCCTATTCTGTTAATAAATTATAAACATTCCGTTGGAAATTGTTACGAATTAGTCATTTTCTGTTACATAAGTTAAGAATCCCGTTAGATCGATAGGTTAAAGCAGTGACGCCCAAAATTGGAGGCACCTCCATGGGGGCGCCGCCTAAGGGTGGCGCAAGTACCATGGATGTGCCTCCAATTTTGGGCGTCACCTCTTTAAATAAATAAATAAATACACATATATATATATATATATATAAAAGAAATACTCATTTTTAAAAAATTAATCCTTTATTAGAATTCTTAACGGACCCGTTAGAATACTTAACGATGTATGCTTAGAATTATACGCACCCTCAGCTTTAGAAACTTTCACTTTTCACCCCATATTAGCATTTTGTTAAATTTTTTTCTTGAAAATTAGTTGTTTTCCTTTACGAACTTATTGTATTACTATAAATAAATTTTAATTGTGTTTACATAGCCTAAGGGTGACAAAAGTACCATGGATGTGGCCTCCAATTTTGGGCGTCACACCTTCAAATATGAATATATATATATATATATATATATATATCTCAATTTTTGTGAAATTAATTCTAACGTTAGAATTATGTGCACCCCTCAACTTTAGAAACTTTTCACTTTTCGCCCCCAAATTATCATTTTGTTAACTTACTTCTTGAAAATTAGTTGTTTTCCTTTACAAACTTATTGTATTACTATAAATAAATTTCAATTGTCTTTACAGGATTGTCATGTTACAAATGAAGAAGAAGATATAGTATACCCGACTCTAAGTGGGTTTTTTGAAACCGACACCATATTTGATGATCAAGATGCGACATATGAGTATATTAAAAGTGTTGTAGATGTTAAAAAAATATATTTGTTCAGCAAGTGAAACAAATAATCAAGAAGCGCCGATTGCGCCAAGTTTGTTATGGTTGTGATAGTTTTATCAAAATAAACCATCATATTTGTTTGAGAGAAATAATAAGAAGTGAGAATAACTGTTCGCCGCATAACATAACTATTTGAGCAGAATTGAGTTTACATCAACGAGAATCATTTTGTCTAGCTTTTGATTAATTCATCACACAAATATATCAATCTTCCTTAACGAGAATCATTTTGTCTAGCTTTTGATTAATTCATCACACATAGATATCAATCTTCCTTAATGAGAATCATTTTGTCTAGCTTTTGATTAATTCATCACACATAGATATCAATCTTCCTTGCTATAATTGGCAGGATCGATCTTCAATATCTTCCATGAATCCGTCAAGTCCTGGATCTCCTTCTTTTTCTTCATTGAAGGTCTATCTTCCACATTTAGCTGTTGATATGTTGATATGTTTAGGTGGAACTTGAGACATTAACTTCTCAATCTTTTGGGGTATCCAGTAGCATGGAACATCTCTACATTCCATTTAAAATCCATAGAATAGTTGATTTTAAACTGAGGACTTTCAACATCCCTCCAAGTTTTGACTTTTCTAGCTCTTGTAGGCCTTGAGTAGGAAGTTCTGGATGTTCTTATTGAGACTTGATAACTTCTTTGAATTGATGGAGGCTCTTTAGTAATATCTTAACTGTTCATTTGAAACAGCTTTATCAATTTTGATATAAATAGTTTAGTTTGATATCAAGATTTGCACTACAAAAATTATAGTTTTGTAAAGTGATTAAAGTGTTATAAAAAAGCTTTAGGAATTAACAAGTATTTTATATATATATATATATATATATATATATATAGAAGGGGACCTACCCAACAAAAGATATTCTCTTGTTTCAAACTACATTAGCATTTTAATATGTGGGCATCATATCACATGTTTTCATCAGTTCATGGGTATTAATTAGTTATATTTTGTTTATGACTGTTCAATAATCAATAAATCAAATGCTTCGATCTTAGAAGAGTGACACTCACGTGTATGTGATGTGCATAAAATGCAACACGGTCAAGAATACTAGGTCGTATCAAGTAATAAAGTGTGCAAGCACAAGTATTCATCCCACAAAGAATGTATGTAATTTTCACTCAAACTAAGTACCAAAATTGGGCTAACTAATTATATTTGAGCGAAAAGAAATTGAGATTAAAAACTAAAAACTAAAAATAAAAGAAAGTAAGGAGTAATATTTACATTAACGCAAGTGGTTTGGCAACAACAAATCAAGATTTTAAAATAGGATTATATGATTGCAATATTTCTAGTCTAGCTCATGTCTAATTTAATCATTTATCTACTTTTCTTTAACTCAAGTCTTGGTAGTCGGGCGCACGTTGATAATATTCGCTACGGGCTCTCGCATCTTATAGCAAGGAAATAGTAGTCGCATTATTGATCAAGCATCCCATGACTATCTAAGAACGCTCGTATCTCTCGATCAAGTTGGCACATAAACAATTATTGTGATTTTCGAATTCATAGGACGGGCTCGCATCTTACTCTATAATTTTAGTGATCATCTAATGGGTAGCTAATCCATTAAAAATATTAGGAACACACAATAATAACCAATATAATGGATAATACTTTGTAGAGATATTTTCTTTATATTTCTACAAGTCATGCCGGTAGCCTAAGGCTATATATCGATGTGTGTCACGAAATACCAACTACTAATTTGTTAGGTCCGAAATGCGAGGTAGCTCTCGCGGATCCAAAACATTTCTCAAATCAATTAATTAATGTTGAATCAATTAAAAGCATTAAGCCCACAAAATAGTAACCTAGCATGCTTGTATACTAAATAGAGAGAGATTAAATTAAAACACTATAGCAACATGGAAAAATAATTGCTTTCCTTAAATCAATTAAGCACAAAACTAATTCCACAAATTACAAAATTATTCAATCCTAAAAAATTACACAATAATCATAAGATATGAAAATTAGAGAGAATAAATTGATTAAAGTGTGGATCCATGGTTGAAATCACTTGCAATTGCTTCCTTAGCACTTGATTTGAAACTCAAAACCTTCAAAGATGATCAAGCCTTGGAGGGAGGAGAGGAAATTGGGGAGAGAGGGCTGCTGCCCCCTTTGGGGACTATTGTCCCGTAAGGGACTTAATGATTTCAGATCTAAGGTTACCTGGAGATATAAAGGAAGTCTTTAGAGTCTCAAGCAAGCTAGGGGCAAAATGGAAAAGAATTAGACATTTAGGGGCATAACAGGAGGGGAGAAGGTTGCTGTCTGGAAGGAAGGCAACCCAGCTGAAGGGAACTGCAGGTTGGAGTGTGTAAAGAAGTGGGTTCGGGTTGGATGGGTGGAGTGGGTGAGACTGTGAGATGAAGGGGGTCCGGTTCTCTAGGAATAGGCAGCCCAAGTGAAGAACACATGGACTACCCATGGGAGAAATGGGCCATGGTGTGAGAGAAAATGGAACGGGTGGAAGCAGAATGGGCTGGATCGGACGGAGCTCCAACATCCAGGACGCTGGTCAACCGGCTGAACGGGGACGACGTGGCAGCACGTAAGGAGGACCGCAGTAATGAAGAATTCTAATAATTGCTTCGGTGCCCCTGGCGTTTCAGAACAGGTTGCCAAAGTCCTACCCCCTCCAAATTTCTCTTTAGTCCTCCGTTAGCTCATTTTGCCTTGGAATCTTGACGAACTTTGACAGAAAGCTTCAAAACTCAACTTTGCAACCCGAAATTGCCTTAAACTTCATGCTAAAATCCTTATAAATGCTTGATTATGCTTAGAAACCTACAGTAAGCTCAAATACACAACTAATTATATTTTCAAACATAATTAAGTCAAAAACAGCACAAAATAAAAGGAAATGAAAGGAAAAATTCGTGGAAATCTTTAGCTCATCAGTATGCACGTGGTTCTTCTAGTGAAAATAGTGCCCGTTGCACGTGGTCCTTCATGGAGTAATGGAAGGCGACTTTTGATACTCCACTATACTAGTAATTGAACCCGTGCTCCACACAGATTTAATTTAATTTTGAGATAAATTGATATATTAAAAATTTTTTTTAAAATTATCATTATTCAATATTGGCGTCTGTTGACTTAATGTCTGGCAAAAATTAAGTATTGTCAATATATGCAAATTAATTGTCGTTTATTATAATATTTTCATTTCAGAATAAGTATTTTTTATTGGTGGTCAATATATGTATTTTCGGTTCTAATCATTTTTTATTTATTTTTAAGTATCCTTTATCGATATCAAATTGTTTGGTTTATTTATTTATTTATTTTTCATCTTGCACTTAATAAAGATATTTTAGAGATATATTTGAAGATTTTTAATAAAATTAAAAATAAAATAATTACTTTGGGACATATTGAAGAAAGATAATTTTTTTCTTAGCAAAGGAGAAATGTTTAAGGATTGAATATAATTATATTTTTAAAATAATTTTTGAAGATTATTCAATGAATAGAAAATGTTTAGTTGGATACTATATTTTACATATTTTTGATACAATGTAAGTGTGAAAAAAGAAACTTACACAAATATAAAAAAATAAAAAAAAAACATCAATTTTGAATGAAATGTTTAAAATTTTGTTTATGTATCACATATTATAGACATTATTTTAGGACGTATTAAATAAGAATATGAGACCTATAATTTGACATAGAGAGATTAACATTTATAAAAATAAAAATTAGTTGGTTTAAATTATAAAATGACTTATATAATAATGTAATTTTTTTTTAAATCATTACATATAGTATAATTGGTTTAGTTGTTTTTATTTTTTATTTTTTATGTCCTAAGGGATGTGGGAAGGGATCAAACTTGTGACCTCAGGTTTTGTGAAAACCCAGCACTTCCATTAGACCACTCCCTAAGGACATTGGTTGAGTTGGTTTAAGGTGAATATTTATAATTAAAAAAGTGTGTGTTCAAATTTCCTTGATAACATTATTTTATTTTCTTTTAGGAGAATGTATTACCTAATAGTATTACTTAATAGTAATAGCCAATAGTATTACATATATATATATATATATATATATATGTATTGATTTGCAATTTATTTATTTTTTCTCCTGCGAGGGCTTTTAATAAGTTATGGAGTATAACATTTTAACAATTTATTTTTTGATGTTCTTGGGGCATTGAAGGCGACTTTTGAAGCACTAGATCTAAATTTCTCTTTTTTTATTCATATTATTGGTTAATGAAGTTTATGGACTAATTTTAAATGTTATTCTTGACAATTATTAGGTCCAGAATGCTTCATATTTGAATTAAGCATCGTACCCATGCAGTTAAATGTTTTACTTAACTAGTACTATTATGTTTGATTTATTTTTTAAGTGTTATTTGGTGAAGTGGTAAAGTTTAGTATGTATAGACTGTAGTATTTGTTTATAATAAATATAAATTTATGTTAATTTTAGAGTTTTAATTAAGGATTTTAGTGAAAAAAATCAAATGTGTAATTTATATTAAAACCATCAAAAGAATTCAACAAATAAGTAAAGATACATCTATACACGCTTATATTAGAACATATTGTTTCTATAACTAAACCAATATAACCAAGTTTATAACGACGATGAGAATAGTAATATATATATATATATATATATATATATATATATATATGTGATATATTCTCAAACTATATTGTTTCTGTAACTAATCAAAAAAAAAAAAAAAGTAAATTTTCTATAAGACCGTTTTACGAATTTTACGAATTAAGATTCGTAAGACGTAGCCACATTCTCTTACAGTTCAGTCCACTAATACACGATGAGTTGAATTTGATAGATTTATCTTACAGAAAATAATTGTTTCACGATTTTTCTAAGTTTTTTATATATATATATATATATATATATATATATATAAATGGTTACTACATTTCACTAACATTAATAATTACTATTATATCAACCATTGGATTAAAAATTAATGGCTAAAATTAATTGCATGACTCACCCACTTCTATTAAATGCATTTTTCAACTAACCATTAAATTTTAGCTATTGATTTTTGATCTAATAGATAATAACAATGATAATCATTGATGGTTAGTGAGATATAGTAACCATCAAATACTCATATATATTGCATTAATGACTTACCCACTTCCATTAAATGCATTTTTTAATTAACCATTAAATTTTAATTATTGAATTTTGATCTAATAAATAATAACAATAATAATTATTGATAGTTAATGAAATATAATAACCATTGAATATATATAATACTCCTCCGTTCCGGATGAATGTTCCTACTTTCTATTTTAGAATATCCCGCTAATATTCCTAAAGACTTTATACATATTCTTTATCATTCTTACTAATATACCCTTAAAGCTTCATTTAATATAACACATCATTAATTATGTTTCTTAATATAACTTAGTTCTTATATATATATATATAAATATATATATATATATATATATATATATATACACCGACGCGACAGGATATTTCGCTAAATTGATTTGGGGGATACCCTTTTTCTTGGCGAGGCTCTGTCCATTGTCAAACCTTCCTGGTCAAGGTTTAGGAAGAAAACAGGCTTAGTCTTATCAAGTCCAGCCATTGAAAGGGCCCCACTTGCCGTGACCAACGTTCTGATTTTTCAATTTTCTGAGTTTGAATTTTTTTTAGCGAAACGCTAAAAAGTTCGTAATAAACATGATCCGACGGTTCACAATTATTATACCGACAGCACTTAATTTCATCACCTGTTCAGCAAGACAGAGCTCAGAACACACCTTAATGTCATCCCCATTTTCATCCGCGAGCGTTGTTATAACGCTCTCTCCAAACAGTTGCTTGGTTTGAAGTTTGAACCGATAATTACTTCTTCGGCTTCAATTGAGACCTTATATTTAAAAAGTTTAATACTCCCATTTATATTAATCGTTCTCTTTTAACCTTTTTAACTCAAATTAATTATTTTTAAATAAAAATTCAGTGTATATATTTTAATACGTAATTTGTAATACTTTTTGTGTATTATAAATTAGGTGCTTTATGAAAAAAAAGACATGTTAAAATTTTTTTAAAAAATAATTAATTTGACTTTAAAAAGTTAAAACTTAAGAATTATTTAGAAACGGAGCGAGTAATCACTTTCATGACCCAAAATGAGTACTTACTCTGTTTTATTTAAAAAATTCGCGTTTGAAGAGTAATAATTAAAAATATATAAAAATATTTATTCAAGATGTTTATATTTTTCTCCAGTGAGGACTTTTGATAAGGTAAATGCCATTTACAATTCCTTTTTGTCGTTCGTGGAGCATTGAAGGCTACTTTTGCCTTTTTTTTTTTTTTCGTTCTGTATATCACTATATGCCTAACTTTTTAGCACTGTTTCACACGCCCCATATCCTTGACACCTTTCCCAATATTTTTAACGTCTCAAAATAATAATTATATTAGGGTGATGATGATCCAAATTGATCCATTTTTACGAAAAAATTAAGAATCATGACCAAACTAATATTCTAGTTCTTAAACAAAGATTAATGAGAATTAATACTTTGATTCGATTCTAATTGGTTCGGTTACGCATTTTTCGGTTAATGAAATAAACCCTTTTAAGTTTTTGAAGTGACAAATAAATAATAAAATTTAATATTTTATACAACAATTAAAAATATACAATAATGATAAAACATTGAAAATAAAAACAAGCTCACAAAAAATAATAGTAAATCGACCATTCAATAATTAAATATTAATTTACAATCAAAGGACTTTATTGAATCTGGATAACAGTCCAATTGTGTGGTTGGCTAATTTTGACCGGGCATCCGTCTAAAATGTCTATATAAGGCTGGTATAGTCGACCCATAATGGTCACAAACTAGAAAGGCAGCTTACACACACAAAACACACACTCTAAAGATATATATAGAAGCACCACACAAGAAATGGGAGGCTATCTGCAACTAGTCTATTAATAATCTTTTCCCTTTTTGTTACCAATTGTCATGCGTGGGAACTATGTGATCACTGGTTCAACAACGCACGTCAACCAAATGAGAAGCTCACCAAACTTGAATTCTATGTCAGACCAGGTGGCCCCGACGGAAACCAAGTCACCGTGGCTAGTGCCGTTAACATTACTCGTCCACCCAATCTCTTCGGCTTGGTTAACGTAGCAGACTACATATTGACAACGGGACCCTTTCCAGGGTCTCCTCTTGTTGGCCGAGCCCATGGCCTCTTTGCTTCTTCCTCCTCCTTGAGTGACTTTAGCTTGTTTACCGGCCTCACTATTGTTTTCCAAGCTGGAAAGTATAATGGCAGCTCTTTTAATATACTCGGTTACGATCCAACTGCTGTAGTTACTCGTGAGTTGCCTATTACCGGGGGAACTGGTGCTTTTCGACTAGCTCGGGGATCTGTAATCTTTTCGACCATTCATGACTACCCTTCTGCCAACTATACTATTGAACTGCTCAAGGCTACAATTTTGCACTACGGATCCATACATTTGCTCGGGGATCTGTAACATTGCAGAAGTGTTGCAAATCAAAGCCATAATATATATATATATATATATATATATATATTTGGGTACTTAAAGCCATCACTTTGGTTTGTTGTTATAAGTGATGCGGAATAAATTAAAGCTGGCTAGCATTACTTCCATTTTCGAACTGGAAAAGTCTTTCAATGTGTATTTTCTTTGAGAACAGATTGTAGAGAGGTGGAGAGGTTCAAGAGTATACTATATATATTATCATTGTTTTTAACAACGTACACTAAACTAACAAATATAGAAGAAGTTGGTTAAGGGCGTCCACGGTGGGAGCCCCCTAAAAATAATTTTAGAGATTTTTATCCTCTCTTGATTCTACAATGGTCCCTCTAGTCCACCCTTTATCTTTAAAACCAATTAAATCATCCTCTAAATATATGGTGAGTTTTAACATAAATAGTAACTCAAATCTTCTACATTTTTCTCACATTATTTGAGCACAATATACTTTTGTTTAATATTTTGAAATAAAAATTATTAAAATATACTCTCTCCGTCTTTAAATTATTGTCTTATATTTTTTATCTGTTCCTAAATAATTATCTTTTTTTTTATCCATCTCTAAATAATTGTGTTGTTTTAAATTTTCATAGTTTAGGAGATCATTTTTACTATTTTACCCTTATTTTTCTCCCTACTTTAATTATGAGTCATATACACATAGGCATTAAAGAAAATTATACATTATACCAATATTAATAATCAAGTCAAACAAGACAATAATTTAAGAACGGAGAGAGTACAATATACTTTTCATAGTATATAAAATTTAAAATATTTTATTTTAATTGTGGTAAAAAAATATAAATAAAAGAGAAAAAATATAATAGTAGTTAGATTTGTTAGTTGAGATGAGAGATATTTAATTTTTAGAGGGTCGTATAGAGAGTGCTTGTTGGAGTTGATTTATTTTTAGAAATGTAAAAAAGTGAAACTTAAACAAAAAACAAGGTATTTAAAGTGTGATATAAAGATGTATTTTTGTGGATGCTCTAACAGGCAACAACCGTCTCCCAATACACAATGTGGGTGGGTTGGTGGAATCATGGCTAAGTGATGGAAGGAACATGGGGTAAGTTGCCTAACAACCGTCTCCCCCTTTCCACTATTTTCTTTCTTTCTTTTCAATTACTCCCATGCATGTTGTCTTCAAGTTTGTCAAATCTGCACAAGGAAATAACTGATTAATTTGAAAAAGAAGAAGAATAAAAAAAATATTTAAATTGAGATGAGCGAAAGTGAAGAAAATTCAATCCATCACTTCAATAGATTGCTATCGTTCTTTCACGTTGAAATTCACCACAATTTATAAATCAATTGAATCAAAGATAAAGAAGTAAATAATTCACAGAGTGATCATAGGTTATCCGCTTTTCAAGGTTGAGAGTTGTTCCAGTAGCACTAGTGGCAAGTATGAGATTAAAATGTTGAAATCCACACCCAAAACTCTCAGCCCCATGGAAAAGGGTCTAAAAATCTTTAAGAATTTTACACTTGCCGAATAAAAAGGGGTGGTAGGAGTTTCAGGTTTACAAGAATATGGCCGATTGAAAAGGGGATGAGGAAAAGAGAGAATAACCGTGACCGAGAGGCGAGAAAGAAAATCAGGTGTAGAGCACATGGTTTTGTGTAGGTTGTTTTTTTTGTAATATTATGGATACTTAAAAAGTATTAATTTTTTTTTTGTACTAAATAATGTGTTAGTTGATATTGCAATTGATATGATGAATTAATTATGATTTTTAATTTTATTTTTGTACCACATCAATTGTCACATTAAATGACACATCATTTAGTATAAAAATTTAATACACTTTAAGTACCCATAATATTACTTTTCTCTAGGATTATTGATGTGAGTGGGTTGTTTTTGAGTAATAGTATATAGTATTACTCTTTTTTTTTTTTTCTCAAGGATAATTGATGTGAGTGGGTTGTTTTTGATGTGAGTGGATTGTTTTTGTACCAAAAAATGTATCAATTGATATGATGTATTAATTATAATTTTTAATTTTATTTTTTATATGACATTAACTGTCACATCAATTAACACATTATTTAATACAAAAAATTTAGTACTCTTTAAATACTCGTAATATTACTTTTTTTTTTTTGAATAATAGTATATAGAGCACATGGTTTTGTGTAGGTTTTTTTTTTTCTCAAGGATAATTGATGAGGTTGTTTTGTGCAATAGTAATAGTATATATAGAGCACATGGTTTTGTGTAGGTTGTTTTCTTTCTTTTTTTTTCTTCAAGGATAATTGATGAGGTTGTTTTGTGCAATAGTAATAGTATATATATATATATATATATATATATATATATATATAGATAGATATTAAGATTAAAAAAATAATTAATTCTATTATAAATATTAAGATATTGTATGTTTTTTTAGGAATACTCATCATGTAAGAGTATAATTCATCAATTAAAGTAAGAATTTAATTAAGGATAAAATAATAATAATAATTTTAAAAAAAATATTAAATTTTTTTTTGAACGATTTAAAAATAAAAGCTGAACTATTTTTTAGGAACAGAAGGAGTACTATTTTATGCTAATATGAATATATGTATATAATATTTTCTACTTATGAGATTTATCTACTATTTATGCTAATATGAATATATGTATATAATATTTTCAGACGTTTTGACTACACTCTCGCTCTCACTGATTTTTAGATTTATCCACTTACGCACTCTCGCTCTCACTCTGTGTATCTAGCTCATCACTCTACCTATTTTTAAAATAAAATGATTGTTCACTTTACATGTTATACCAGAAAAGATGTTTGGTATAATTTTAAAGCAGTATATATATATATATATATATATATATATATATATAAGTACATCACTCAATGAACTATATACTTTTAAGAGGCCCCACAATATTTGAAAATGATGAAAACATGAAATCATGTTCCAAAAAGGAGAAAACATGAAATCATGATTTGATTGATTGTTGTTTTTCAATGTGTTCATCATTTTTGAGTACTATGGGCTCCCCTAAAAGTAAATACTCTTCCGTTGTTTAATTATTGACTTGTTTGATTTAAGTATGTAGATTAAAAAATATTAATTTAATTATTAATATTAATATAATATATAATTTTTTTAATATTTATATATATAATTTATAATTAAAATAAAAAAATATTTAAAAAATAAATTTTAAATAAAATAATTATTTTAAAATGAAAATAATAATAATAATAATTTAGAAATGAATGGAGTAATATATTACTTTTAAGAGGGCCCATAATATTTGAAAATGATGAAAACATGAAATCACGTACTTTTTGATGATTTGATTGATTGTTGTTTTTAGGGTTAATTACATCATTAACTCCTTAACTATTAGTTTTTTTACAATTAGTTCTTTAATTTTTTTTTAAAAAATTTTAGTTCCTAGAGTATCAAAATTAGACACGCTTAGCCTTTTTGATGGATGCCGCTAGTATTTATCCGTTAAGTCAGTTATGTACCCAACATGTGACTTTGGTTAAGGGCATTTATGAAATTTTACATCAAGACTTTAAAAAAAAAGGAAAAAAAAAGCCCTAATCAATGCAGCAGCAGCAACAACGCAGACAACCTCATTTTCTCCGGTCAACTCACCGTCTTCGGTTACCCATAGTCCAAACCCATGTTATCAACAAAATCCCTCTCTCTCTCTCTGACAGGCAAAGATCTTTTTCAAGAAACCCAATAATTCAACTCACTCTATTGAATATTTAAGAACTTGAACCCAGAAGAGCCAATGGAAGAGCAGATTTGTCTACAAACAGATTGGGGGGGCCAAGAGCGAAAAAGGTCCGCTCAAGTAAAATACGCATAAAGGAAAATGAAGCAGAAATCTAAGCCACCAGCATCTGTGGCCCTTAATCCACCTTCAAATCAAAGGCTCTCATTACCACACCAAATAACTCAAAATCATCATTTCTTCTCTCCCTTCCCCAAACATAACCAAAGAAAAAGCCCTCATCACAAATGACTTCTCAGAATAAGCCTGCCTTCAAAAATTAAAAGTAGCAGAAAGGGCAAAAAGAAGATCTCCATTTCTTTTGTTCTTGAATGGCTACATCGATCTCGTTATCACCATAATTATCAAACAATTTGTTCCACAATGAAGTATTTCTGTAATGACGAACTTGTTTCCTTTGATGCGCAATCTTAATTATGTTCAAAGAGGAGAAAGATAAAGATTCAGACCTAGGGTTTGCTGGAGATGGAAGACGGCGTTATTGAAGCTAAAAGGGGAAAGAGAGATTCAGACCTGGGGTTTAAGGAAAAATTTAGAGAGGTGATTGAAAGCTCGATAGTCGTCGATCACGTGATTCCGTCGGCAGGACCACCATAGGTAGGCTTGTAACGAGTTTCTTTGCTGGAGAATGGGTTTGTAACTTCACTGTTGTACGTAACAATGGTGAAGTACCTCATTTGAGATGCTCTGACGCCGTTCGCAATGGGTTCGAAGCAGAGAACACAGCATCACAGGTGGACAATATCTTCCGATGATTCAAACGCCACCGGTCGATTTGAATTGCTGCTACTTTTTGGAAAAAATCGTCAACGAGATTGTTTACTTTAATAGTAGGGTTTGAAGATGGGTCTGAGAAGAAAGTGGAATTGGAATTTGGGTTTGATTGGAAGGGTTTCAGGGTAAGGAAATAATGGGTTTGAGAAAAAAGAGGAATTGAAATTTGGGTTTCATTTCATAATGAGGGATAGAGAGAGAGGGAGAGGGGTGGGGGAAGAAGGGTAAGTGAAATTCCATTAATGCCTAAGAAATAGTCATGTGACTTGCACAAGGAGAAGTTAACGAAATTTTTTTAACGGCATCCATCAAAAGAACTAGCTGCGTAATTTTTAAAAACTCTTGGGACTGAAACTTAAAAAAAAATTGTTAAGGGACTACTGATAAAATAGTCCATAGTCGAGGGACTACTAATATAATTAACCCTTGTTTTTAAATGTGTTTATCATTTTTGAGTATTATGGGCTCCCCTAAAAGTAAAGTAATATATAAACATACGAGAATATATTTATATGTGTGTGTATTCTCTTTGTCTCAATTGATAAGGTGTACTTTGATTTTTGAACAAATTTGATCAATTTTTGGATTAATATTTGACGAATTTAATTATGTTTTCAAGAACTATAAAACATGGGCATTATATTACTTTTGCTGTAATTTCCCAATGTTATAGTTTTATTGTCTCTTATTGAATAAAATATGTTAAATATCTATCTAAAAATTGGTTAAGATTGATGAAAATATTGAAGTATACCTCTTTAATTTGGATGAAAAAAATGACCTACCAGACCGCAGCCTAGTGGTCGAAGTGCAATGAAGGAGTATAGTAAAATACAATCCACATCTTAACGTGGGGTTATTGGTGGGTCCATGGTATTTTTAGTCATATAAATGAGTCAAATGTGATCTTGCAATAGTGACATTTTCCTTAGTTATAAAATCAAAATGGACTTATGGATTTTTGGATTTTTATTACTATTTTATTCTTTACTTTGATTTTTATTGTAATTGATGGCGGTCAATCTTACATGCCTATACGAACATGAGTAGAAAATACACAACATGTTAATATTTACAATAAAGAAAATTAATATTTCTTATTTTATGTGTCAAGTTAAAGAGGACTTTTTTTAAGGAACTGAATGAGTAAATAAATAAAAGAGTTCTATAACCGATAGATCGTGAGTTTAAATTATCAGGAGGTCAGTGAAAAATTACTATTAATCCTCTTTAAAGAAAAAAAAAATAAATAATTAAAAAATATAATAATAATAAAAGCGTCCTAATAGAGCATTTATTCACCCAATCAAGCTTTATTCACCCAACGTTCATGGAGGCATTGAAGGCGCGCGGCTATTGAAACTGTATTTGCCATTTTGATAATTCAGTTCTTCTTTTCGTTCTTAAATTATTGTTTTATTTAATCCGACACACAAATTAAAAAAATTAATTAATTAAATTATTAATATTAATATATTAATATATTTTTTTAATTTATATATATATATATGTAGTCTATAATTAAAATAGGGAGAAAAAAAATAATAATTTAAAAATGGAGGGATAACTATTTTTTTCTACTGCATGGGCTTTTGATAAGGTATATGCTATTTATTTGAACTGCACAAAACTTAGACAAAGAAATCTTTCTGCGAAATTCTGTGTCCTACCGTATCAATTGCAAATTCTTAGTCATTGAGATTGATGGGAATTCATATTAATATTTAGGTATGAATATTACCTCTTTTTCAAGGCGACTTTTGAAACTCCACTATATTTGCCATTTTTTATTTATTTTTCTCCCACGAGGGCTTTTAATAAGGTATACTCCCTCTGTTTTAAAATCATTATTTTATTTAATTTGGTATATAAATTAAAAAATAATTAATTTAATTATTAATATTAGTATAATATGTAATTTTTAAATATTTTTGTGTATGTAATTCATAATTAAAATATATGAAGTTAAAATAAAAATAATATAATAAAAGTGTTACCATAATTAAAGTATAAAGTTAAAATAAAGATAAAATAATAAAAGTATTGTTTCAAAAAAATTTAATAAGACAATACTTTTGAGAAAAAAAAAAAAAGCAAAGTAATAATTCAGGGATGGATGAGCATGACATTTTAACAAATTTTTTTGTCGTTCTTGGAGGCATTGAAGGCGACTTTTGTTACTGTATTTGCCATTGATTTCTTATTTTTATTTTACTTTTCTCTTGTGAGGACTTTTGATAAGGTAAATGCCATTTACAATTCCTTTTTTGTCGTTCACGGAGGCATTGAAGGCGACTTTTGATACTGTATATCACTATATGCCATTTACTAGGCGACTTTTGATACTGTATATCACTATATGCCATTTACTTCCGTCCTTAAATTATTGAAATTATTGGCGCTAAACGCACCCCTATTGTGCTAAACGCAGCCCCCTCTTCCGTTAAAATTATTAACGTGCTCTTTTTGTCTTTTTTTTTTTAAGTAAACTAATATTTTACAGTTGCCCCCCCTAAAATTTAAAGATTTACAAATTTTTTACAGTTTGTTTTTTAAAAAACAAACCTAAATGGACTTTAAAAAAAAATAATAAATTAACCTAAAATTACAGCTGCCCCCCTAGATTTAAAAACTTTACAGTGTTTCCCATAATTTTTAATAATTACAGCTGCCCCCCTAGGATTACGTTTAGACCCCTAATTTGTATATTTTACAAATAGCTCCCAATGAAATAATTTATTACAAATAGACCCAAATTTTTTTAATATTTAAAGCCACCCCCCTATAAAAATTTACTACTAGCCCCTTGACTTTTTAATTTTTAAAGTCACCCTATAATATAAAGTTACACTTAGATCCCTTTGATCTTTTATTATTTAAAGCCACCCCCTATAAAAATTTACTAATAGCCCCTTGACTTTTTAATTTTTAAAGCCACCCCCCTTATAAAGTTAATTCTTAAAGCCACCCCTATAAAGTTACACTTAGATCCCCTTAATTTTTATTATTTAAAGTCACCCCCTATAAAAATTTACTACTAGCCCCTTGACTTTTCAATTTTTAAAGCCACCCCCTATAAAAATTTACACTTAGGTCCACTAAAAATGTTACAAATAACCCGCTTTTTCCCGATTAAATTACTAAATTACCCCTAATTTTATAAATAAGAACACTAACTTCATAAAAATTTTACAAAAATTCTCAAACTCTCTCTTGACGATCACTCTCTCCCAAATTCTCTTTCACACTCTCTCTAATACTCTTTCTCTCTCAATACTCTCTCTCTCTAATACTCTCTCTCTCTCTTAAAACTCTCACTCTCTCATTACTCTCTACATTAAAGGTATGTTTTTCATATACTTTGTATTAATTTAATTTTTGTTATTTAGTTATTTGCTTTGAATATGTATGTTTTAGGCCTATTTTGTTTTAAATATAAATTTGATCTTTGTTATTGTTGTGTTATAATGTACAATTTTGATTAAAAATAATTTTTCGTTGTTATTATTGTGTTATAATGTACAACTTAGATTAAAAAATAATAATAATTTTGCATTAAGTGTATGTTTTTCATATACTTTGTATTAAATTAATTTTGTTATTTAGTTATTTGCTTTGAATATGTATGTTTTGGGCCTATTTTGTTTTAAATATAAATTTTATCTTGTTATTATGGTTTTATAATGTATAATTTTTTTAAAAAATAATTTTTGTTGTTATTATTGTGTTATAATGTACAACTTAGATTAAAAAAATATAATTTTGCATTAAATGTATGTTGTTTTTCATATACTTTGTATTAAATTAATTTTTGTTATTTAGTTATTTGCTTTGAATATGTATGTTTTGGGCCTATTTTGTTTTAAATATAAATTTTATGCTGTTATTATGGTTTTATAATGTACAATTTTGATTAAAAATTAATTTTTTGTTGTTATTATTGTGTTATAATGTACAACTTAGATTAAAAATTTTTTTGCATTAAAAGTATGTTTTTCATATACTTTGTATTAAATTAAGTTTGTTATTTAGTTATTTGCTTTGAATATATATGTTTTGGGCCTATTTTTGTTTAAAATATAAATTTTATGCTATTATTATTGTGTTATAATGTAAAATTTTGATTAAAAAATTAAATTTTTGTTGTTATTACTGTGTTATAATGTACAATTAATATTAAAAAAATAATAATACTTTTACATTAAAAGTATGTTTTTCAAATATTTTTTATTAAATTAGATTTTTTATTTAGTTATTTGCTTTGAATATGTATGTTTTATGCCTATTTTGTTTTAAATATATATATATATATATATATATTGTTATTATTGTGTTAAAATGTACAATATATTGAGGAAGAAAAAAAAAATTTTTGTGCAACATCCTGTTGTACCAGCCGCATGTACTGTTGTACATGAGGTTGGTTTGGCCGAATGTACAAGAGTACATGCGGTCAGTATAACCGCATGTAGCACAGTTTTTTTTTTTTTTTGCACTTTGAAACCTTGTAGTTGTCTATTTTAAAATTGTTCATTTCACCCCCTGAGTTTGTTAGTTTCGTTAAATTGAATGATTTTCTCTTTAAAAAAAAAAAATTTGTGCAACATGCGGTTGTACCAGCCGCATGTACTCTTGTACATGAGGCTGGTTTGGCCGAATGTACAAGAGTACATGCGGCTGGTACAACCGCATGTAGAACCTTTTTTTTTTTTGCACTTTGAACCCTTGTAGTTGTCCATTTTAAAACTGTTCATTTCACCCCCTGAGTTCGTTAGTTTCGTTAAATTGAATGATTTTCTCTATTTTTAAATATGAAAATGTTACACTTTTTAAACCAATTACATTTTGCGGAAAATAATATATTATTATCTTAATCTTTAATTTTTATGCTATTTATTAAATATATATCAAATACTTTATATGTTAAATTCTTTATATACATTAAGTGTTATATAACAATATATTTATTAAGTTCAATTTTTTAGTCTTCATTAAAATGTTACACTTTATTATTAACAAGCCCATTATGCTTAAATAATTAATCGATTTAAGCATAATGTTACTTATAATTCATTGCATATATTAATTACATGTTAAATTTCTTTAGGTATATATTAAAATGTTACACTTTATTATTAAATGTTACTTATAATTCATTGCATATATTTATTAAATGTTTTATTTATTATATATATATATATATATTAACATGCATAATTTTTCTGATATATAGATGTCTGATGACCGTGGAAAAAGGATTTCAGATGAGAACAACTTAGATTACTCTGGTCAGGCAAAGAATAGACGTGTTTTAGCGTCTGCACGACGTAGGGTCCCTCCAAGAGATGTCCCACGTAGACAAAGACGTGTACAACAGGATGAGGAGCCGGTCCCGCCTATCGTACAAAACCCAACTCCTATTCGGTGGCACGGTATCTCCGGTTCCCTTTGGGGTAGGTTTTGATTCGACCTCCTCAATGGACAAGCGGCTTGATTCGGCCGTGGGGTCAATATTACGATCACTCTCCCGCTACGACACAAGAAGAAGATCGTATTAATGAAGAGTTTATTTGGCAATTGGAGGATACTAGTGAGCCAGATATTGACTTATCTAGAGCAAATCCCGCTGGTAGTCAAGCTGGCCCTAGTAGTGGTCGTCGACGTCGTCGCGCTGGCCCTAGTAGTGGGAGCGTGAGCGGCAATGATGATTGGAGGTTGAGGGAGCCACAACCCGGAGGTCCCCAAATCATCGATTTATTGCCTGGTTTTCTTGGGCATATTGCACATTCAATTTGGAAGGGCAATATGGTAATAATGACTTTGCTATATCTCATTTGCATTTAACATAAAATTATATTTGTGATTACATAGAATTTATGATTAGTATTAGAGAAAAACATGGGCTGAGATGTAGGTGTTATGCTGTCAACTGGAATTTTTGAGGCACTGAGTGTGGTGGTGGTATTAAGGTTGAGTATGGAAAATTTCTTTTGGAGGTCCTCTTCTTGAAGGAGAAGGTCTTGAAGATCCTCGAAGGACTCAACGGGTTTGGAATTTTGGACAGTAATAAACTCTTTATACGAGGGTTCTAGGCCTCCAAAATTCTAAGATGGAATTCATCGTCCGACATAAGTTCACCGGTTTTAGCTAAGGAGTTAACTAAAGTTTTAGCTTGAAAGAGATACTTATCAATGGACATGTTTGGCTTAAGTTTGAGATCATGGAGAGCATCTTTTAATTTCTGTATGTGGATTCGGGAGGAAACACCGGACCTTTTTGCAAGTAATTCCCAAGCCTCGAAAGCGGTATCATAAGGGTTAACATGAGGTTGTTATCGGCAGTGACCGTTGCCTTAATCCAAACCACAACTAGTCCTCAAGCTTGGTGAAAAGAATCGTTGGGAAATAATAGGGTAATCCAGGTTAGGGGTGGTTTCATCATCAAGAAGTTTGGACGGGGTTCTCTATGGGTAATGGTACGAGTCAGTATATGTGTTTTAAGGACGGACAAAAATAAGGAACTCCAATTTTGATAGTTTTCGGTCGTCAAATGACATTGAGACATAAACGATTGAATATTAAAAAAAAAAGAAAAAGAATTTGTTGATTGTACCGTAGTTTCGTTTGTAACCACGGAGGTATTAGATGAAACCTCATGTCTACCATGGCTTGTGGCTCTGATACCATGAACGAACGGAAACAACAAAGTACGAAAAGAAAACAAAATAGAAAGAAAACAATGAACATGACAAGAACCAAAAATAAAATACTCTGCCTCTCTCTTACTGTCATGGACGGCTAGAGTAGGGATTTTATATTCAATATTGCTTGGAAGCAAAGCTATTACAATCCTCTTCCAAATGTACAAGCTAAAGTATAGGAAAAGTATATGGAAACCAAATATGTTTTGGAAAAGGAGAAATATATTAACAGCGAAAATATGGTAGGCTGAACATATACACAATGTGGGTGGGTGGGTGGGTTGGTGGAATCATGGCTAAATGGTGGAAGGAACATGGGGGGTAAGTGGGTAGGCATATTAAAATATGGAGTACATGATAACATCCCCTCAAACTCAAGGTGGTAAACGAGAGACCAGCTTGAGTTTGGATAGAAGACTCTGAATTAAATTGGCTTGGCGGCCGATGAACTTTGGTGAAGATGTTGATCTTTCGATGAAATAGAAACGAGACGAACTGTATTACGAATTACATGTTGATGAACTAAGTGACAGTCAATCTCTATCAATGTATTTGGTTCGCTTAAAGAAAACATCATTGTCGGGAATCTATATAACCCTTATTTTAGCTTAATTTTAGGATCTTGATAAAGTAAATGTGACAGATATTAATTTTTAACCTTAATGATGATGTCGATTTTTGCACCGTGGTCCTGATGAAAATTTGCTCCGGTGAAGTGACTGGTAACTGGCCTGAAAAGAAGAAAAGAGTTACTGTGCAGGGAATCCCTGCAAAGCTCCTCCGGTGTGAGAATTAGCACTGTGTATCAGAGAGAGAATAATGCTAATTGAGGGAGCAAAAAAGTATATAGTTGTGCGTACCTTGTACTATGTCTCATAGTAGTATTTATAAGAGAGAAATGGTGCCCTAGTTAGTTTCGGGCTGTAACTGATACGACCAAATCCCGTAGTTTATGGGTAGAAGTAATGTATTTTTTCTGAACTTATCGGTAAATCGGAGATAATTCCGTGATATGCTCGGAGATAGTTCGGTAATGTACTACAAGATAGTTGGGAGACAATTCCGCATAATACATAAAGTGGACAGCCGCCAGCCGGGTGTAATGGGGCAGGTCGCCACACTTGAGCAGTTCGCCCAAGTGGGGAGCTCGTCCTTTTAAGTAGCTCGCCCTCTCGACTCGAGACAGCCCGTCACTTTCACCCGATATTTTACTATTTGTCATTTTTATCCTTGTATAATTTTTGGGTAGTTCACTTAAAATTCTTTATTTAGTGTTTTCTTTATTTTCCTATAAATCTCTCGACTCTATATAAAGAGGAGCTCGTGCCCATTCAGTTGATCGTCGAGAAAAATTGAGAGAGATCGGTTTAAAAAGAATAAGTACTCAAGTCATGTACTGAATGTGGTCTTGAATTTCAAGACGTCTTTACCGCATCCAACCAGTTTAGTTATGTTGAGCGGACTTACCACTCCGTTGCCAAAGACCCGCGAAGAATGCAAAAGAAAAATAGAATAACGATTAGTAACAATTCAAGATGAAAAAAAACTGAATATAAAGAAAACAGAAATAGTTTTTAGATTAGAGTTTTCCGGCTCAGGCCCACGTATCCGTTTAATCCGAAATCCAGCCACAATCCAAGGTCACTGATCCAAGATGTTACTACGAAACAGGCAGAAGCGGTCCCAAGTAAACCCGATGCACCCAAAAAAAAAAAAAAACTTAAACGAAACCAACTCCGGATAGCCAAAACAGAAGCCAACTACGAACAACCTAACCAGAGAACCAACACCTACACTCAACATTAGCCACGCCTAGCAACACATGCACACAAATCTATACTCACAAAGGTCACACACAGAGAATCAAATCACGCCTAATTTGAGTGAGAGAGAACCCTAACAGATAACCCCAATCTGAAACAAACACCCAATTAGCACAAGCTAATCTAGTAAACACTCTCTACAAAACTCCCTATAAGCCCAGAATAGATACCCCAAAAACCGTGTGTGATTTAGAGAAGAAGCACTCGTGTGTTCTATGTGTGTTTCTGGCTGCAGAGAAGGGGGTGAGGTTTATATAGGCGCTGGACAAAAGAAGGGATACAGAGAAGCTTACCCGATCGCCTTCAACAACCATAGTGCAAGCGGCGAAATCGCCGGAGAAGGAACAGAAGGAGAGATCGCAAAGAGACCAAGTCAAACGTCTCTCTCCCAAGCTGAAATCGACCTAGGCTGGAAAAAAAGGGGGAGAAATTTTTGGGCCAAATACATAAGTCACAAAATTGGGCTAGTTGGGCTGCTCATTTGGGCCAAAGCCCATATAAATAACAACATTCTCCACCTTGGATCAAGTGCTGGTTCGTGACACACCAGTGCAATTCATGATGCACTCATAGGATACACTTACAGGGCATAGTCATCATAGCCTTAGCCTTCAGCACTTGATCCAACACATAGTCAGAACAAAGTACGAAAGGCAAAAAATCTAGTTTATTCCTATCACGAAGAAAGGAAACACAACTAGACACCCCAAGTCACACAAAGTGAAGAAGAGGATTTTTGGGATAACAATAACACAAGCATCAACACGAAGTATTAAAATTCAAAATTTTCAAACAATTTAAAAATTTTGAAACAGGCAAACATTTAGTTCCCATATCAGACGGATTAAAATTGGTGTCAATTTTTTCAAGATAAACAACATTTTTAGCAACCACATCACGAATGAAATGGTACCTAACATCTATATGTTTAGTTCTATCATGAAAAACAGGATTTTTACCCAACTGAATGCGAGATTGACTATCAGAAAATACTATCACTTTGTCATTTAGAAAACCAATTTCATAAATTAAACCTTTTAGCCATATGGCCTCTTTTATAGCCTCGGTTATAGCCACATATTCAGATTCTGTCGTAGACAGAGCCACAATTGGCTGTAACTGAGATTTCCAACTAATACAAGAGCCACATAAGGTAAACACATAAGAAGTGGTAGATTTTCTATTGTCCCTATCATTAGCATAATTAGAATCAACATAACCAACTAATTTTATACCTTCATCACACTTAGTGAACTTCAAACCATAACTTACCGAATGCTTTAAGTACCTCAACAACCATTTGAGAGCTTGCCAATGGGGCAAACCTGGATTAGACATGTAACGGCTTAAACACGAAATAGCATAAGCAATATCAGGGCGGATACTAACCATTAAGTACATAACAGAACCAATAGCATTCGAGTAAGGTATATTTTTCATTTGGTCTAGCTTCAAATCATTTTAGGGACACCGCTCTTTACTAAGCACAAAATGTGAAGCAAGAGGGGTATTAACAGATTTAGCATCTTTCATAGAGAATTTACTTAAAATCTTTTCAACATATGAAATTTGATTCAAGTAAATAACGGATAAATCACGGTCTCTAATTATATTCATGCCAATTATCTTACTAGCATCACCGAGGTATTTCATGTCAAATTTAGCACTCAACCAATTTTTAACATTATCTATGGATTTAGAACAAGGGCTAATAAGAAGCATGTCATCAACATATATAAGCAAGAAAATAGGCACACTCGTATCATTCTTGAAATACAAACAATGATCATAAGCACTCCGCTGGAATTTTAAATCTAGCATGCATTTATCAAATTTCAAGTTTCACATACGAGGAGACTATTTTAACCCATATAAAGACTTTTTAAGCAAACACACATAATCAGGACAAGTATTATCAATATAACCCTCAGGCTACTTCATATATATCTTTTCATCAAGATCTCCATGCAAAAAAGCAGTTTTAATATCCATTTGTTTCATTTCCCAATTAAACTGAGCTACCAAAGCAAGCATAATCCTAACAGTTGTGAATTTAACAACAGGAGCAAATATTTCAGTGTAATCTATACCTTCTTTCTGAGTAAACCCTTTTGCTACAAGTCTAGCTTTAAATCTAACAGAGTCGGATTCATTCTTGACTTTATAGAGCCACTTACAAGAAACAATTGAACAATTTTTCGGTCTAGACACTAAAGTCCAAGTATCATTAACATGCAAAGAATTCATCTCATCATTCATAGCATCAATCAACTCATTCTTGTTAGCAGAATTTAAAGCTTCATTATAGGTTTTAGGCTCACTATTATCAATAGATTTAAACACACTAAACACAAATAAAGTCATATCAAAATCATGAAAATGGGCAGGTTGCCTAGATATGCGTCTAGGTCTATCACGATTAAGTTGATAGTCATTCAAAGCAGGCAACTCATTATGATCATTTTCAATATCTTCATTTTCAATATCAACATTTTGTTCATTCACATCAATAGGATTATCAACAGGAGGAGTCTCATTTTCAGTTTAGGCTCATTCACAATAGCAGAAACATGCACATAAGAGTGCTCCACCATATTTGGAGCAGGGGGAAGGGGGGAGAGGCACATTATTCAAGCAAGGAAATTCAGTTTCATTAATATATCACATAAGAGTGCTCCACCCGGTTCCTCCCTTACCCATAATCTATACCCCTTGACACCCTCCGGGTATCCCAAGAAAATGCACCTCATAATCCGAGGTTCAAGTTTATCATTTTTTCTATGGGCATACGCAGCACAACCAAAAATCCTCAATTAGCATAATCAACAGGTTTTTCAGAAAAAACATCTTCAGGACACCTACTATTTAAGGGAACAGAGGGCGACCTATTTATAAGATAGGCGGCAGTCATTACTGCCTCACCCTAAAAACGTTTGGACAAACCAGAAGTAGCAAGCATGGTTCTAACTCTTTCTAAAAGAGTTCTATTCATACGTTCAGTAACACCATTTTGTTGCGGTGTATAAGGCACAGTCTTATGCCTTTTAATCCCATTATCAAGACAAAAGTTATCAAACTCACGATTGCAAAATTCAAGTCCATTATCAGTCCTAAGCACTTTAATTTTTCTACCTGTTTGATTTTCAATCACGACTTTTCAATTTTTGAAATTATCAAAAACATCAGATTTATTTTTCAACAAAAATACCCATGTTTTTCTGGAAATGTCATCAATTATAGATAAAAAAATATCTATTACCACCTTGAGTGGCCTCACTAGCAGGACCCCACACATCAGCATGTATATACTCAAATATTTTTTTAGTCGAACAATGATTAGGATTAGGGGGATTGGGAAAAGATACTCTATGTTGCTTACCCATCACACATGAGTCACAAAAAGGCATACCAGTAATTTTATCTTTACCAAAAATGCCATTTTTATTCAAAATGTCCAAACCATTATTACTCATGTGTCCAAGTCTTTTATGCCACAAATCAATTTTATCAAATTTAACAACATTAGCATAATCAGACATAGGTTCAGCAGTGCAAACATACAAGTTTCTAATCTTTTCAGCTTTGAAAATCACAAGAGACCCCTTCAAGATTTTCATGCACCCACTACCCCATTTTCCTTCTAATCCATCATTTTCTAAAGATGCACAAGATATGAGATTGTTAGCTAAATCAGGCACATGTCGCACATCTTTCAACGTTAAGCAAGAACCAGACTCAAACTTAAGACAAACGTCTCCAATACCAGCAATTTGACACTTTTTATTATTAGCTAAACAAACAGAGTCAATTTTCATATTACTATATGTATGAAACATGTTTTTATCAGGTGTCATGTGAAACGTGTATGCAGAATCTAACAACCATTCATTTTTCACATAATGAACATAATTTACCACAGTTTCAGTAACCATAAAAACAGAAGGCTCATTTTCACCAGAAGCAAAATTACAGTCAATTTGCAAGTCTTGATTCTTCTTTTTAGGATTAGGACACTCTTTACGAAAATATCCCGTCTCACCACAGTTGTAACATTTTCTGTTACTTTTACCAGATAGAGACTTACTTCTTTTTCTCCCATTATTCTTACTAGATTCAGTCTTATCATGTTGCTTATTCTGATTATTATTCCTTTGAGTCGATCGTCCTCTCACCATATTAACCTCACCAACAATTGATTTACCCTTATTAACTCTTAATTCCAACTCTTTGCTTTTAAGCTCGTTAATCACAGTATCAAGCACAATATCATTCCTACCATACTTAATAACAGATCTAACATCAGCATAAGAATCAGGTATAGCATTCAAGAGCACAATAGGAGTATATTCATCAATGTTCTTATCACCGGTTTTCTTAATATCTTGCACAAGTTTAGTAAACCGATCAATGTTATCATCTATGTCTTTGTTCAAGTCTAATTTAAACTGAAAAAACTTCTCAAGCAAATACATCTTACTAGGTAACGATGTTTCAACATATACTTCTTCCAGTTTATCCCAAAGAGCTTTAGCACTATCATGTTTACCAACTTTTCTAAGAACAGCGGCAGATAAGTTCAAAATAATCGAAGAATAAGCACATTCATCCATTTCAAACCTTAATTCTTGTTTATCAGAATCAGCATATTGTTTAGTTATAGCTTTGAAAACTTTTTCTTTAATTAAAATGCCTTTCATTTTTTGTTGCCAAATCAAAAAAATCACCTTTGCCATTGAATAGCTCCATTATATAAGCATTCATATTAGCAGCCATACAAAACAATGAATTTTCAATTCCCCAAAAAAACAGTCAAAAAATAAAACGAAACAAGTATCAAGGCACCGAAACACAACCGAATAACTAAAAAAGAATTGTGATTTTTTTCCTTACCTAAGAAACCTTGTACTAGGTTTCTTATTTACCGTTCGCGAATCAACCTGGCTCTGATACCACTGTTGAGCGGAATTACCACTCCGTTGCCAAAGACCCGCGAACAATGCAAAAGAAAAATAGAACAACGATTAGTAACAATTCAAGATGAAAAAAAAATTGAATAGAAAGAAAACAGAAATAGTTTTTAGATTAGAGTTTTCCGGCTCAGGCCTACGTATCCGTTTAATCCGAAATCCAGCCACAATCCAAGGTCACTAATCCAAGATGTTACTACGAAACAGAGGCAGTAAGCAGTCCCAAGTAAACCCAGTTAGAGACCCAAAAAAAAAAAAAAACCAGCCTAAACAGAAACCAACTCCGGATAGCCAAAACAGAAGCCAACTACGAACAACCTAACCAGAGAACCAACACCCACACTCAACACTAGCCACGCCTAGCAACACATGCACACAAATCTGTACTCACGAAGGTCACACACAGAGAATCAAATCACGTCTAATTTGAGTGAGAGAGAACCCTAACAAATAACCCCAATCTAAAACAAACACCTAATTAGCACAAGCTAATCCAGTAAACACTCTCTACAAAACTCCTTATAAGCCCAGAATAGATACCCCAACAACCGTGTGTGATTTAGAGAAGAAGCACTCGTGTGTTCTATGTGTGTTTCTGGCTGCAGAGAAAGGGGTGGGGGGTTTATATAGGCGCTGGACAGAAGAAGGGATAAGGAGAAGCTTACCTGATCGCCTTCAACAGCCATGGTGCAAGCAGCGAAATCGCCGGAGAAGGAACAGAAGGAGAGATCGCAAAGAGACCAAGTCAAACGTCTCTCCCCCAAGCTGAAATCGACCTAGGCCGGAAAAAATGGGGGGGGGGGAGAAATTTTTGGGCCAAATACATTGCTCACAAAAATTGGGCTAGTTGGGCTGCTCATTTGGGCCAAAGCTCATATAAATAACAACAAGTTAGATAGGATACTTTTTTGGTAAAATAAGATATTTTTTAAAAACAAATTTGAAATATATATTTTTATTTTTTCTGAAATTATAAACCACGTATTTTATAGTACTTTTAAAATACTATGAACTACATATTTTATATTTATGAAAATAATAAAAATTATACGTCAAATTTACATTTGAAAAATATTTTGCTTGACTAAAAAAAGTCGTACAAAACAATAATTTGAGATTGAGAGAGTATAATATAATTGACTCTATTATAAATATTACTCCCTCCATCCTTAAATTATTTTCTTGCTTTTTTTTTTTTGTCTGTCCCTAAATAATTGTCTTGTTTGAAACTTTCCCTTTTAGAACATCACTTTTACCATTTTAGCCTTACTTTTTTCTTAATCCAATATTAATAATCAGGTCAATTATTTTTTCTTAATCCGTGTACCGGGTCAAACAAGACAATAATTTAGGGATAGGAGTAAGATATTGTGTGTTTTTGTAAGAATACACATCATGTGAGAGTATAACTCATCAATTAAAGTGACAATTTAATTAAGGATACAATAATAAAAATAACTTTCAAAAAAGAAAATATTAAAATGTTTTTTGGAATGATCTAAAAACAAAAGCTGAACGATATTTTCGGATATCCGAACATTCGGGTACCCTCAAGGGCGGATCTAGGATTTTAGTACCACGTGGGCTTGGTATTTAAAAAATATTATAAACAGTAATAACCGTGCAAAATAATTTCACTTATCGAAAAAAGAAGTTACATATAATTGGTGACTTAATGAGTCTTATTCATTATATACATAATTATACCGAGTGAATGAGAGAGAGAGAGGGATTTCAGGTGAGTACTGCATAGTTTCTTGAAGACTTGGTGATTGATGGAAAGAGAATGGGTGGAGAGTGGAGTTTGTGAGGGGATTGACATGTAAATTTGAGTTACATAATTTTTATTTGGCAATTGAGGTGGGCTTGAGCCCCCCTCGCCTTGCCTTTAGATCCGCCCCTGGGTACCCTTCTCTTCAGATCGATTTCGGTTAACATAATTCACCACCCGAGTACTCGGGTAATCGACCCGAAAAACTCGAAAATCAAAAACCAGACCCGATGCCCATCCCTAAGAGGGAGTACTATTATATGCTAATATGTATATATGTATATACTATTTTTAGACATTTTGACGACACTCCCGCTCTCGCTAATTTTCAGATTTAGCCGCTTTTGCACTCGCTCTCGCTCCGTGTGATCTAGCTCATCACTCTTCCTATATATATATATATATATATATATATATATATATATATATATATATATATCGTACTTTTAAGAGGCCCCATAGTATTTGAAAATGATGAAAACATGAAATCCATACTTTTTGATGATTTGATTGATTGTTGTTTTTAAAAGCGTTTATCATTTTTGAGTATTATGACTCCCTAAAAGTAAAGTAATAAATAAACATACGAATATATATATATATATATAAAGAAATATTTAATGATTATTACATCTTAATGGTCGATAGAAAAGTAATCATTGATGGTTAGTAGTGAGGTGTAGTAACTATTAAATTGAATACTCCCATATATATATATATATATATATATATATATCCCACACATGTGGCACGAGGATATCTAAGTATTTTTGTCAAAGAGAGAAAAGAATGAGAGGAGAGTGATCTCTTTTTTGTGCCACATGTGTGAGTTTTAAAAGTTATGTTCAATTTTTTACTTTGTATATCATTATTCAATATATATATATATATATATACACACACATATATATATACACACACATGTGGCACGAGGATATCAATTTTTTACTTTGTATGTGTGTGTGTATTCTCTTTATCTCAATTGATAAGGTGTACTTTGATTTTTCTTGAACAATTTTGATCAATTTTTGGATCAATATTTGACAAGAACTTAATTATGTTTTCAAGAACTATAAAACATGGGCATTATATTACTTTTGGTGTAATTTCCCAATCTTTATAGTTTTATTGTCTCTTATTAAATAAAAATAAGTTAAATATCTATTTAAAAATTGGTTAAAATTGATCGAAATGTCAAAGTGTACTTCTTTAATTTGGATGAAAGGAATGCCCTACGAGGCCATAGCCTAGTGGTCGAAGTACAATGAAGGAGTGTGGTAAAATACAATCCACATGTCCCAGCAGCATTGGTTTTGCTCAAGTTAAATTTCAGGCTTTACATGGATTTGTTGACGAGGAGTTATTGACCGGTTTCCGTGGTAGTTTTCAGTCCTGTAAGTGAGTCAAATATGATCTAAAAAACAAAATGGACTTATGAAAGGAGTACAAGTTTTGTCTAGAAAATGATGCAATAGTTGGCCTTATTTGATTAGCATTCTTTAAATTCTTTGGTTATTATTTATTTTGTGCATCATAAATGTGACGTCTCAGTTTCATTCCTTTCACCGCCTATAAGGCCAAAAAGAGTTAAATTTATGATCATCTTTTACAATAATATTAAAAAATAAAAAAATTGTCAATCCTTTCTTTTTTATATCATATTTTATGATTTTTAAGAACAAAAAGAAAAGAACTATTCCAAGAATCCTAAACGAACATGGCTGTAGGTTCAATCACATCCAATTGCTTCTGCCGGCTCGACTTTGTTATCCTTTAACTCAACTCAACTCAACTTTAATCTATAAGCATATTGGATTTCTTGATTCCCGATTGAACCCCTCTTAGAATTACGGATACAATTTGTGAATATGCTATTATATATTAATAACATGGAAAATGATGTTGATCATCGTGCAACACTTAATTGTACAATGTAAGTATCTTAATTACAGTGGGCTCAATATATAATTTTTTTGCTTTACTCTTAATAACATGATTACATTACAGCAGCTTATTTTTGCTAGCTAGGGCGCTTCTTTTTGCATTACTCAAAGCACGAGCTAGTCTAACTTATATCTCACACACACTCAGTCACACACACATATGAATATTGGTATGGCAAAGGAATCCTTGAAGCAACTCTATTACAACGCAAAGCCATATTTGATTCTGATTTTCTTGCAGACTTGCTATGCTGTAAATGGTTTAGTTGTCAAGTATGCTCTAAACAAAGGAATGAATCATTATACGTTTGTTGTGTACCAGAACGCCATCGCTGCTATTGTCTTCGTTCCTTTCGCTTTACTATTCGAGAGGTTCATCTCTCTCTCTCTCTCTCTCTCTCTCTCTCTCTCTCTCTCTCACATACACGCACACACATAATGTTATATATGTAAACTCGACAACTAATATGTTTCTTAATTTGTACAACAGGAAAGCTTCGGGAAGAATGAATGTTTCGATCTTCTTTAAGATTATGTTTCTGGCCTTCTTGGAGTATGTATCTTCTTAATTAAGCTTTAAAAATCATCTAATAATTACAAAATAAAACTTTGAATATGTTATTAGCCTTTGATTTAATTTCCTTCCCATCATTCAATTTTCCCTTAATTAATTTGTGTAATTGATCGAATGATATTTCAAGCAAAGGCCAGTGATGGACCAAAATATGTACTTCACGGGGATGAAGTATACAACAGCGACTTTTGCAACAGCTATGTCCAATATGCTTCCATCAATTACATTTCTAATGGCTTGGATCTTTAGGTGCGTTTTACTACTCTATTAATTCATCTCAAAATCAGTGTCATAATTTTAAAAAAGATTAATCCTAAACGAGTATGTATGTAACTTTGTGCTCAACTAAAAGTGAGCAACATAACATGGCTGCCTTGCCTGGCCGTACGTTACGAGACTGATGTCTGGCTAATAAATTGCCTAATGGAATTACAACGATTTACCTAAGCGTACTTGTGGGCTGATACATGTGTAGGGTTGAGAAGGTGAATATCAAGAGAATACATAGCCAGGGGAAGATATTAGGAATCATTGTGACCGTAGGTGGAGCGATGATTATGACACTATTACAAGGACCTAAAATTGGGTTGCCATGGACAAAGCAAAATAGCCGGCAACATCAGTCTGCAAACACTGTAACTCCTCAAAATCGCTTAAAGGGCTCTCTCATGATCACAGCCGCTGGTTTCTGCTGGGCTAGCTTTGCTATCCTTCAAGTAAAATTTTTGCTAAATAATAGCGCTAGCTAGCAATCCTAATTAGTATACATACTACACATATGAATATGTGTGCACGCGCTAACAAGGTATTTTATTTTATGTCTTGATCAGGCAGTTACATTGAAGTCATACCCTGCTGAAGTCTCCCTCACAGCACTGATTTGTCTAATGGGCAGTGTACAAGGGACCGTTTTGACCCTTTCTGTTGAGAGGGGCAAAACCTCAATCTGGTCTATTCTTCAATGGGATAGCAAACTATTTGCGGCACTTTACAGTGTAATTAAGAAAATTTGAATCCTTTGACAAATTTACATTTTCATTCTTAATTTTGAGTAAGTGTTTAATTAAAATTAATGTTTGGATAGTACTGCAGGGAATAGTATGTTCAGGGGTTGGCTATTATCTATCAGGAAAGGTAATGAAGGAAAGGGGACCGGTATTTGTCACTGCTTTTAAACCTCTAGGCACGGTTATTGTCGCTATTTTGGGATCCTTCATTTTAGCTGAACAAATGGACTTAGGAAGGTAAGAAGTCCATCTATCTAATGTATATATACATATATATATATATATATATATATATATGAATCTAGCTAATTGACAAAATTAATGGATGCATGCATGGGCATCTATATCTATATATATATATATATAAGAAAATGTGATCAATAAATATATAACTTAATTTACTAGGAAATTGTTGAATTTGATGCTTAGAATTCTTGGAGCATTTGTTATCTTTGTCGGGCTATACTTGGTCATATGGGGTAAGAGAGAGGATCAAATTGCACCCAACTCTGAAAAGGATCAAATAGCGATTAATGATCGTCAAATGAGTACGATGAAGGATGGTACAACGGTGACAAAGCAAGATTTTGAAGGTGAAACAAATTATTGCATCTAATTGGAAATTAGTTGACAAGTCCAATTTTCCTTCCTTCAAGGCTATATTTGTATTGCATATCGAATGTAAATCCAGTTTTCTTGATTTAGAACATGCTACTTTAATGACACTAGCTAGTAGTAGTAATTGTATAAAGAGTGATGCTACATTTAGATCCTCCGATCCTTTCACAGAACTAACTACAAAATCTTAAGTGGCATGCAGCCCACTACGTGATTCTCTGTAACCGTTTTCCATGCAATAAATAAAATTTACCTACCAATTAAGAAGAATAAGATCGAAAACAGAGATTTAATTGACCCAGTAATGATGGTGGCCGGACGGACTGGTTAATTTGTCGACGGAGCTGTTTTTAATCGCCTGAAATGTAGACGAGACGATGATTACTAAATTGAGGGTTTAGACAAAGAAAAGGATATCAAGATTTGGGCAAAGACAAAAAAAAGCTTTGTACTCCCTTTTCATATCTTCTGTTCATCCAAGCAAGCACTCTTGTCTCGTTCCTAGTCTAAGAAATGTGTGGTTAAATAAGGAAATATAAACTGACAAAAAAGCCCTTGAAATTTTGGGATGTGCTATGACTATTTCCCATCTGAAATATTAACGACCGTTTGTCTAAACCCCACTTTCAAACAACAATGGGGGAGAGGATAGATCCCATTTCTTACTTTTAAAGTTTGTGCATGAATTAATTGCTAAAATAGGATAAACTTCCCAACCTCAAATGCAATTAGTTCTAAAACTTAGCTGTCACAAAAGCCTCAAAGTTCATCGTATCAATCAAATCAATTATTTTATCTGTGAAATCAAAATAACTTTAAGTGACAAAAGAAATTAAAAAAAAAAACCAACCTTCAAACGGAACTAGATGCATTTAACTTTATGTTTTCCAAGCAAATTTAATGATCTTTCACAAAAAAAAAAAAAAAAAAATTTAATGAAAATCATAGAGATTACACCAATGTAATTTTATGTTCTTGCGAATCACAATCGACAAAACAATTAGTTTTCATAAGAACTCTGAATTCAATAAGCTACTTGATTTCTTCCCAAGACAAGAAATTAAAAGAGTAAACTACTCAAATTTGAAAATTTCAAATCAATAGAGTGCAACTTGATTTATCAATCAAATTAAAATTCTATGAATATCTAATAAAACCCTCATGTATATCTTGTTTAATAGTCCATTTGATCAATTAATTTAAAAGTTAGATCTATTTTCTCGGTACTTTGATTATAATACCGGTAGTATAACTCATTTATCACCCTAGCTCGTCTTTTGCTTATACATACCCATAAGAAAACTAGTTCAATAAAGTTTTAAAAAAAGCAAGAAGTAAAACAAAACTACTAAAACTTTGAGCATCGTAAGAAATTTAACTTCCTTAATCCCCGTAAAAAATGAAAAAAGAAAACGTGGAATCCATTTGGAAAAGAGGTATATATATATATATATATATATATATATATATATATATATATCATAAAAAGCTTTTGCTATTTATAGCTTCCAATTCTGTACTAACTTGTAAGTTTAGATCTAAAATATCATTACACAAATATTTGATTATACTTATTATGGAAATTAACGAGCAGTCGTGAAAAGGCAAATAATAGGAGACTGACTGACTCCCTTAACGGTAAAAATGGAAAATTCTGGCAAAACCTACAATCAGAAGCCATCTCTTCTTTAGACTGACTACCACTCGTACTGTTTTTACAAGAAAATATTGTGCTCCAATAACTGGTCTACACGTCACGATATCTGTCCACGTATAAATAAATACTCACTACACAAGTATTGTCATTCCTATTTTCTGTTATTACCACATTTGTGGTTTTCAGAAAAAGCATTTTGGAATAGACTTCATGCATGCATACTAAACAAATATATCAAGATATATAGACATATATAGAAATGCTTCACAAACCAAAACGATTAAGAAAAAGCAAAGCAAGATTATCCTAAACCCTCCTGTCAGTAGACTTTTCTTGTCAGCAACAAAACAAAAAGTTGTTAATACTAGGCAAGCGTAGGATGTTAATTCCAGTTTCAACGAGCGAGAACGAGTTGAAGGATCAGGAACGTACGGAACCTGATTTTTACTCAGTTTGAACCCGTCACGTTCATGCTAAAATGAAATAACCTTAACGCTGCAGTCAAGCACCCCAGGTTGCCCGGTCCTCAACTAGGTATCTAATGTTGGTAACGTAGTTCTTCGTAAAGTGGAACTAGTTTTAAGGTCTCAATCAAACAGGTTTCCATTTAACAAGCTTTTGATTTCAGATAAGTGGAGTCCATTTTTACAATGACGTGCTTAATTAGCTAATTCTTCATGCATGGACGAAACCCTATATATACTTGGTGAACACACACACACACATAAACACATGACACAAGCTCGCGCAGCAAACACAAATAAAGAATATAAAACTTGAATAATATGTTCAACAGAGCGAAGCCATACGTGGCTGTGATTTGCTTGCAGATATGCTATGCCGGTTTGGCTATACTTGCCAAGTCTGCTCTATCCCAGGGGATGAATCATTACACGTTTGCGGTTTATCGAAATGCCATTGCCGCCATTGTTCTTGCTCCTTTTGCTATGGTCGTAGAGAGGTCTCTCTCTCTCTCTCTCTCTCTCTCTCTCTCACACACACACACACACACACACACACACACAAAGACATGTTAAATCTATATATAACCGAGCAGTTGATGCAACTAACAACCATAACTATACTTACAACAGGGAAGATAGGCCTAGATTGAGCAGTTCCATCTTCATCAAGATACTGTTGCTCGGCTTGTTGGAGTATGTCAGTTCACCTCTAAGCCAATAATTACACCAACATCTACTGCCTAAATTCTCATTGATGTTCTCCTGTGTTTCTCTGACTAATTTTTCATTTCTATAGGCCCGTGATTGACCAGAATTTGTACTATATAGGGATGAAGTATACAACCGCATCTTTTTCAGCAGCAATGAGCAATGTTCTCCCTGCGATGACATTTTTGATGGCTTGGATCTGTAGGTAATGTACATAGTCATAGGTCAATGAGTATAATAATCTGCCCCTTAATAATAAATTCTCAGGTGATTAGCAGGGTTAAATACTCTACCAATCATCTCTGATTTCTGGTGCAGTCACTAAACAATGCCTGCCTAAAATACTACTCCAGTAGTCTAGAGGTCCTCGAATGTGGTTCCAAGAGCTGAAACTCCATCTTACTCCACCCTCTGGGTGGCCAGCAATATGAAACTTGTTAATCTACATTGTTGCTTCAAGGGGAGAGAGAGAGAGTAGTTATACATGCTTTGGTGAATTAGAAATGTGTAATGATGTGGTAGTGATATTCTAGTGAATTTGTAGGCTTGAAAAGGTGAATATCAGGGAATTGCATAGCCAGGGGAAGATAGTGGGGACACTCGTGACAGTGGGCGGAGCCATGATTATGACACTAATCAAAGGACCTACGATTGAATTGCCTTGGACTAAGGGTACAAGCATGCACGACGAATCAACAAGTTCTACAAATCCACATAACATAAAGGGCTCTCTCATGATCGCAGCAGGTTGTCTCTGCTTTGCCAGCTTTTACATTTTGCAGGTATACAAGTCTCTGTGTCTGTGTGTGTGCACGACTGTGTGAGTGCTTTGTGTCTGGTGATGGCAAGAAACTTTTATGCATGAACATATTCAAATTATATTGAAAAAGAACCATCCAAACTCATCAAAAGAGCAAAGAGTGCATCTCAAAAGTGTCCCAAGCTTGCATATGCATATGAAACATGCAGAAACAAGGATGATATATATATATATATATATATATATATATATATATATATATATAGGTCACACGTGAGGGGGAGTGTTGAGCTTGATATACATTGTTGGGTCATTATCTAATAGCTTAAGCTTTTAGATCAGTTGATAATTTAACATGGTATCATAGCTCTAGTTTGGCAAGGTCTTGGGTTCTAGTCATCCCGCTTGCATTTGTTACCCGAAATATTGTGAGTGTTTGTTGTCACTCTGTTTGGTGGTTTGTGATGCCCCGATGGTCTTTTAGACCAGTTGGTAACTTAACATATATTACATAACATAAAATACATACATATATCTGAACTGTTTTGAGAACACATATAATAAAATACATACATACATACATACGTATATATCTGAACTGTTTTGTAGTTCTCATTCCAAATTCAAATTATAATATAAAAAATCTTTTAAATCACAACCATGTACGTCAATCTTCTCGAAAATACGATCAAACAAATGTTTTAATCATATTTGACTTACTTTTTTGTAACAGGCATTTACATTGCAGTCATACCCTGCAGAACTCTCTCTAGCAGCTTTAATTTGTATGACAGGTTCGATACAAGGCACTATATTGACCCTTCTTGTTGAAAGAAGCAACACTTCTATCTGGTCCTTACATATGGATGCTAGATTATTGGCTGCAGTATATGGGGTAAGAATTTTAACAACTTACCCTACTGATAGACTGAAAAGCTTTATATCGTGTATATACTCAAGGGTTATGCTTGGATGTAGGGAGTACTCTGTTCTGGGTTGGGATATTATGTTACAGGAGTTATACTGAAGGAAAGGGGACCAGTTTTTGTTACATCCTTTAATCCTCTAAGCATGGTCATCGTTGCAATTTTGGGATCCTTCATTTTAGGCGAGCAAATAAACTTGGGAAGGTAGATTGACATACAGAGTATTCCATCAATAAAAGCTTACGGCTTCAATGACATGCAAATTTTTTTTTTGTAATTCATGACAAGGACTGACTAGGTGTATTTGATCCATAGGGTACTTGGAGCAATTGTCATTGCGGCAGGCCTATACTTGGTCATATGGGGTAAGAGCAATGACAGAAGAAGTTCATCAAGAACAGGAAGTGACCAAATTGCACCACTTGATCAACAAATGACTGAGATGAATGAAGGTTAAAGGACATTAAAGCAGGACCGTGATTGTGTTTAAACAACTAACCAAACAAGGAAGCCCTCTAAGAATCGAGATAGAAACATAACTTACGAATTACTAAGTGTTTGAGTTTTCTAGAAGGAACAAAAAGACATGGAACTACATTGTTCTTTGTGCTTTGTTGTTTTCTTCATTTTCTGCAGAATTATAGGAAGCCTTTAATCTTTATTTGTAATATAGCCATAAGCACCATCTTCATTATTTCCACGTGATGGGGATGTCCATCCCCCTATACTAGAAACCTAGGTTTATATTTTCAAAGAAAGACAGAGAAAGCAGAGCAGATGTAAATTTCTATATGTTGCTTGGGAAATAAGCTAGCTATCTTTGTATTCATGAAGTCCAGCAATATGGTTTTTGAGTTTAAAAGGCATTATGTGCGAGATTTCTGCTTATATCATGGCAAATAACATGAGACTCCCATAAAGTGTATGATGGTCACGGGCCCATGGCAGTCTACATTATGGTTTTTGAGTTCGGATCAAAGAAGATGGTAATGCACACCCCCCTCCCCACCCCAATTTTACTTGTTCAACAAATCATTGAAAGTCTAAAAGTTCAAATAAAGGCAGTTAGGAGTTGGAAGTGGACATCTGCTTTGATCATTTCTGGACCTTTGGCCGATATTTCGAAGAAGTTCAATTTTTCTTTAGATTCTTACCTAATACCTACATAACTCATAAATCAAATACGCACATCATAGGAACATCAAAAATTTAAGGTGATGAGTCGCTTCACTGCCAGAGAAATAGGGTTTTAACTTTGACCACTGAAGCTCATGAAAAAAAAAAATGTCTCTCCTGCACATCTCCACACCATTCTACTAGCCTAACCCTAGCCTCTTTATGAGAATCCTTGAGAATATTAAATGCCTAGGGCACATCTAGACATCTCCCGTGCCTTTTGTCAGTCAAAGCAGTTGAACATCAACGCCTTAAGAATATGTAATGATGGTAAAGGTATCTTCCACAAAATTGGTCAACAAGTACGTTATATAGCCCAAGGATAACCTGGGGTTCGCAAAACCTAGTGGGAAATCTTCATCCAAAAAAGAGAAACACCAAGTAGAGAAAGACTCGATGCAGCATGGCTCCAGAACTATGATATCGCATGGCTTGACATTTGGGTATAACAAACCTAGTTATAAGATTACATATCTTAGACGTAATCCAAAGATACCGTAGCTAAAACGGCAGTAACTTTTACTTTGAAGTGACTCAAAAAAGAAGTTTGTTTGAAACTGGAAAGCACCAGCTGTGAGCTTGAGTGGCCTGTCATATCAGCCGCTATGCAAAAGTGGATGGCTTAATCCTAATAGAATAATGTGTGCTTCTGTATTACGTTTACAAAAGTAGAATACAAGGGCTGGGAGGTGGTACAAAGATAAGCATAAGAACTTCTTGTGTACCCTTGTTGCATTACAATACCACACCAATTCTGCCAAGGACCCAAAACAAGAATAATATTACCAAGAGCTCCAATACTCAGAAACGAACAGAGGATATTGATGTAACCAAAACAACTACCTAATTAATGTACCATAGGCTCCAAAAAGTGAAAGTTACGTTGGCTGCATAATTCCCTGCCACGCATATAATCCTTCGGTGCCAGCACAAGTTGGCCTTAACCCAACCCATTCATTACTGAAACGTAAGCCTAATCAATCATAAACAAAATACTTCACATTAGAAACTACGAGATTAAGCAGATTGCTTTATCTCCGTCGACAAGAAGACCGTTTGGGAATCTCAATACCAGAAAGGATGGGTAGTCCTAAAGTTTCATCCACACATTCTTATTTCCTGTTATGGAACGTTTTCCAAAACCAAAGTATATTGAAGAGTTCAAATTGAAGGTTCAAAAGCTAAATTGCAATCCGCCTTAAATCCATCCAAATACCAAACTATCCAAAATTCCAATAGAGTTTAATATATCATTCTAACGATCTACACAAGCAATGTGCACCCCAGGTATTAACCAACCTCCTACTATCATAGTGGCATGGCCACTTTCCCGTTCCCATAGATGCGCGCAAGTTCACGAGTTGCAGCAAGGTACGATGCTGGGAAGAATAAAAAGGGAATTAGTTTGTGTAAGACTGGACTGAAGCCTTTTTCTATCATTTGACACAAAAAATACAACACATTTTAAAATAAAAGCTCAGGGTTCATTTGAATTACCTTTCCAAATATTAAAGTTTGGCTGATTGATTGGAGATCCTGTTACTTTTGTAATAACTTCAAACAGAAGTTCCTGAGGAGTACTCTTCAGCTCCTGGACTACTGCATAGATGGTCTTTCCATTTTCAAAGTAAATGTGATTGTTTGGGTGCTTCGTCTTGCAACCAGCATGTCTCTCAAACTCGTAAGCATTGAGAGCCTGCAAAAAACAATTTGAGATCCATATTGCTCACGATTAAAAATCGCAGACACAATATTAGTGGACAACCTCCAAAGCAACAAAAAGGAAAAGAAAAATAGAAAGAAATACCACTTACACTGGAAAGATTGCAATCCTGACAGCCACACAAGTAACTAGTCCCTTTTATAATTCCTCGAAGCTTCTTCTGCATGTTCATGAAGTAACCATGCTCAAAAAAAGGGTGCGCATGTGTCTATATATGTGTGTGTGTGTGCGTGCATGTGTGTGTCATGCTCAAAAAAAGGGCGAGCACATGTGTCTATATATTTTTGTGTGTATGTGTGTGTACACACACACATGCTATGTTACCAGGACTCCGCTGGGAGGATCGGATCCGGGTGTAGGATCCGCCAAAATTTTAAGATTTTGCACTAATTTGGTGTAAAATTTCCACACACACACCCCATGTTCTGTCATGTCAACACAGGTACTTTGGCAAAATGGAAGGGTCAAGATAACATAGCACGCACACGTGTGTGTTTAGAGAGAGAGAGAGATAGTTCAATGGCAAGGGTAAGCGCATAAAGTTCATAACCCACCTCCCGTGACCAGGAAACATACTTCACAGGAACTCCATCAAGTATACCGGTTGATAACAAACTTTTAACATTTGAAGGAAAGCTGTTCAGAGAAATCTTCTTAGTCGTCTTCTGCTCCTTCTTCTTGGAAAGAGTACCAGATTTTGTGGTAGCAACTGGAGCAGCACTTACATTTGGATCACCATTTCCTTCAACTGAATAATTCTGTCCTTGTTCACTCGAAGCTTGTTTAGTCAACAGATCATAGCTGCTAATCATTCTGCCTGAGGAATTATATGCCTCAGGATCATCTTGCAATCCTCCAAAGGATATGGTAGTGCCCTCAGCATTACTGTAGTTCTGACCCACCAACGGAACGCTAGAAACGAGATTTCCCTTGGCATTACACAATGGTACAATAATATGATCCACCTTATCATGGGTTGGATCCACTGGTATGGTACTATCATTCCCCTTATGAAAAGTATGAACCATCGGAATGGGATTCTCATCAGTTTTGTTGTAACTTATGCCCATTGAAATGAAATTTTCAGGATCCTTACTGTAAGTAGGACCAATTGAGATCATATGGTCACCACCATTCCCAGCCCCTTGATCGATTCTAACATATTCTCCATCTCCTTGGTTGAAGGGCTGACCCATAGACAATACATTGTTGTATCCCTTATTATAATCATGTCTTGTCAAGGTGAAATTTCCATCTCCCTTGTTACGTGTCTGACCAATTGAGACAAAATTTTGATCCCCCTCCCGGAATGTGGGAACAATCCCATCATCACTAGGTGCTCCCACTGATAAGCCATTACTGCTCTCATTATGGTGGGTGTTCAAGGAAATTGTATGAGTATCTCCCCTACTGTAAGAATATTCCAATGGTAAGGAGATGTCACCCTGAGAATCTCTAACTTGATTTACCTTGACGTTTCTAACACCATAGTCGAGATAACGTGAGGGATATTCCCTAGCGTATGGCATGGATAAATTAACGAAGGAAGGATTTCCAACATGGTCCTCAAAACCTTTGCGTTCTCTACCAGCCATATTGGAGGTTGTAATGGGCTCTGGTCCAAATAGGCTATCAATGAACTGCCCCGTGGCTGGTTGAAAACTTGACATGTTTTCCCCTAAAGCAAAACCCATATTAGGATTTCCTGACAATTGTCTGCTGTTAACAACTTCTACTGCTTGCCTCTTGTTGCAGAATAGCTCTTGTTCGGAAGGCTCCATAAACCACTGATGACCACGCTTTGGTTCAGATCTGGAAGAGGCTTCACATCTTATCTCTCCATCAGTTAGACACCCAGCATTTCTTGCCATTGGAAAGCTCTTGTTCAGGAAAGACTACCAAAACATGAAGGGAATTAGCAAGCTATCTTACAACGACTAGATTTGGAGTGGAATATAGATGCAAATCATATTTCTATCACACTAAAAACAAATAAGAAAAAATGATCACCGTTTTGTACAATCAATGACAAAACCAAATGAGGGCATAGGACAACTAGATTCATGTTAGTTGCATGCTTCAGATAACTAACAAAGGGCGTCCCATGGCAGAGGATTTGAGCGAAATTACTCTACAGAAACGAACAAATATAGGCAATATATATCACACAGGACTTGTCAATCAATGAAAGAACAAATTAAAAAAAAAAGGTTTTATACGCTTAAAGACCCTATCATTCTGCCGGAGCTCTTCAGCATTTAAACAAACTTGACTATTATCCTTCCGAAAACCTACCACAGACGAATTTTATCAGTTTATAAATAAATAAATGAGGAGGCATTGGTACAAATGAGAAGGCCAGAATTGAGATACAGGTAAATTTGCTTCGACTCTTAAATATTAGGTGTCAATAATATACTTTTACTATAAGTGTGCAACTATTTGCTAATTAGTTAGTCCTAGCCTGGTGCAAAAATCTATAGAAGAAAGAATTGGAATGAATTTATCAACATGGTAGGCTAATTGTCCCACAGAGCCTGAAATGTTACCTGAATCAATTTAGCAGGAAAATACTTCTGAGAATGCTGGTTCTAGTAAGCAAGGAACTAAGACAGCAGAAGACATTGTTCTGTCCTCGTTTTAGTTACACATTAATTATGAACTTCCTTTCAAAGCCTGTGATTGTCTCCAATGACTATAGTTTTATATTGGATAAACTTTCTCATAAGACTTTTCATGCACATGTGCAGAGACATGGTATAGCTCTTAGATATATACCAACATACTGTAGACATGCCAGCGACGATAAGCCTTCACTCAATTACAGAGCTATGATTTAAAATTATAGGGCGGGCATGTCAGGCTGATTCACAAGATTCTCAATGATCCCGATTGTAGCCTTAGCATCGAAATCCAACTCTTAGACAAGTTTAGCACAATGTTACCTGGAATAAGGATCGCTTTGGTTGGGAGAAACGGTATGGCAAAGCAGTTTCTTCTTTTCAAAACCCAGCATCACCTAGCCTCTTCTCTTGTTTTTATCTGTCACAACTCTGATTCTCCTATTGGTCCTGCATTAATGCAGGTCCACAAGCGAAAAGGGAAATCTGTCGACACCAGTACCAATTTTTTGGGTCAATGTTCCCTTGAAATATTATATCCTCTCCATGAAGTTTGATGTAAAACATAATCCAGAAACATTCTGGATTTTCCGGTGTTTAGTTGAACACAAAAGAGTTTCTACAAGAGGGAGACAAATGATGAGCAAAGTTTTGGGTATAAGTCATCATCCGACAACACGTCTCTTGGCCACCACCCACCACAAACAAACATATGCAGACAAAGAAGTTAAGAAAAAACAATCATCAAGTCATTGGATAGATGCCAGAGTTTGTGGAGGGTGATAGTTAGTTGCCACCTCTCCCCACTGTTATATGCCGGAGATTTGTAGTTTGCCATGCAAAAAAGTTTCATGGCAAAAGGGTCTGCAGGTCATTATAGGTAGACAGAAACAGACTATTGGAATGTACTCCAACTATAAAACTCAACGAGTTCATGAGAGAGGCGCTTAGCGTTTGAATACCAAATAGAATAAGATTTTATTATTTAAAAAACAAATCAAATTTCAAACATGTGAATATGTCAAAGCTAACATGCTAGCTGTGGGGAGCCTGATCCTAGTTAATGTTACCATAAATAAGAAAAAGCTCTTCCAATTGAATAAGTGCACATGGCAAGCGTTGTTTTCCTAACAAAAAGTGGGACTTCACTAAACAGTTAGGAAAAGCTCTTCCAATTGTATTGATAAAGCAGCAAGGCACGCCATGTAATCAAATTTAATTCTTGCTTGAAGGATAAACTAGGTTTTATGGCACACGTGATGAGTGTGCCTTTAATTTTTGTATTTCTTTTTCCTTTTTTGTTATTTGAATTATATTTTTTTATCTTATGATTTGATGTTTATTTTTTTACTTATTTATTTCTGTTGTCTTTGAGACTTGACTTGCTTTTTCTATCTCGTGCTTCCCTTTCTTTATCTTGTCCTTGATCCTACGGGTTCCATCTCTCTCTATCCTTGATTCAGGATAGACGACTATCTTCCAATCTTCCAATCGAAATTCTGACTACTTATATGCAAGCAAAGAATGAGTGTAAGGGAGATTCGATCCTATCCTTCTGGGGCATTCTAAAGGAATCTAAGAGGTTAAAGGAAAGGGAGGGAATCTTTAACTTTTTTTTATTTATCTTTTGTTCTTTGAACTGTAATTTACTTGGATATTTATTGTCTTTGTATATCCCTATTTTTTCTATCGTCTCTCCCTATCCCTACTTTTTCACTCCTAGTCGTCTCTCTCTCTCTCTCTCTCTCTCTCTCTCTCTCTCTCTCACTATCCCTATTTTTGCATTCATGTTTAATACCAAGTCCCTTTTTCCCTCTCCTCTCTCTCCTATACCACATTTTAGTTCTCTCTGATATGCCTATTTTTCTCTTCCCTATCTATTGTTAATCTTCTCAGTTTCCATGGTGAATCATGTGGTAGTCTTAGAGAAAAAGAATTTCAGGATGGAATCCGCTTAGTATGAGAAAGATATGCTAAAACAAACTATCTCATTAATAACACCTAAGAGCCCATAGAAGCCTAATCATTATAGAAGAACACTGAGAGCCCGTCTTATCTTTCGATTTTATTAGTAGAGGGAGTTTCTTTCTAAACCAGACCAACAGTATGGATCATGCTAATCATAACGATAAGATTCAAAGTGAGTTCATTATGCATGGGAAGCAGAGTCATGGAATGTAGGTCAGGAGTACAAAGGAGCTAGCACTGACACTCATTCTCATTCATTATGGTTACAAATTAAAGAAATATCTGTAATACGGTCGTAATACAGGCAGTTAAAAGTTGATTACAAACAGAAAAGATTGCAACATGCTCTTTGCTTTATATTGTAACTATAGTTAAGCATGAATCACATCTCCATTAAATTATCTTATATTTATATGTAAAAAGTAACAACTACGCTCAAGGTAAACTTCAGCTTATATATCTTTGAGGTGATATTATCAAGTTATACTTCCATGTGATTGAAGCACCAAAGATCATTATATCATGGTGTTTGAAGTGACTCTATTTGAAGTGCATGCGGACTACATTCTCAGAACAGAACCCACGTATTACATCAAAGGAAATGGTAATCAAAACCGGCTTGAAGATACTTGTAGCCATGTGTCGGGGTATAGTTAATTGCCACAGTAGTAAGGAACTCGCAAGAATCTGAATTTGGTGACACATATGGTATATTGATATTAGAATCAACAGCAGATATTACAACATAATGGGATAAATTGGCTACGTATTAAGCAGGTTCTGCATTTAGTAAGTATGTAGATAACAGGAAACCTAAACAATCATTTTCATATTAAGATCCCATCTTTATCAAAATTCTTAACACATGGGAGAGGGAGATGACAAGGAAATATCAAGATTCTTTCACTCGTTTATTTTACCTGATATCATAATCTGGATCACCAAATTTTACTCCAAAATATACAGTAAAACAACTTTATCTGATCATTCATCATACAGTGGGAGAGGGAGATGACAAGGAAATAACGACTATGAAAATTTGTGGAATGCTATACTGTTTTCTGTCGATATCCCTAACCATTTATCAAGGTCAGCCAACCAGTTTAAATCGCAACGAACAAATGGGAGAAATTACTTTGGGATTGAACAGATATGAGAGAAATTACTTTAGGATTGGACAGATGGATTAAATGGATGCAATGCTGTAAAGAATTGTGCTTTCTACCTATAAACATTGAAGCAAAAGGGAATCTCTATAAAATTATATCGAAAGCAACCTTTTCTGACATGAATTGTTTTGCAGTTCATAGATAACGTAGATTGCGAATTTGGGACACATACCAGACAAGAATAATTAAATTTGTACGTCAAATGCATTATAAGATGATATAAGTGGCAGCAGCGGAAGCTATAGCATCGGCAAAACCTAGTTCTCTATGTACAAAAGACTCTTTCAATGGGGAAGAGTTACAAGGTTCACAACTTGTTTGATTAGGAATGTAAATACAGAGGTGAAAGATGGTTGTATACTAGCTATATATGGCTTAGCAGAAACTTTTTGTCCCCACACATTCGAAACTGTGACATGATTCATGAAGAAGACAAAGTAGAGAGCGGTTTCATAGATCTCGCTTGACTTGAGAGTGGTCTAAGCTAAAAGAAAGAACTCTGGCAAAAGCTATGATATCAGGTGAAGTCAAACACACAATAAAAATTTCCATTTTGACATTATGAATAGGTAGCAACAAGCATATGACTATCATTATTAGTCTTAAACAACCAACCACACACACCCCCCCCCATGCACCCCTACCTTCAAAATGTACCTCCCACGTTTAATGGAAACTGCATGCTAATCATTTGTGTGCTTTGCCAAATGGGTAGTAAATGATAAAATGTAAGAAAATGGAGAAATCCATACTTATATTAACATCATAAAAAGGTCCATTAGCAGCATTTTGTTTCTCCTTTTGATAATGACATCAATTAGCAACCAAAAAAAACCAGTAATTGCATATAAATGCACCACTACCTATGCATTTAGCAAGAATCAATTTCGCTAAACAATATCTTCAGCATAAAGAATGAAATATATGATTCATGTTACATATGTAAATGTGTGTATGTGTGGGGTGGCGGGTGGGGGTGGGAGAGAGAGAGAGAGAGAGAGAATTTATGTGCAGTATTTGGGTGGATCTGAAGCTATGAAGCATCAAGGCAACTTTAGATCTGTTACTACAAAGTATAGGGTTGAAAATGGTAGTCAATAATGTCTAATTGCCAAAATTGGAAGGACAAACAAAAGCGAAAGAAAATCCAAGGCATATAGCCAAGGATTTTGAATTTAGTGTAACTCATATAAGGGTTTGTAAATAGTCTGAATCAAATGAAATACATTATATTGGTATTTTTTATTTATTAGAAAACATTAAATGTAACACCACAAACAACTGGACTTGACTCTTCCGTTCCGAATCTTAGGGACTTTGTCTACTAGAGTCTATATGCTCCTAAAACTGAGAAGCCAACCATAAGTAAAAGATTCACAGGTCTTTACAACAACAATGTTTAGAAGATTCCTTATAATATACCAAACGCTCCTGACAAAAGGAAAGTACACAATCTACATTGATGATGATATACAACAAAAACTTGACTTCGAAGCTTTTCACCTTGAAATCCGACCTAAACTAATAAAGCCTTTCCTCAATCACCTAGTTGGCTATTTGGATGTATACATGACACGCACGAGTTACTTTGCATTATACTTGCCCTTCATGAGGAGTAAATGAGAAGCTTTACTGTAAAGTTGCTTAGATGGCACTCATAGTCAACCTCAACCTGATAACCTACGGCTAACACAATGGGGGGTCGCAACAGAGAGATTTAAGTTTATGACCTTCACGTCTTAACCTAGAGGAAAAGAAATTTAGGTTTCTTTCATCCTTTACTCTTGTAAAAGGATGGTTTATAAACTAACTCAATGTATAAGATGTACTTATACTCACGATTACAAAAATAATACTCCCTCCGTCCCTAAATTATTGTCTTCCTTTCCTTTTTGTCCGTTCCTAAATAATTGTCTTGTTTGAAACTTTCCTTTTTAGGACATCAATTTTACCATTTTACCCTTTCTTTTTCTTCCTACTTTAATTATGGGCCACATGCATATGGGCATTAAAGAAAACAACACAATATATCAATATTAATAATCAAGTCAATTGGTTTTTCTTAATCCGTGTGCCGGGTCAAACAAGACAATAATTTAGGGACAGAGATAGTAATAGATAACTAAATAAAGTGTCAATTGTGCTGGGAAAATACATGTTTATGAAACCAGAGGCTTGCATGTAAGAATAACAACTCTGTTTAGATATGGATGTGTATAAAGCTCCTAGTTCACCTTGTTAATACCACTCACTTTTGTGGGAAGACCTGGGTCACATAAGGTCAGGATCACTCATTGAACATGTATTATCGACACACACGACTGTTCTATAGTGTCTATTTATAGGCAGGTCAGCTAAAGTTTAGAAAAGCATACCTAACTTGCTGAATGGATTAACCGTACCAACTTCAACTTGTATTATGGCATGTCTGAAAAAGATCATTCAATGTATTATCCAAGCAAAACTTGCCTCTGGTCGTGTCAGTAGAGTTTACAAAAAAACATACATTACTTGCTACACATTTTAATCATAAACTATATAATAGCATGTCTGGAAAAGGTGTTCATAGATATAATAATTTACTTTGTAAATTTAAAGACCATGTTTGCAATTCTATCTTTGCGACGAGCAGCTTCGACTTCTAACTTATAGTAGTAACTGATGGTTGCTACAAAAATGCAATTTTCTTTCTCTCTCTCTCTCTCTCTCTCTCTCTCTCTCTCTCTCTCTCTCTCTCTCTCTCTCTTTGCGACGAGCAGCTTCGACTTCTAACTTATAGTAGTAACTGATGGTTGCTACAAAAATGCAATTCTCTCTCTCTCTCTCCATCATCAGTCCTGAAAGGAGTGTGTTTTGTTGGCCTCTTTCACTTTCTCACAGAAAAGAAATATGGAAGTTGCAGTTCTGTTTTCAAGACCTCCAATCTTTTGACTTCTGGAAAGAGTATAATATAAAGTTCACTTCATCCACTTGCTAATGATCATGAACATAAGTTAGGTAAAGCATTGCTAACAGATTGTCCAAATGCACATATATTAGGTAAAGCATTGTTGACAGATCATCCAAACGCACATAAATTAGGTAAAGCATTGTTAAGAGATCAAACAAATTCAACAAAACCGTATGTCTCATTACCAATAACAGTCCATAAAACTTATGTCCTTATGGATTCATACAAATTAGCACATCATGGCAATTCAATCTGAAGATAAAATTCCATCTTTGACTTCATATAGCTTTAATTCCAACAAAATCGAACCAGCATTCACATCTTAACACGGAAAAAACAAAAACCAAAAAAAAAAAAAAAAGGAGCCTAAATAAAGACAAAATCAAATATGGACAAGAGGCCATAGCTACTTACTCTGTTCAAACAAACATATAAAATTCCCCAAAAATGCATTTCATATGAATAAAAAAAGTCTCGATTAGATATCAAAGCGTACCATTTTTCGCGCTCTGAGAGTCTCAATCGTTTTCTCTGTTCTTTCCAAAAACAACTAACCGGCTCGCTCACTCGCTTGAACGATTGATGCTCCCAGCACAGCTGTTTTAAGCTACTTGTAACCTCTACAGAAACTCATAACCATTAAGACACCATTCCGATACATCAGCCATTGCTAGAAACCATGCAAAAACAAGCTCGCAGCTCTCTCAAATCAATCTACAAACAAAAACACACAGCAAAACCTAGCATTTCAAAATCGTTTAAACAATGTAGCTTTTCTCAGCTTATATACTCAATCAAAATCGAAACATATACGTATATCTAGCTGTGTGTATTTATCATGCATAACGATTAAATTACATAACAAAGTTAAAAGGTGAAGCGATCAAGACGAGTTTAGCGCTCACCGTGAGTATTGAAACAAACGAGAGAGTTTTCACGCGACAATCATTTTTAGCCGGAGTGATTGCCGGAAAATTTTCCCCGGTAGTGGAAATGCGCCGGAGAAAGTTTCGACTAGGACGACGGTTATCCTTTTAAAGTAATAAAATAAGGAGAAGGGACCACTTGCAAGCAGGAGTACTAGATTTCTTAGAAGAAAGAGAAGGAGAGCTTTGGGGGTTTTAAGTTTTAACAATGACGAGAGATTGGGTGCGATCGGGTGTACGTTTATATTGTGTTTTTGTGTTTGAGGACCGTACACGTGGAGGGGTTTATCAGGAGTGTATCGAATGAAGAATTCTGGCCGTAGGATTTGTAACCGTAATCAGTTGGGGGTTAATAAATACGGAGAAATCTGTATGGATTTCATTTTAGATTTGAAGGGGGCAAGGTCAACCACCGGGCACTAAAAGTTGAGACATGGAGATAGAGTCATGCTTGCCATGTTTTTAATGTATTGAACAAGGTTTTGAATGTGTAAACTCGTGAATAAAGATACTCCCTTTGTCCCATTTAACTATCAATTTTTACGTTTTCTTACACATCGAGATAATTATTTATCGTTTCAAAATAATTGTTATTTTAATAATTTGTATATAAATTAAAAAGAACATACATAAAGACTAATATATTACTCCCACCGTCCCTAAATTATTGTCTTTCTTTTTCTTTTTCGTCCGTCCTTAAATAATTGTCTTGTTTGAAACTTTCCTTTTTAAAATATTACTTTTACTATTTTACCCTTACTTTTTCTTCCTACTTTAATTATGGGCCACATACACATGGGCATTAAAAGAAACAACACATTATTTTAATACTATTTCAATATTAATAATCAAGTCAATTGAGTTTTCTTAATCCGTGTGCCGGGTCAACCTAGACAATAATTTAGGGACGGAGAGAGTATTATTTAAGTTTATTTATGTTAGATAAATTGTATGAGTATTTTTTTTTTCTTCTTTCTTCTTAACTACTCTTTTTAATGAGAGTAATAAATAATGACAACTTTGGTGGAATATTATGAGCAAATATTTCTTAAAATCCTAAAACGACAATTATTTTAGGACAAAAAATTTTGCTAAAACGATAATTATTTTGGGACGGATGTAGTGCTTAGTAATTTTAGTAAAGATCTTGTTAACAGTTTGTGTCGTAAGAGCATATGTTAAAGAGTATTAATTACTAGAGTTAGTGATAGAAATTTGTAAAAGTAGGGTAATTAGTACTAAAAATTTGTGAAATTAAGCATTTACTAGGGTGGTTAATGTGAAAGTAAACACTAACCACTCTAATTAATACTATCTATGTCCCAAAATAATTATCATTTTAACAATTTGCACACCGACATAAAGACTTGTATACCTTATTTAAATTCATTTATTGTGAATAAGTTGCAGTTTTTTTTTTTTTCATTCCTCTTAACGACTCTCTTTAATGAAGGTAGTAAATAAGGACAATTTTGGTAGAATATGGGCAAATATTTCTTGAAATTCCATAACAACATTTATTTTGGGAAAAAAAACTTTGCTAAAACGACAATTATTTTGGGACGGATATAATACTCATTAACATATACCCTCAGGACACAAGTTAACAAGACCCTTTTAGTAATACATGTACACGAATATCTTTAATTAAGGTTATTTGGTAGCCAGAATAAATGATTGGATCGGATTAATAACACCAAAGAAAGATGTTTAGTAAGCTTGTGTGCTCGAGATTATTAATCTTCACTATCTGAATAGGAAAATGTTAAGTTTACAACTCTTATACAACTTTTGTTAGGCTTACGATTCCTTCTACAAGTTTTGCTACAACTAAACTTGATGAAAGACAAAGTTGTTTTGGAAAAAGATAGTTTTGTCCTTCATCAAGACTTAGCTGTAGCAAAAGTTGTGAAAAGAGTTGTAAACCTACCATTATTGATCCGGATAAAGGGCTTAATCCCCTCGCTATTAGAGTTTTTTTTTTTTTCAGAAATGAGAGTACAACAGTTGTTTTTAAGGTTAAATTTGGATAGGTGGTTCGCTTTGTGATTATAACATTTTTGTGATTAATTATATGATAATTGAATCGAAATATAAGAGAGAAATAGAGATGAAATATCATGACGAAGGAAAGAAAAAGTGAAAACTACGAATCATAAAACTAACTTGAATAATGTTTATGTATACTATACTAGGCTGATTTTTAATTTATCCACTGCACCAAACGTTCATATTGAATAATGTTTTTCTTTTTTTAAAAGGTCACAACTCGAGCTAGAATAAATTAGCCATTTTACATATTGTTAAAATTGAAGTGAGTTTATTTGGTTGACCTCAAATACTAATAATGAGCTCAACATTGTACTAAAAGTGGTCAATTTGCTATGCTCTTGTACGTTTACTTCCTAAGATTTTTTTGTCGAACTGAGTTTCAAATGGTGACCTATATGTGATATTGTAATTTTTTATTTTTCAAGTCTATGTATTTTTACGAAGGCAATGTGGATATATAGTTATGAAAATAATAATGCCAAAATATTATCCTCCTAATGAATTCACTACTTTCATCTTACACACTCAATCCAAATTTTGTCTCACTTATACATTTCATATTAAATTTTGTTCCACATAATTCCGTTGCGGTGATGGCTTTTAGAAATATATTAACCAAAGGTAGCATGTGCATTGTCATGAAAAAGATTTATGGCTAGTTTAGTCATTTGGCAACTTATATGTCTTCCACGATTCATTACCTAACAACCATCTCCAAAGCCCCATTACCAAAACTAGGTTTAGGCTCCTTGTAGAGAGAGAGAGAGAGAGAGAGAGAGAGAGAGAGAGAGAGAGAGAGAGAGAGAGAGAGAGGGATCAGAGATGAGCGACATAAAATAGTTGCATTTGGTGTGTGCAACTCACTCTAGATTGAGGTGGTTGCAAGCCAACTATAGGTGAGATACGACATTGTTGGTGGTGGTGGTGTGGTGGAGGATAAAGGTAGGGGAGGATTAGGTTTACAACTTATAATTGAGGGGAAGGAAAGAGATCGGAGACGGGGGATGAATTTGGACATGAATTGATTGGGAAGAGGGGGAGGGATAGTGTCATGTGTGAACTTCATGCCTAAATTCTTGTAAAAAGATGTAATTATCCCTCACGTGTGACATGTCAATTTTCGATAGTATTTCTAGCGGTTGTTACACCAATGGCCTTATGTAGGACAAATTTTAACATGAAATGTGTAAGTGAGGTCAATTTCAATCGAGAGTGTTATGTGAAATTTGGTGGATATATAAGGGGCCAAGGTAAACATATTTTGGCCTAAGTATAACTGGTCATTCTATTGATTGGTTTGAGTAAAAATTCAATGAATAAACAAAGAATTAGAAAAAATAGGAAGTTACACGGCTTGAAGGGGTGTTAAAGCATGATTTAGTAAATGTGGAAGGTGAATTAAGTGTTCAACTTCAAATCTAGCAAGAGTAATGAAAAATTTAATAACCTTTTTGTTGGATTAAGATATTTAGAATTGGATTTCGCTCCTCTTTATTACATATTTCGTCTCATATTTTGCAATTTACTTTTAGATGTTTGTCACGTGTTTCAAATACAAACATTATTCTAACATTCATAGTTAAATAAGATTATAGAAATCGTTTCCAAATTAATGAAAAACAAGATATCTAAAATTTGACAAAATATGTTTAACCCACCCCCCCCCCACCCCTAAATTTATCAAATCTCACTTTGCATCATTGAAATTGTCTCACTCACATTCTATGTTAAATTTCGTCTCACATAACTCCTTTGCATGACAGCCGTTAGGGATAAATAATATCTTAGAAAAATAAAAGGATTAGGAGACAAACTTTTGTCTCTAAATTTTTTATCTCAATCTAACTGACAAGTATGTTATGGGTGGAAAGGTGATATCTCATGTTAAGTGACGTCATCTCAAACTAAGCAATTCTTGCCACCTAGATTAGAATAAAATAATAATTTGGAACAATTTACATTAATATTTATATATCTCTCTCTAACCAATCACATATTACTCTCTCTCTCTCTCTCTCTCTCTCTCTCTCTCTCTCTCTCCACTCTCTCTCTCTCTCTCTCTCTCTCTCTCTCTCTCTCTCTCTCTCTCTCTCTCTCTCTCTCTCTCTCTCTCTCTCTCTCTCTCTCTCTCTCTCTCTCTCTCTCTCTCTCTCTCTCTCCACTTTTGCCTTCTACCAAACATGAATAACTCAATCCATCCCTCCAATTTTCCATATGTCATCTTCCATTTTTGTCTCCCACAAGATGATATCCATCTACCGAACATAAATAACTCAATCCATCCCTCCAATTTTCCCTATGTCATCTTCCATTTTTGTCTCCCACAAGATGATATCCATCTACCGAACATAAATAACTCAATCCATCCCCTCCAATTTTCCCTCCGCAACTTTTGCCTTCTACCAAACATAAATAACGCAATTCTCCATCCCTCCAATTTTCCCTCTTCCATCTTCCATTTTGGTCTCCCCATGAGGTGGTATCCATCTACCAAACCTAAATAACTCAATGCATCCCTCCAATTTTCCCTCCATCATTTTCCATTTTGGTCTCCCGCGAAGTGTCTCCATACATACGGATATACCACATTGATTCTGAAACTAATTCTCGTTCACAATATTGGGTCTGCCGCTGGTCCAAAATTTTTTTTGACCTATTGAGACGTTGGACATCAATGGTGGTCAATTCAACGGCCCTTTGAGTTAATACATGTATTATTTTTGTGTCACGGCACCCCGTAAGTAATCTATATAGAAAAAGTCAACTATGTTATGAAAATATAATGAGCATCTCATTGTGTATATAAACAAATAAACAAATCAAATCTAATTACAATATCGAAAAATACAAATAAAAAACTAGGCAAAACTCCTGATCGTAAACTCATCGATCTAGTAGTCTTTAGTGTCTAGTATCTATCATCATAAAATTATAAACATAATTCAACCAAAGGGGCCACCTTCCCTGCAATCCCCAACTCCAAATCATTCTCCAATGGCGTCAAATTCAGATCCAAGCAAAAAACCCTCCTCCCACTATTTGCCCTCTTCAATACCGGCACTTGTGGAAGAGCTAGAGATAGAGGATGATCAGCTTGGTTCTCGTTCATCGCCGCCCTATGCCGCCTCATGTGCCCTCCCAACGCTTGGCCTATCGCAAACTCTAGCCCACATACCGAGCACTCGTGAGTCTTTGGCTTGGCCGGAGCGTGATCTGTTTGATGACAGCTTGTTGTGTCTCCTTCCATGAGTCTTGGTTTCTTGTGGCTCGCCCGGTGACCACCTAGCGCTTGGAATGATGGGAACTGCCTGTTACATGTCTTGCACTCGAAGACTCGATGAGTCTGCGAGTTGTTATAATTGGTCGAGTCGAACAAGTTAGTTCCTTTAGAGAGAAGCATCAAGTAGTTGGCCATGGTGGTTAGGTTTTGCATCTCTCTTTCTCTGCCTCTTTTCATGGGTAAATATACCATATTTGGTTGTACAAAGAAAATGCAGAAATAGGGTTTTAGGTTTTGACAAATACGTTTGTGAAAGAATTGAAGTAGGGTTTCTTTTTTCTCTCTCTCTCTCTCTCTCTAGATATTTCTCTCTTATTGAAGTAAAGAAAAGAAAACAAGCAAGGAATGAAGTTCATGGACTCCTCAATGGAGTTGTATTTATAGGTGGAGTAATTTGACTTATTTTAGTTGACCAATGTTGAATGACGAAATTGCCCTTGCTTAGTTGTGGGGTAAGGAAGTCAAGGACGCGTGGGTTTGGATAATGTGCGGAGAATAGTAGGGGCAGGGAGTGGGAAGAAAAGAAAAGCAAGGTGTTAAATATGGACCACGCAAGCGTGACCAAATGGCTTAGCTAAGCTAATTAAGGAAGGCAATGTAAAATAAAAAGGGTCCGAGTCGTGGGTGGCGACTGGTGCGAGCCAGGGCGGAAGTATTAATTTCTCAAAATCTTAATTCAATCTTCTAGATGATTTCCACTATCTCAGTATGAACCCAGAAAAAGGGATTAAAGAAAGAGGGTTACCAATCAAAAAGGTGAGATTTGGAAAATACTAAAAGAAAACTCAATTTAGCAGCAGCAGTAGTAGTAGCAGTAGTTAATGGTCAAAGATGATTGGTACCTTCTAACCTACTTGTCAATTTATGACTAATCACCGGCCCCCTCTATTATAGTAAGGTGGAGTATATCAAGTCAAAGTCAAAATTGCCAAATTTTGAAGGAATATTTCACTGAATGTCTTCCCAGGTTATCTTATATTGATCTCAGTTATTTTTATCTCTCTCTTTCGACTCTCACACACACGTCACACACACACACACAATGTCGTCATAATTGAAGAAGTATACTTTAATTTTGTTAGTTAATTTAACTAATTTTTTAATTAATATTTACCCTTTTTTATTCAGTTTGAGAAAGTAAAACTAGAACTTTTGAAATTATACTAATTAATAAAATACTATAATTCAAGTCCTTCTAATTTTAAAATAAACAATTGAATTCTTTTCGATATTGATCTGAAAATTGGTCAATTGAACAAATTAAAAGATTACAATAATTTCAGAACGAAAGGAGTAATTAAAAAGTATAGATGACACGCTATGTTTGACTACGTCTCAATGTCAAACTTTAGAATTTGAATTGGATGAACAATTTGAGTTCCACAGAATTCAAATTGTTCTTCCAATTTCAATTTTGAGCTCTGAAATTAAGCATCCAAACATAGTCTAAGGAGAAAGGAGCGTGAAACACACAAGCCTTAATAATGGTGTGGAAGGAACGTAGTTTCTATGTTGTTTACTCGATCATGACTAAAACACTAAGCAAAAACAATTAATTTTATTAATTAAGACCAAGTAAAAGTCAGAATACGTGGTTCATATTCTTCATACACGAAGTAGTAGAGCAAGTTTCCTATTTTCACATTAATATCACCTTATTTCATGCCCACTGATTGTCGACACAATTTACTCTCTTCGTTCCACCCAAGCAGTTCACTTTTAAAAAGTCTAATAATTAAGGGATATATAAATTAAATAGTATTGAAGTTGTTTATAATTATAAAAATATTTTAGCGTATTTTATATGTTTATACCACATATGGAGGGTAAAATTGAAAGTTTTATAGAGATTGTAAACATATTTTTTAAAGTGGACTCTTTGAGGGAAACTTACTAAAATAGTATAGTGGACTTTTTGTCTGGAACTGAGAGAGTATTATTTATATGACTATGTCACTAATTAATTAGTCACAGTTCAATATAATCAGGTGGCTAATTAATCATTTAATACTATATACTACTACTATGCTAATGGTGTCATGGTGTGCCAAGATGGATTAATATGATTATGAGTTGTTAATTAAACTAGACATTTCACACACACACACACACACACAAACAAAAAGAGATGAGAGAGAGGTTCATCACTTCTTCCCCCAGTTTGTGCATAGGAAAAGTTCGAGAGGTTTTAATGAGAAAGTAAAGCTATAGAGTAGCATGACATGCATGCATGACCAACTCAACTACTAGGCGGCTAGTCAATTAGTGTGATCTAACTAGTTACGTATACACACACACACACATATTACATTATGGGTGTATTCTAGTTAATAGTAGTAGTTCCGTTTGTGTGCCTATGAATCATCAGTTTATTTTTATTTTTATTTTATATATATATATATATAACTTTTTTTTTCTTTTCCAGAAATAGGATTAGTCCAGATCAATTTGTGTGCATATCAACTTAAATACTTAATAAACAACGGGTTTAAGGGTGCACCCCCATCCTCAGTCTATACATTCATTTGCATGTGCATAACCTTGGGCAATTATTATTTTCTCCAATCTAGAAGAAAAAGGAATGCTTTTGATTTTTTTGTTCAATTTAATTAGTTTTTGAATTGATATTTAATAAATTTTTATTTAGTTACAAAAAGTGAAACTATAACCTCGAAAACTGCTATAATTCACGTGTTTAATTTATTTGATCAAAGATGAGGTTTGATTATTTTTTGGGTCAATAGACTAAGCTTGAGAATTAACTATTTTTGGAGTTTGCCCTTTTGTCAATTAACATTAACAAGAATTACGTACGTCTAGCTAGGTTTAGGTTAGGGTTATCCCTATCCTACAAGTAGATCCAGCTTGTGACAATTAATTTTCACTTTAACGTGAGACAATTGAACACTTTTAAGCCGGCAAACAATTAGAAATGCAAGCAACCTAATTTCAACCAAAATTTATCAACACAATTTTGCTCGTGATGCTGCTATATACTCCTTCCGTCTAAAAAAGAAGGAAAAAGAAAGAAAAAAAATGACTTTTCTAAGTCGTATTAATATTTAGTACTCCCTCCGTCTCGGATAAATATTCCTACTTTTTATTTTGAGATGTCCCAACTAATATTCCTAAAGACTTTTGATCTACCTATTTTCTACAATTTTTCCTAATATACCCTTAAAGTTTCATTTAATATAACACATCCCAAAGAAACTCAATTATTTAGAATTGTTGAACTCAATTAATGTTTATGGGTATTATCGTCAGAACACATTTTACAGCACATCATTAATTATATTTCTTAATTCTTGTGTTTTATCCACTAGGAACATTTATCTAGAACGGAGAGAGTATATTTTTATTTGATTGTAAAGAATAAAATTAGTATAATTTCATAAATTATAGCCCAAAAATCATTTCAGAAAACAAAAATATTAAGTAAAAAAGACTTAGCAATGACGAGACACGAGGGGAAAAGATAGCCACAGAGAGAGAGAGAGAGAGAGAGATCTATAGATTTTGAGAAAAATTAAATATAGTGCACACGAGTTCTGCCATATCATTTCAATTGATTCATAATCTCAATTCCAAATTAAATTCATAATCTCAATTCAAAATTAAATTTAGGCTTCTTCATAAGGGAGTAGCTAATAGATAAACTGAGTGAGAGAGAGAGAGAGAGAGATGCTAGCGAGAGGAAGGATAAATACAAGGAGGTGGCAGCTGGAAGGACACCCGGAGGTTTCAGTAGACAGAGCGATTGACAGGAGGAAGGTGGTCAGAGGTGACTGTGGTGGTGATGTGGACTTTGCTGAGAGAGAATGAGAGTCGGAGTGTTAAGATGTCAAAAATGCACAAAACAAGACATTTCTTCGTTAAGAACATCCCAACATATATCCGACGAACCGACGAACTTGTTAGTCCTTTGATGATTTATTTAAAATTATTTTAATTTTATTAGAAATCACTTATAATCAGCCAACGTTTCAAACTTAAAAGCTGATGACTGATTTGGCTTTTTAAATCAGTCAGTTGATTTCGGCCATAAATACTAATTAATAATAACTTAAATATTTTTTAAATTAGTTACTAATAATTGGCATAAGAACAATAAATTGATAATGTCCTTAACTTATATTGTGTAAGAGCATGAACAATGGGGTAGCTTAAGGGGAGCTTGGTGGAATTCTTTAATCTAATGGAGTAACTTAAGAGTTGCTTATTAAGCAAAAAGGTGTTTGGGTAGCAATATTTGCTACCGGAGCTTAGCTTGATTCTTCAAAAAAAATTCTACAAAATAATGTAGTTTAGGTTTAAAAGAGCTCAAAACTATACCGTTTTGCTTAAGTTTTTTTAAAAAAATAAATTTCCTGACACATACTGTAGCGCCACTGTTGCGCACTGTAGCAGAAATGTTTTTAGCTGTTTTTGGTCATTTTTGACCATAAAAAATCCTTTTTTTTATTTTTTATTTTTTGGTATTAAAGTACACATTTTTATCTATAAATAGAGACTTGGTTTATTTTATTTGGATACCAGATCAATTTTTATGAATTTAATATATAAATATATAAAAATATTAATTGAATAGAGATAAAGATGGTGGGGTATGTAAAGTTATTGGAGTTTGTGCCACCATTGGAAGAGATTTTTTGTTTGAGTAGCTTATGAGTAGCTTAAGGATATTTTTGTAATAAATTTTGGTAAAAAAGGTGGGTAAGCTTTTTTTAAACTCCACACCATTGTACATGCTCTAAGTCTACTAATCTTCAAACGGAAGCTTCATTAATAAGCTTCCGTAGTTATTTTGAATGTGTGTCAATACATTGCATGCTTTAAATTCAAACATGTTTTTTGCTTTATATTTAATGTATTCTGACACACTTTCCACTCTAAGCTTTTTGTTTGTTTCAGAATAAAAAGACAGGTTCAACCTACCTCTTCAATCTGAGATAGCACAAAGCTCGAGAAAGAGTTGTTCGTAATTTTTGACTTGCACGACATCAGAACATTTAATGCAATATCAAAGGCTTTCAACTGCAATAATTCTTACTCTGCCTATATAAAGCCGAAGGAGCATTGAAGAACACTCCAACATGTACATTCGAAGCTCTCAAGCATTCATATCTCTCTAACACTTCAAGAATTCATTAAAGAGCAAATACGTAGATCATTTACTGTTTATTTACATTCTTTGTATTTGCCTTTAAGTTCAATCATTGTATTGAATCCCTCCCAACTACTTAGTTATTGAGGGATCATTGATTGTAACACACGAAATTGATTTGTTCCCTTGAACATTCAATCTACATATTCACTGGTCCTTGTTGTACACTGATCCGTTAGTGATAATTTAGATTATTAATATTAGTGCACTTCAAAATTAAAATTTGACCAACTTGGTAGTGGGCATAACAATTTTTATACTATGAACCACTTTACATTCAGTGTTTATTTATTGCTTGTTTTATTTTATCAAACTGACCAAAGCTTTAAGCATTGTTTCATTACTTAATGCTTCAGTCAGCCTTTGCTACTTTACATCAGTCAGTCCATCAAATTGTTCATAAGCTAATTTTTCAACAGATCACTTCCATTCATCAGTTGGTTGATATCTTCAAAACTGTTTTTTCGCTACCAAAGTTTTCAAAGGTTTTAAATCTTTTCAAAAAGATTTTATAAGGCTATTCAACCCCCTTCTAGCTTTATCATTTGCCTAAAGTGGACCTAGAGAACTAATTTTTAAATTTTCATTTATACTCTTTATTTAGTTAATTAGTGTGCATTGTTTATCGTTTAAGTATTCAACTTGATTATGAGTATAATGAGAAACTAGATAATCAATGGGCATTGAGCTTGTAAGTGGCCAAAAAATTTGAAATGACTAAAAAAAAAACGAAAGTAACCAATATAAATGGGACTGGAAGGAGTACATTTGAGTGGCAACGTTAACTAGTACGTCTGTTTGTGGGTAAATGTATGAGAAAAGAATTTGAAAATCACGTTAATTTAGTCAATTCATCTTAAAATAAATATCTTTATTTTTGGGTTTTTAAGAGATTAAAAAAGTTGATTTTTACGCATTTTTAGTATATATATATATATATATATATATATATATATATATATACATACTTAAATACCCTTAAGTGTTCACCTTATATATAGCATTGCAAATGAATTGGGCGGTGAGAGTTGACAAAAATGAGTTTCGTAACTTCATTAGAAAATAAGCACTTATTTAAAAATATACTCCACTCCTATTTTTCTCAAAAACTTTAGAACAGAAGGAGTGCTAAATTTAAACAAAAATAAAGAAAGATAAGGAACTTGTGGGATATTGGAACTGCACTAGGCAGCTCTAGTAACCACTGCATATCCACGAGTTGTGATTCTCAGCTGCGCGCTGAGAAACTTGGATTTACAAAGTGCAAGCCAACTTTTTTATTTTATTTTTATTCATGAAGTAAATGTATAGTATTTTCAAAAAATACATATGTTTATTCAAAGATAAATATAAAATGAACATTAAGAGTATCTACCTTTGCAAATTAAGTTTTTTTTTTTTTTTGGCAAAACCGTTATATATATTGAGTTTGGGCGACGTGGTAAATGAGAGGGAGAACTGGTGGATTGTCCCGATCGCTACGAGTTGCGTGGTGGCGTTCCCGTGGGAGTAGTATAACGTTCTCTTGATAGAATTTTAGATAACAGAAAAGGGACGCCACGAACTCAAGAAATTAGACTAAGACTTTTGTGTGTTCCCATTCAATCGTACGTGATGTCATTTTGAAGAATTAAGGAGCAAGTGGTGTCGATATCCATAACAAATATATACTACCTAGTTGTTACCGTACGTAATATAGTTTCAAGCTTGTAACATTTGTAAACAACATAATAAATTTAAGTGTTGAAAATTGTAGGTTGATGACGATATATAATATGGATATTGAATTTTAATTTTTATTAGATACGAATATAACAACTTGAACCAAAAGCAACTTGGTGTATGATTTAGGGTTAGTGAGTCGTCGTCTATGCCACCAATATTTCTATTTTTGTCGCATTCCCCCAATTTGTATACACTTTATTTATTCATCCCTCTTATTTAATTTCTAGTTTTCTTTTTCATTCTTTATAATTTGAACCAACTAGTGAGAGAGAGATTTCACACACACAGAGAGAGAGAGAGAGAGAGAGAGAGAGAGAGAGAGAGAGGTGATACACATTTTCACGTGTATGGTTTTTCCTAACGTGGGAGAGCTAACTAAAATTATAACTATTAAAATGGTGTCTTACCCTAGCACTTGAGTTTGGTATACCATTTGACTTTTAACAAGCAAATTGCTGAATGATTATTTAATTGGGCACTAGGCTAGTTTATAATTTGCTTAATAATTAAACCCATCTACTTCTTCCTGTCCAACGATTGTGAAAATCTGTCACAAAAAATAACTATCCATAAAAAATTTCACCTTTTATTTTTCCTGGAAAAAAACAATGGAGGCTTGCCTTAAGCCCTAATTACGCAGATCAATCACTATACTGGAGTCTGGAGAGTAAAGTGTGACAAAATCAAAAAAATAAATTATATATACAGCAATCTTATCATCTTATCTTATACAGTGAAGGTCATCTCTCCTACATCGATCTAACGCCTATAACAAGACTTGATCCGACGACGGTGGTTTGGTGCACTCTACAAGAAAACAGGCGACATAACGAAAATTTTGGTTGCAAATTATGAAAATTCCCTACAAATTGACTTTTGCAACGGAAAATGTCTGTTGAAAATTTAGTTGCAAATGATCGCAGCAATGAGGCCTTAATTATGGGTATGTACCACAGATTGTTGCCTGATCGTCTACCGGATAGTTCATCATGGACAAGTGAATGCGTATGAACATCTAGAAATAGCCTGGGACAGATGAACTTTTCCTAGTTGATGTCACAAATTATGAACCCTTCTGAAGTCCAAACTCCAAAGCATTCTCCAATGGGGTCAAATTCAAATCTAATCCAAAAACTCGTATTCCATTTGCCTTGCTCACAGCTGGTACTTGTTGAAGATCAAGAGATAAAGGAGATAGATTCTCATTCATTGCTGCCTTATGCCGCCTCATGTGCCCTCCCAACGCTTGCCCTATCGCAAATTCTACCCCACAAATCGAGCACTCGTGACTTTTCGTCTTAGCCGGAGAGTTTGGCGACTGAGCTCGATGATTTGAAAGGTCTCCTCCCATGAGTCTTGGTTTCTTGTGGCTCGCCCTGTGGCCTCCTAGGGCTTGAAATGATGTGAACTGCCGGTTACACGTCTTGCACTCAAAGAATCGGCTCGGTGAGTTGTTTGTCATCGAGTCAAACGAGTGATCATGATGAGCTCCCTTAGGAAAAAGCATCAAATAGTTGGCCATGGTTGTGAAACTGTGCATCTCTCCTTCCCTGCCTCTTTTCATGGGCAAATATGCCATGGTTATAAAAGAGATAATCTAGAAATTGCTAGGGTTTTGCGTACGTTTTGATGATTTGTATGTGGGAAAAAAAAAACTAGGGTTTCTAGTAATCAGATGTTCTTCCTTCTAACCAAAAATGAGTAGGGTTTCTCTCTCCTCTAAATTTCTCTCTCTTGTGGAAGGAAAGGAACAAAGCAATGAAAATAAGCAAGTAATGAGAGGACTCAAAGGAGTTGTATTTATATTTGATGATTATTGACTTATTTCAGTTAACCAATAATTGCAGCACCGGACAAGTCAAGGGTGACTCTTGGAATTTTCTACTTCATCATCTAGATGATTTCTAATCACTCTCTCAAAAACAAAAAATAATTTATTTTTTACTTTTTGACATTTTAAATTTCATTTACTATTAATGTAATTTATTTTTTTATAGATAATAAAGCTATAATCATTGTAAATTATATTGAAAATACTATTAATCACATATTTTATAGTTTACTAAAAATACAAATATTCACACTAGTCCTCTTATTGTTTTAATCTCTTTATTTGTTTTTCTTTCCTATCGAAAGGACAATGAGAGAAACGATTTTGTTTCGATTAGAATCAATATAACGGTTTTTGCCAAAAAAAAAATGGTCAGGGTAGCGAATAAAATGACACCAAATAGAGAGATTACAATGTATTGTTAGCCCTTTAAAATTATTTGCTTCAATGATCTTTATACATTCCAATTGATGATTTTTAAAATAAGAAGTTTTAGAATTGAAGTTAGTGTTTTTGCATTTTGACCCTCAAAAAATTACTTTACAGCCAAGCATATAACGACATCTATTTTAGAAACCACCAGCATGTAAAATATCGTACTTATACCAACCACGTGCAAACTCAGTAAAAATGTAAAGTACAGAAACTACTTGTGAAGTTAATGCTATGTCTAATGTCTCATACGTATATTTATGGAAAAATATTGAATTACAAACTTTTCTTTACAACAAAACATATATGAAAATTCCATTCTCATTTTACTCTTCAACAAAAATATTTTATATAATTTTATTTTAGCTATATTGGAGTATATAATACTTTGATACTGTAGTTTGAAATGTATTGGTTGAAAACTTAAATGAGAATAGCACGATGACATGCCCTATAGAGGGGTCAAGGCCCTTGCAAAAATTTTAAATTGAGCAATTTTTTTCTTTTACTCTCTCTGTTTCAGGCAAAGAGTCCACTATACTTATTTGGAATGTTTGATATTAAGAGTCCACTTTCTAAAATTATATCTTCACTCACCATAAGTTTTTCAAATATATCTTCCAAATGTGATATAAACATGTTGAATATACTTAAGCATTTTTGTAATTATGATCACTAACTCCAATGATACGTATATATTCTTTAATAATTAGACTTTTCAAACGTGGTCTCTTTGGATGGAACAGAGGGAGTAATTAATAATTTGTTAACGAAAAATACAATTTATTGGTTCGGTCCCTCAAAATAAAATAAAAAATTGGTTCTAGATCCGCCAATGGGTATAAGTACATATAGATATGCACACAAAATACTTATAAATCATCGCTACTTTCCTCATCAATCTCTCTCGGTTCTGTATAGCAAAAATCATTAATACTTTCCTTTTTCAATATCCCTCAATTCTATTGTGAAAATTATCACATGTAGCAACACGGTCATAATATATCTTTGATTTTTTTTTCCTTTTTTTGTTTTTGTTTTTGTGTTTTTTGTATAATTAAATGATGATTGGTCATATAATATGGATTACCATCTCTGATCTCCCGTCACCAAAACCTAATTTCCACCATCTAGCGAGACTCGCATATGATTGATCCTGGAGATAATTAATTAGATGAATAAATTAAGATGTTGATTATGATTTGCTCCAAAGTCAAGAACTTGAATATCCAAAGTCAGAAGGAATTGAAAAAGGTGGTGTCCAAATTGGAGTAATTAACTAGCTAGCTCTTGGTTTCTTGAAGAAGCTAACCTAAGATATGATCATGATAGTGTAATCCCAATCCTAAACATTAGTAGATCCAACGTGTGACCCGATCGAGGGTCCATTTTTGACATTAATTAACGTGACACAATTGAACACCTTAATTTTTTTGGGCTAAATTGAAGACAGAATACACACACACACACACACACACAAATCTGTTGTGATATGACTTGTGTTGTGTGTGTATGAATTTCTGTCATTTTCTTAATTATCTTGCTCTACCTGCAACGGCGAGACTTGTCTACGATTCTTATATATGATATGCAATACGTAGTCTATTAGAATTTCTTTCTAGAGACCAAAAAAGAAAGAAGAAAAAAAATAACAAGACGAAAGCAATTTAATGACATTTTCTACAGCTGGCCACAATTAAGGCAAAAGCCTTGAAGCACCATTAATTCCTCGTAATTTTTAATTAATTACGAAAATCCTCATCTCAAAAATTAAATGAAACTTAAGCACTCTTTATATTTCACGAAAAATTACTCTTAAAAATTGTTTTCCTCATTTTTTTATATTTTTGGTAATATTAAGAATTTGAAGACAACAGGAAATTAATATCGTACTATCAATGGTAAACAACCCACTTTTCTCTGTAAAAAAAAAAAAAAAAAAAAACTTAAAACTGCCTCGCTCGATCTGTAAGTCATTTTCTAAATCTGCAACGTCGTTCCATGTTCCTTCCTACGATCAAATTTTCAAGTCTCTCGACAGTAATTTCTCTCTCTTCTCTATTAAGTGAACTTGTTAGTTGTTAGTAAGAGTTTTCAACTCTACTCGGGATTCTCTAGCTGTTTTTGTTGGATTTATTTTTCAGTTTATGAAATGATTATTTTTAGCTAATTTTGAGGGTTTCTCATTTCTACTGTGGGCTCTATGACGTACGGTTGGTTAATCTCAATGAATTCATAGCCATGGTATTGTTCAAAGATTTGCAAAGTAAAAAGTTGATACACGTTGAAGTGTTAAAACCTGTGGAAACTGACTACTATAGCTTCGATCGGCTTGGTTAGACTTTGCATGTTTGGTTAACATTGACTGACTTTCTTGCTTAGGAAACTCTAGATTATGAACAAAGAAGTTTAGCCAAGTGAGTCGTCATCATCCCATCATCATTGGCATCAACTATCCTTATAATCATAATCAACTCCACCTTCTCTGGCCGTTTTATTATATATATATATATATATATATATATATATATATATATATATATATCCATCTGTTCTAAAATGAGTTTTACTGTCCAGTTTTTTTTTTTTTTTTTTTTAACTACCAACCAAAGGAACTTCAATTAAAAGGAGCACAAACACGACATAGCTAGGAGGCCATCCACAAAATTTGGAGGCTCAGGGCTAGAAAATTCTCGAGCAGCCCTAGACATGCAATGTGTCACTACATTGGCATTACGACGAACAATGATAATTGACTTTTGAGTTATTTTATCGACACATACACGAAGACATGCCCATAAATTGCCCTTAGCTTAATTAACTTTACAGCAATATTGCAAACCCAACATTCTGATATAGTAGTTGACAAATGTATATTTAGTAACTTCATTAGAAAAAAAGGTGGCTCTTTTGTGGCAAAATTTTTTTTTTCTTACAAAAATGGAGTATCATATTTATGTGAAGTCCGCACTTACATAACCTCGGAAAACTAGAAGGCTAAAGCAACATGAACAAGTCTTACAATTGGGATTTGGGAGTGGTGACTATATCGTAGATATAGTATTGGATTTTACAACAAATTATAAGAGTAATTATATGTAATTATATATATATATATATAATTATTATTTTTTAAGTTTATGTTGCATTATGTTATCCTAATTTTTCAATTAATTTTCTTATATATATATATATATATATATATATATATACATACATATATATGCATATAAATTCGTAGGACAAATATTCTACTAATACTATATGTACAGAGTGAGAATTTTTTGTACAGAATTTTATGAAAAATATTTTAATGTATTGTACCATATAACCCCTTATGTAAATACATTAATTATCAAATTAAATTTAGGGCAAATTACACAAATGGTCCCTGTACTTCTCGACTTTTTTAGGATTGGCCCTAACCCCACGCCAGCAGTCCCTGAACTCAATTTCTTGACACAATTCGTCCTTCCGTCCATTACCGTCTATTTTTTCCCGTTAAGTGGAATTTCATGCGTTTCACGTGATTTTGCCCAAGGGTAAATTAGTCATTTACCTATAAATAGTATAGGGACCATTTGTGTAATTTTCCCTAAACTAAATGCAAAACAAAAAACAAAACCAAAAAAAAAAAAAAAACGTAAAACTCAGAAGGAATGATTCCACCAAAGGGGAATAAAAGAATCAATTATAGAAGCACAAAACCGTCACCCGTCTAACCTCATTGCAGCTCATTCCCATTCCCTTCCTCTGTTTCTTTTCTCTTTCTCTTTCTTTTTCATCTGTAGCAAAATATAAACCCACCCACTAACAACCCACATCTCCCTCATTCATACACTGACTCAACCCACGTACCTACTAACAACCCACATCTCCCTCACCTTCTACTTCGATTTCCCCACCTCCACCATCTTCTCCTCCTCCCTTTCCTCCCCTCACTCTGGTCCACTCCTGCTGGCTTGAGACTGATTGTTAATTCATAGTTGCAGACGACGAAACGGGGTGAAGGAAACCCAGATCTAGGATCGATTTATAACAGCAATCGCGAACTCTAAATTTGCAAGATAGTCGATGGAGAGGAGCAAGAGACAACCACAGACAACGTTCGACATATCGAAACCGAAGTTGGACAATTTAACGTTGAAGAATTAACAAGTTTTTGCTGTTGATCTTCAAATTGGAGGAGAAATTAAGGAATTAGAGGAATCAAAGGAGTGACGGGTTTATACAATTTACAGAATTTTCGATTTGTTAGGTCTTTTGCAAGGGGTGTAGGGTTTGAATTCATGATGGGGGTGGTGGCATTCTCACTGTGTACTACTGTATGTGTGCTACTGTGTGAGGTATGTGTGTGAGAGGGATTTCAGTTTGGTGGTATTTCGGAGTGGTAAACTCCGGCGTTTGAGAACGAAACTGGCGCTTGTGGTGCGGTTGTGAGAGACATTGTGGTGGTTTGTGTTATCGAAATTGCAGTGGTCTGGGGCTGCCGGAATAGTGGCCAGAAAACGAATAGTGGCGGAGGAGGGTTTGGTGGAGGTGGTAATAGGGGATTGGGTGTCGGGGCTGGCTTTGGAGGGGGAGTTGGTGGTGGGTTTGAAGGTGGTTCTGGAAATTGGTGGTGTGCAGGTGGAGGAGGTGGTGGCAGTGGACTTGTGGTCGTGACAACGGTGGTGGTGTTGGTGGCAGCCATGGTGGAAACGGGTGGGAAGGAAATTGGGAAGGAAGAAGAAAGGGGTGTAAAATATATGTTTTATTTAATTACATCAATGTCCTCGTATCAAGTTTTAACAAATAAAGATATTATAGGTATTTTTGTCTATTCGAAAAAAAAAAAGGCATGGACAATTATACCTTTTCAAAAGCACGTTCAAAGCACACGAGCTGACTTAACGGAAAAAAATTAACGGAGTTGGACAGAAGGACTAATTGCTTTTTACAAGTTTAGTACAAGGACAAAAATTTTGCAAAAATTAGTTTAAGGACCTATCCCAAAAAATTTAAAAAGTACAGGGATCATTTGTGTAGTTTGCCCTTAAATTTATAACATAAAACTTTGATCAAGTCGCTGGAGATATTACAAACTGTATTTTTGTCTACATTATACCTGCTTGTATTGACTTCTACCAAGTGAACACCACCCCCGGCGCACCCTACCCTACCCTGTCCCAACTTTGTTTCTTTCCCTAAACAACCCTCTCAGTCCCCGCGCCCCCCTCGCCCTCCCAAACCAACACACGTTTAGCCCTTTTAATTTAATTCTCTCTTCTCCACCCGCTAACAACCCCCACCCCCACCCATTCCCCACCCCCCGCACACACACACACACAACACTTGTATAAACTTTGTAAGCCTTTTTAAAATATAGGTTAATTGAATTTTAGTATGAAATATAAAAATATTACTCCTTCCGTCCCGAAATTATAGTCTTGCTTTTATTTTTTGTCATTTTTAAAATAATTATCTTATTTGAAAGTTTTATTTTTAAGACAATATTTTACCATTTTACATTTATTTTTTCTTCCTACTTTAATTATAGGTCACATACAAATGGATATTAAAGAAAACTACACATATTGATAGTTAATTTTTTTTTAATCCATATGCTGGGTCAAACAAGATAATAATTTTGAGACGGATGGAGTAAATTTCAGTCATGTTTAAAAGTTAGAGTCAAAACAATAGATATTTAATACTCCCTCCGTTCCTAAATTATTGTCTCATTTGATCCCACATACGAATTAAAAAAAATTAATTTAATTATTAATATTAATATAATATTTAATTTTTTTTAATGCCTCTGTAATTTATAATTAAAATAAAAAATAAATAAATTAGTAAAAGAGTTGTCTTAACGAATACCACACCACCCACTAGCAATGTGACCCACGAATACCACGCCACCCACTAGGAGTAGATCACAGAGTTGTAAACTTTCCATATGGAAGGCAGGTTGCAAGCAATTAATGCTTAATAGCTTTTAACCTTTAAACAAGACTAAGACATGAAGCTGAATATGCTTTTTTTTATTGGAGAGACTGAAATGAGTTTTTGAGAAGTGTAGGGGTGGTTGTAGTATTGAAGAAATGCATTGAATTTTTTGGGGAGTAAAGGGGACGGTATGTTTAAAGGGGGTCAGTTTTGGAATAAATAATAAATTTATCACTTAAAAGGACTTAAACGATTAAAAACAAATATAATAATCTTTAAACGGTTGAATATTCTACAAAATATACCGCCCGCAACTTTTCCTAGAAAGTATGGAAAAGTATTTTTCCGCAACTCACCAATTTTTCGAAAAGCTTCTCCTATATATTTTCACAAAAAACGCAGGGAAATATATCTTTCCCATGAAAGTGTTACTATATTTTAGGTTCCCACTTTACCCATTTACGGTGAACCTATGTTTCTATTCATTCACCAATATTTTATACTCCCTCTATTTTAAAATAAGTGTCATTTTAGAGTTACGTATACATATTAAGAAATTTTTTAAATTGACAAATATAAATCAAGAGGTGATAACTATTGGGAGAAGATGAAGTTTTTAATGAAGATATGATTAATTGAAGGGACTTGGGAGAAGTGAATGGTAAATTAGGCAAAACATGAATTAAACCTAAAGCGACGCTTATTTTGGAACTTATTTTTTGAGCTAAAACGACACTTATTTTGAATTGAAGGAAGTACGAAATAAAAAAAAAACTTATTATCGAATTCATCAACACATAATTATCTTCTCCCTGGAAACTTGTTAGTTGTTTTTTTTTTTTCCTCCTCGAAATCCATAATTGTAGATATACTATAACATGAAAGAGGTGATGAATAATCAAAGTCATCTAGCCTTTTTGTATTCCAAACGATTAGGACAAAAAAAATTCTGAAATAATATTGTGTAAGTGTCTGAAAAGTTTACTTGAAAATCCTCATATTAACCAAACATATGCGAAAAATTTTATTTACTTTTCATTTTCTTTTCTTTTACTTTCACTTTCCACCATTACGTTCATGCTAACCAAACGAAGCCTTAGAGCTAAAGCCTAATTTGAGTGACAAAAATAATAAAGATCAGGGATTGTACTGTTGAATGTCGTCAATTCGATAATTAATAATTTAATATTGGTATTATTTTTTTTCTATTCATAATGATTGTTCAAATAAAGTACATTCTAGTTTTAATTTACATAATTAATTCATGAAATGAAATGAAATGAAATGAAAGAAGATGTTATTTTCGTCTATGCAAGTTTATTTTAAATAGATGTAACGAATAAGTAAATATTGTAATAGAAATAAACTATCGCATATATTTTATTATAAATGTATTAACCAAATTATTAGCTAGTGAAATGACATAATTTTTAGATAACCGTACAGTTGGAAGGAAGAGTGATGAATTGATGTGTACAAATTTCCATTTAAGGAATAAGAATTTTCCAAGAACTGGAAAGTGACTAGTCTTTGCTTAATATTAAATATTTAGGGGTGCATAAATCTTATTCTTCTTCAAATAGCTTAGCTAGATTTTGTTTGTTTGGTTAGAAGTATAAAGCCAAGGTATACATGTTTAATCAAGGGTTAATGACTATTAGTCCCTTAACAATTTTTTTTAAAATTTTTGTTCCTTGACTATGAAAATTAGACACGGTTGGTCCTTTTGGTGGATGCCGTTAGTATTTTTCCGTTAAGTCTGTCATGTGCCTCTCACATGCGTTTAACCAATGGCAAAAAGGGAATTTCACCTACATCTTCTTCACCAATTCTTCAAACACCAATCTCAGATTCATACACACACACACACACACACACAAAACCAATTCAACCATGGCTCTTTAATTAAAACCCAGACCCAGATTCATACACACACACACACACAAACCAGATTCACACATACACACACCGTCTACTCCTTCATTTAATAAGCCTTTTTTCTCCATTTCTCTCCACTCACACTCCTTCCACCACAGAATCACCACCACAAACCACCGTCTACTCCTACAGCACCACCATTCAACCACCACGAAAATGGCCTCTATTTTCCTTGCCAAGAATAACAAAAATCTCTTCGGGCCCAAGCACGTAAACTGATTCATAAATAGATCCAAAGCAATTTAGTTCTAATATTAGGGGTAATGCTGTCAAACTCAGATCTCCAACCCAGATCGTTCATCCAATTATGAAGGTCCCCAACCCAGATCGTTCTATTCTCTTCGCCACTACCGGATCCACTGTTGCTGCGGCACCACCGCCTGAACCCCACCTGCCGCCGTCACCGGCTGCTGCTGTAGATCAAAACCGTTGCTCGATTGCATCAAAACCCCAGATTGTTCTGATGCTTTCTGGGGGGTTAGAATAGCCAATTTACGCAAGCATGCAGTAGTCCAAGCAAAGAGCTATTAGATCTACCGAGCTTGTCACCGTGATTCAACGACAACCCAGAACCCGTATTTCCAGTTCACCCAACCCAACCCACAACCACAACCCCCAGTTCTTCTCGATCCCCTGTGAGAGACAATGACGCCAGAGAAGAGGTTAATGGCTACGAGGGAAGGGGTTGTCCTTCGTATCGGTGGGAGACGACGGCGCCGGAAAAGATGATCAGAATTAGAAGATTAGGGTTTGAAGAAGAGAGATCAGTGCATATGTGTGTGTGGGGTGTGTCTGTGAATGTGTGTGATGTGTGTGTGTCTGTGAATGTGTGTGATGTGTGTGTGTCTATGAATGTGTGTGATGTGTGTGTGTCTGTGAGAGTGAGAGATATATATATATATATATATATATATATAGAGAGAGAGAGAGAGTATATGTGTGGATATTCAGTATTTGAATAATACACAAAGAAAGAGGTACGTGAAATTCCTTAAATGCCCTTAATCAAAGTCACGTGTTAGGCACAAGACGGATTTAACGGAAAATACTAACGGCATCCAACAAAAGTACCAACCGTGTCTAATTTTCATAGTCAAGGGACTAAAATTTAAAAAAAATTGTTAAGGAACTATTGATGAAATTGGCCATAGTCGAGGGACTAGTGGTGTCATTAACCCTTTAATCAATCAGAATTGATTTGCATTAAATTTCAAGCTCAATGGGAAGAAGACTATAAACAAAGAAGTTTAGTCAAGTAGGTCGTCATCAGCCCCATCATCATCATCAACATCAGCACCTCATCCTCAATCACGATCAAGTCCACCTCTTTGGTTTGTTTACGGTCATAAACCCTAATCCCGTGTTGAAGACGAAAATATTATGTGTTACTCCTTCCATCTTAAAAAAGTCTCACATTTCACATTTATTTGTCTCGAAGAAATAGCCTCCAGTGAAAGTTTGACAGTAATTTTATCTCAAACGATTGATCGAGCTTTTAAAAAGTTAAGCTCGAGTAGCTTGATTCAATAGAGATATCGGGATGTAAGATTACCAAGTCAATGTTAATTGTCCTATGCCCTGAAAATTCTGTTTGAGATTAGTATCATTAAATTATCCCATGAGTCAATCTCCAAACGAGGTTTTATCAAATCGGATATGGTTAGAAATTGCATGAATCATTCATCATCGCTTACCTAGCAATTAAGGATATGGTTAGAAATTTATTGAAAGTTACCAGCATAGCATGAACAAGTTAATGGATTGACTTGTACCAAGTGTATTTTTGTCGTTCATAGTCCTTTTTAATTTAATTAATGTCTAGTTGTCTACTACAACAGTTTCTTTGCAACGCATAGACGCATCTCAAACTGCCCCTATCAACGTAAGTCTTAAATTGTACACATGAAAATCACTTCTCAACTACATTGAAAAAGGAAACACAAAGCTCTATCCATTTCCACTCCCACATTAGGCACGTTCAATGAGGCTTGCTTACCAAACTCAAAAACCTCATCTTCTTAATTTTCTGGCAAGGTTTGCAAACTTGTCTCTTTATTTTTTGACCGATACGAATGTACTTCCCTTTGACACCATGATCACTAAATTCAAGATTTGATGGATATGCCACAGCCAACAATCCAAATCCAAAAAGAGAAAAGAAAGAACATACTAAGTATCAAAGAAGACACAGACTGACTGGTTGCTCGACTTTTACTTGTATAATGAGAGAAGTCAGCTTAATGCAAAGCCTTGACAAATATAACAAACGAAGAGCTGAGGTTCCCAAACGCCTTTTCTCGTGAGTTTAACTTCCGAAGTAAAAGGTACCCTTTGTCAACCAGCTGATAAGTTGCAATCCAACTTTGAAGTTCCAGCTTTGCTAGGAATCTGTGGAATAACACAAACGCAAAATATAGTTTTCAAATTTGGCAGAAATATGGTCAAGTCATTCTATCTCACATTAGCATGCAAAGAAAAATATACTAGTTACATGTACAGTAGAGTTTCGTTTGCTACTAAGAAGAAACTAAGCCGTGTCAATGAAAAGCTTGTCATTCATAATTAATTACAATTAACTTCCAGCTCTCTGTTTGGCTTTTGTATTCAGGGTCTTACTATTTACAACTCCCTTCGTCCATCATTGAGTGTCCCTTTTTTGAAAATTTTGTCCCAAAATGGGTTTTCCTTTTTGTATATGAAGTTATAAATTCATGTTTGCTATCTATACTATAGTGTAACATTATGGGCATTCATGTTCATGTACTACCAAATTGCCTAAAAGACAACTTGTTTATTTTTTTACAAAACACTAAAAGGGAGTCGGGACACTCAATTAGGGATGGAAGTATTAGCTTTCAGTCTACTTACTTTCAAGGAGCTAAATGTTTTTTCTGATCACTGGTTTCCTTCGATGCAACCATCAATTGTTCAAAGTTTCAGATATTGCAACTGTTCAAAGAGCTCACCGTCCAAGCTTATAAGTTACAAGTATAATGTGCAATATGTGATTCCAACAACACCAATTGAAGAAGTAATGATGCAGGACAGGATACAAAAATCCTGCTCCATGGTTGCGAAATGGAGAAGACAGTGATATGTGAAAGTATGGTTTGTGTCACATTCGCAATCAGTAAATCTTGAGTGCTTCACCCTCACAAGGGATCCACAATACCCACAGGTCACAACAGCACAAAGCACTCTCTTAATGAATCAATGACAGAGAATTACATCACTATTTATACTACTACTAACCAAACCGTTATTCTACTAGGACTATGGTTTAGACTACTAACTAGGAAATAGCTTTAATACTCCTAACTACAATAATAAAATAACAAAAGTAATCATAAAAATTTAACGACGACCCTGTATCTTGGGCCAAAAGAACTTGGCTTGAAAGCGACTCTGGGCTTTGGGTTGGCCTTCCAAAGCCTGATTCATAGATCTTGCACGAGTACGCACAAACATAGCAAAAGAATCCACGCAAAACATTGGGACTAAGCACTTGGGCAATGAGATTTTAGACATGCTAACAAGTGCCAATACACATGTATGAATCTTCAAATCATGTCAATATCGTCCAGACAATAGCCTGCGGAAAGAAGTCTCACTCCGACATCAATGATGGTGATAGCTACATGGCTTAGCCTCCAAAATCCCACACATACATAACTGTGGAGGATCTTAGGAAATCCAATGACCGCAATCCTTGCTAAATTTCAGGTGAGACTGAGGGTGAAAAGTTTAAGAGGTTTTACTTGGCCAACACCAAGTAACATATTAACTGGCGGCTCATTACTAAGCAGGGAACATTCCAGGTGTTAGATACCTACAGAAGTACAAGACAAGTTATTTGGGTTAAGTGGAGGCTGGGCACCTATTCTCTTCACTTTTTTTTTTTATACATATAACCTAGCCCACTGATAGAAATCTCTATGCATGGTTTATGTATTAATAGAAAACCTCATTTTACCAGGCTTGATCCTTGATGTCTTTGTTTACAAATTAACTTTAAGCTTCGCAAGGTGCAGCAATTACAGTAACTAGTTAAAGTAACCAGTATGTCTGCCTGAAATTGTATTACAGTGATGCACTTCTCTTTAATGTGCCTCGTGATAGAAATTTTTTTTTTTGCTCAACAGAAATTAATTCCTTTTATTAATGTAAAATGGTCGGGTGGAGCCCCAATACAACCCCTCACACTCCACATTATTTAACACCATCCAACTGCTCTATTAAAGTAAAGTAATACAAAAGAAAAAGGACTAAGCTCTCACAGTCATAAACACAAACACCCAAATAAGACTTGCACTCCTACACTTACCGAAGAGCAGCGATTTGAGCTTACAAAGCAAACCAGCAACCCAATCTCAAGCTTCTGTGCAGATGGCCTTCCACAGGTCTATCAAAGCAAATATATTCCTTGAGATAATCCACCACTAAACTCGAAATACCTCTCTTCTGCTTTACAAATCAGAAGTTTATCCACTGTTTTGTGACATAGCTACCGTTGCTCCTATTACTTCTTTCAAGTCGTTTTCTCTCCGAGAGAGTACTATACATACGCTCATCTTGGATACGGAGTTTGAGGGAGGTGCTTTTCACTTACTCCAATTTAACCCACTGACCAGTAATAAAAATTTTGAATATCATTTCAGATGTGCATCCTAGCAATTCATCAATCATCATTTCTCATAACGTAACCATAGTTAGTGTCTTGCGCAACTTTCCACCTGTACCACCATATCCACATCACAACAAAATTGTGCAATAATTTCCATATGTAGTGTATCTAGTGATCCTATCTTGCATTCCATTTAGTACTCTGCCTTCTAAACCCCAGGAAATATAATGAAGATATTGATACTCATGCAGTCAATATCACTCTAGTCAGAGTTGAATGAGAGACACTAAAGGATAATGGAGTTGCACACATTTTGGGAGGACAGGGAGAACCTGTGAGAGGAGGATAGTGGGGATTGTAGGTTGGGGCTGGGGTGGCGTGGGTTGGGGGGGAGTTGAAGTTCCCCCAAACACCGGAAGTTTGGTATTGCCTATCTGACATCAAGAGTATTAGTTTTACTTTTTTGACCGGAGAATACATTATATTATATTTGTGATAAGAAAAAACAATACCGATTCCAACATATGTTCTCCTCAATACACCCAGAAGATCACACGACCAAAACAATGACAATAAATGAAAAAGAGATTACAGCCCAGACTCCCAAAACACTCCATGTTCCCATCACACAACATGCGCATTAATCTACTTCTAAAATGACAAAAAAGAAATTGATAGAAAAAGAAGCTTTCATTAAATAGAGATAAAAGGAGTGGAAAAGATATCCACCATTATAAAACAGACCAACTCAAAACAAAGAAAACAAAACATAGACTAGACTAACAAACCAAAAGCTGCCTGTCAAGCTCTCGTCAGGTCGGTCAAAGGCAGACACTTGAGCATCTGCAGCGCCTTAGGCCAAAGAGAGGCTAGAAAACTTACACGTTCCCAAAGCAGAATTAAAGATAACATTTTGCTATAAAAAATCCTAGAATTCCTCACTCGAGATCCACCATAGGATAGACAAGATGCAACAATTCCACTACGTTCTGCTCTCTTTTCCTTCCAAACCCCCTCCATTTCTGGACTAGCAATTCCTCCACCGGACAAGGACTAATCCAAGACTCAGTGAGAACTACAAAAAGAGATGGACCCAGAAAAAAAAAGCCAATTTACTATGAAGAAAGAGGTGCAAATGGGTCTCTGTCACCTCCATGCAATGGATACACACATCCGGACTCAACGTTGTTTTAGGTCGCCTCTTTGATAGGGACCCTAGCTTTCCAAATGAAATCAGAGAGAGGAATGGCCTGGCACATTAAAGCGACACAAGAACCCATACAGAGACCAACTACTATAGAAGTATAGTAGCCCCATGAAGCGGAGACAACCAGAATAGATGAGGAAATCCAAAAGCATGAGTCTTGGCCCCAACCCAAGCATCCTCCCAAAACCGGATGCAATGACCATTACCAACTCTATATCAAACATGCCAAAAGAAAGACTCAGATAGCAGGAAACAACTACTGCCAAATGGCCACCAAATCACAAGCTGAAACCCTTGAACTAACAAACGAACCTTATGAAGCTGTCCCTCCTCAATAGATCCAGCCAAACTTGATCCAAACTTGCATAAATTTACCAAACTAACTCCAGCATACAGCTTTAACTGGGGAAGAAACATTAAAACAATACCCCCACTCACCCACAACCTGCAAGAAACCCTGAATAAACCAAACTCCCAAACTATACGGGCCATCCCACCGATAAGCGAACTTCGTGATAGAAACAAGCATGTCTGCCTGAGTAGGTATTGCAGAATCTACTAATCTTCTCTGCTGCCACAACTTAAGTCCGTGCAAGTGAGTAATGGTCTTAAACCTTGTACACTCCTCACGCCTTTGGCTTGCACACTTCCAGTCTAGGATCGTTGTCCCACAACTAAAATGCATTTCAAGTCTTGTATGCCAATCTTTTACACTATCTTTCCTCCTCTCAACATGGTTCAACTAGAAATACTGTGAGAATTCTCATGTAACGGACTTCTGTTCACAAGAAGCAAATTCTGAAAAAATGCATCCAAATCAAGCTGCTGTCCTAGTTTCTACGCATGTACAAGACACTTGAGATGTTCAATGCCGATAACATTAATATTTCAACTAACCAAATCAGACCTAAATTTATCAACACAATTTCAAAAGACTTGACTCCTATAGACTTCCTAAAGTGCCTCAAGGCCCATAGATGAGACACTATTCAAAAGGCATAGACCTTGATATCCCTTCATGTCTCCGTGTTTCATTATGAGGCATGGCATTATAGGAGTATACCTTTCTATTTGCAGGGAATGTTGTCTTCGCCCATCCTAACCTTTGAAAATTGATTCAGTCTTGAAAGAAGGATTTCGAAATTTACATATTTTGACAATGCATTCTTAAAGTTTTTACTCGTTTGCTTCATGTCATGGATTCACTGTTATTTTCACTTAGGGCATTTAAATATCATATGGTCATAAGTGAATAAATCATTTTATTGGGATTTGGAACAAAGATTGAGCTCAGTATCCTGTTTAAGAAAATAACACAGTAATACATAAATTAAAATGATATCTTTTTTTTTTTTTTTGGATAAGTAATAACACAGTAATACATAAATTAAAATGATATCGAGAAGTGAATTCTTCAATTTATTCATTCTGCATGACTTTCTAAATCATGTAACTATTTTAAAGTATCTCGTCATATCAAATAGGACTATAACTCAAAAAGCATAGCCTCAACACCTAAACGAGGTTACATATGAGCTTACACGTTCACTTCTATTAACAAAAAGATCTTTTGAGGGTGAGGATTTTGTATTTGTGGGGTTACCCTTTCGGCAATCAGCACCCATTCTTGAACTACATATAGTTCACTTAAAAGCAATAAACTTTCGGAGCTTTCAGTCATTAATCGGCGTGTTAAACTATAGGAAAGACAGTTTTAGTGGAATCTAATCAAGACATAATGCTTCCTCAAGAGCTCACAAGCCTTCCACCATACCACTTAACCAGGGTAACTACATTCACTAATAGAAATTCTCTAAACTTCCAATCAATTGCAAAATCCAAACAAGAAAAAAAAAAAGAAATAGATGGTTTTGAAGTACCCTCGTAAATGACTGTAACGCCATTTGACTGTTGATTCTCAGTCAATTTCTCTTGATTGTTGATGCTTTGGTCAAGGTTTGTTCCAAACTTCTGCTTGAAGGAGTCTTGCCTCTTTAACCACATCATATGCCCCTGCATTAATATAGGCAACACTTAACGAAGAGATCAAGATGATAAACTAGCATGAAGATTCAAAACTGAATATTAATGCTTAAAGAAAAAGAGGATTTTGTGGATTACTTACCTGGAGAGCAGCGGCCCAAGCAATGAGAAAATAGGCGAATCTCTTGTCATTCAGTAGCTTCTTCACTTCGAATTTCTTAGCTTCCATTCTCATAATTTACTGTAACAAACTCCCCCTTATAAACCCTAAGGGAATTGCTATTCCAACCCCCCCTATTTGCTGAGTTTACCCCCTTGTAATATTACAAAAATTGCCACAATATAAAAAGACTTATTTACCCTTAAAATAAATTCATTATTAAGTTGACCCCCTACTGAATTTTAGAATCCTAAAAATACTAAGTATACCCCCCATCTCCTATTACTCTCACCCCCTTCCTCACCATCCTCATTGTTAACAACTTAACAAAAATTCAAAAAAACTCTACCACTAAAATGGATTCCAAACCCTCAAACCCTAGCAATGAATCGATCCACATTGATGAAAAGGAGCACAAGGAAGTGGAAGAGATGAATTGTGTAAGTACTACAACTCTTTTTATACTCATTTTACCGTTTAGTTTAGGTTAAAAATGCAAAAAAATTTCAAAAAACCGAGCTGCTACCCCGTCGTGTGCGACAGGCCTCGACCGCACAATGTATAGAGTGTGCGACCTGAACCTGCCACACACTCTATAGAGTGTGCAACAGGGTCCTGCCGCACAGTCTATAAAGTGTGCAACAGGGTCCTGCCGCACACTATATAGAGTGTGCAAAAGGGTCTTGCCACACACTCTATAGAGTGTGCAGCAGGGTCATGCCGCACAGTGATGTTCATTTTTTTTTAAAATTTTTTTTTTGTAATGTTTAACAGGATTCAAACACGTTAACTACGGAGCCAAGTGTGAAGGGTCCGAATAATGAAGAGATTGTTGCAGTTGAACATATTGTGAACGAAGAAGCACTTAATGTTGATTTCACAGATGTGTTCACAACTCAGGAATCTTTTATTTCTCGGGATAAATTGATTGAATGGGTTCAAGCTAGAGGCCAGGAGCATGGCATTGTGATTATCATTGGTAGGTCGGACAGTGGTGCCGGTAAGAAACGACCTCGGCTGTTATTGATTTGTGAACGTAGTGGTATTTATAAAGAAAAGGTCAAGATTGGGTCTTCATCATTACGAATTGATAATGAAGAAAAGGTTGAAAATGTTGATGATGTGGTAGGTAAGGGGAAAAGGAAGAGAGAAACCGGAACTAAGAAGTGTGGTTGCCCATTCCGTTTGAGAGGGAAGCAAGTCTCGATTGATGAATGGGCATTAGTGGTTGAATGTGGCAAACACAATCATCCAACCGCTGATCACATGGAGGGTCATTCATATATAGGTCGATTGAAGAAATCTGAGGAGACCTTTGTTGTTGATTTTTCCAAGGGCAATACTAAGCCCAAGGACATCTTATTTAGGCTGAAACAAAGATTTGAGGGAAATAAGTCAACAATAAAGACAATATACAATTCTCGGACAAAGAATAGAGTTAATGAGCGTGATGGTCGATCTGAAATGCAACAACTTATCTTCAAGTTGAAGGAGCATGGTTATACCTTCTACGATACACGTTGCGAATCGACCAACATTGTGAAGAATCTTTTTTGGGCTCACCCAAAGAGCATTGACTTGATGAGATGTTTTCCGAAAGTCATCTTCATGGATTGCACGTATAAGACAAACAGGTACAAGTTACCATTGTTGGAGATTGTTGGTGTGACATCTACACAGATCATATTTCTGATTGCAGTCGCAATTTTGGAGTGCGAGCGGGAAGAGAACTATACGTGGGCCTTGTCAATTTTGAAATCACTAATGCACCAATCTTCCTTGCCCACTGTTATTTTGACCGACAGGGAAAAGGCTTTAATGAATGCAATTGAGAAAACGTTCCCCACGTCGAGCCATTTTCTTTGTAGATGGCATATAAATAGGAATGTCTTGGCGAATTGCAAGAAATTGCTAGGCCAGAAAAAGAAATGGGATGCGTTTAATCTCCATTGGAATGTATTAGTGATTTCGGATCGAGACGAAATTTGAAGAGGGACTTAAAAGACTACAATCTCTATTCAAGGATTCAATGCTGCGGTGAACTATGTAATGGAGCAATGGTTGTTGCCGTATAAGGAGAGATTTGTGGCTTGTTGGACTGATAATGTCATGCATTATGACAATAACACAACGAATAGGTATATTTAAATAAAATGCAGCTTTCATAACTTTCTCATGCATTAATATCTTACATACTGTATCTTATTTTTCATGGTGGAGAGTCAGCACGCAATGTTGAAACGACAGCTCGGATCGAGCCAAGGAAACTTTGACACATGTTGGCAACAGATTCACACGCTTATTGAAACATCACACGTTGCAATAAAGGATTCATTCGAGAAGAGTAGGAATGTCGTCCAACATAAATTCAAGGCAAATGTATTTAGGTTGATCCGAGGTATGGTGTCGGTGGATGCATTGAACAGGATATACGATGAAATGGTTGCTATTCTGAAACAGTGTTGGAATGTTGTGTCCATGTACATTGCGAAAGACATGTGGTCTTCCTTGTGCGCATGAATTATCTGAATATATCCGATTGGAGGAGCCTATTCCCCTCGACAAGGTTGATGCTTTTTGGAGGAAATTAGATTTCGTACCGAGCAAGGGAGATGTTGTTGGTGTCGGGGAGGAAATAGTTGGCGCATGGAGTGTACTTCATCAAAATCTCGATGTTAAGTTTAAGGAAGCCACTGATGATGTGAAGGTAGCAATGTATAAAAGGCTTATGGAGGTAGACAATCCTGTTACCACTGGACTAATTATGCCCGCTCCTGAAAGTCAGACTCGACCGAAGCCTAAAGGTCGTCCTAAGACTGTAAAGACTAAACAGTCAAAGTCAACCAAACAGGATCCGAGCAAGTTTGAGTACGTGGAATCGATTGAAGATAGTTGCTCGCCGTCGCCGATTGATGATGTGGTAACTTATGAAGTAAATCCATGAGACAAACCTCCGATGTTCACTTCTATTCCAAAGACAAAGATTCAGGTAAATCAACTAGGTTGTTCGCCGAGATAATCTTTACATACTTTGGTCAACATCTTTTTTTACTTACCGGATAATCTTTACATACTTTGTTTTTCAATAGGTTGTTCGCCGAAATACCCGCTTTGGACAGGCTAGTGATTATATCAATCAACTACCAATATGGATTCGAGAGTTTGTCATCGAGACGAAGAATGTCATTGTAGATGGCCATTGCGGTTTTCGTGCCGTATCTGCACATATATATGACAAGGAGGACCATTGGGGTAGAGTTCGAGGTGAACTAGCTATGGAGTTGGACGCATACCATGGGTTGTACGAAGATGTTTTCATGGAACGCGGATCGGCTGTTTTAGTTGAAAGTATGCTCAACTGCTACGCTGACTTTGCACCAAAGCAACATTGGTTTCAGACTCCGGAGATGGGTTACTTAGTAGCATCATTCTACAATGTGTGCTTTGTTGTATTTTCAGAATCATCTTCTTTGACGTATTTACCGTTGAGAACCGAAGCCCCCGAAGAACCTAAGTTGATCTGCATTGCATTCGTGAACGGGGACCATTATATTCAGGTATAAAACTAACATTTTGTTTGGATATCGTCTGTCACTTATCGAATACAATTGTTAAATTACTGATAAATTTTTTGAATGTGTATAGGTCTTCTTGCGCGACGATTCCCCATTACCACCAATCGTAAGCGGATGGACTGATTATAAACAAGACATGGCTAAAGGGTGGAATACAATATATAATAAACGATGGGCTAAGTACAGTGAAAGAGCAGGAAATAGTCGTGTTAGCAACAAGCGTACTCCTATTGTATTAGAATAGTCAAGTGTTGTGAACGAAAATGTTATGTATGGACAAGTGAATTTTTATGTATGAGCTTCATTTGCGTTATGAAATGTGTTGTTGTTTATGTATGTTTATGTTCGAATATAATTGTTAAATCATTGAACATGAAATTGAATTTGATATGAAAAACTTAGAAAAATGCCAAGTCTGGAGATCACACGTTGCAACAAACTGTTTGTAAATAACAAATACATTAATAAAGAAGATGTTCATTACATAAAATTGTTTGTACATCAACAACCTAGCTCATCTAATCACTGTCGTGGATGCCTACGACGACGACTTGAAGGACCTGCCCGATCTGAAGGACCCGCATCCCCGATATGAGGAGCCAATATAGCGTACGCTTGGTCAAGAGCTGACCCAAACTCTTCGTACGATATACTTCGATCGCCTGATCGATATCTTAATGTCGGCTCTCGTATTGCATCAACCACAGCCCGAAACATGGTGGCATAATCCAAAGGATGTTGTACATCCGCGCCAGAAATAAATGTAGATTGGCTAGCTGGATTTTGCATCTTTGGATGTGAATATACGTACCACTTGTAAATAGTCACCGAGCATGCACTTGATGGGATGGCTTCTTGACCAGGCCGGTATCGATAAAACATGGTTACGCCATTGACGATAATATGGGACTTGTTGCATTAGCCTTGAAATGTTCTTGTTGTCTCGTAAACCAAGACCAAGTGCAATCGGAGGGAAAGGAATCGTCGGGACGTAACCGAATTGCCTAAGCACTCGATCGGATTGTATGGCTCCACAACACCGGGCACGAGATAAGCATCCATGGTAATAAGAGATCCGGTGAAATGGATAGGACTGGCGTACCATCGCAGAATACGGAGTCCAATTAACCTACATACAATAAACACAGAAAAAGTTATAACCATTAACACAGTTAATATAGCATTAATAGGTAGACTGATTAATATGAAAGTTATAATAGTGCAATTAAACTCACTTCATCGGTTAGGACATCAAGTCTCTCTCGGTACACTGCGGTACATTATGTCCGGCGCCTCGGATAATGGTTGCCACTTCGAGCGAGTGGGTGAGTGACGTCGTACTCAATGTTATGTGGAGGTTGGAAACATGGAAATCTCTCATATATCCAAGCCTGCAACAAAATAATACAGTACATTATTATATAACCGGCCCCCTATTAACAACTAAAAATATATATATCATTTTAAGTATAAATCAAATAAATTTAATACCTCCAATAGCGTTGTATATCCCGTCATCTGTCGACATGACTGACGAGATGCCATGCCCAATTGTCGATATAAATAGGCAAGGGTTGCAGCTCCCCATGCATACTTAGGTATCTTATCGACATTCTCCAAAAATTCCATATAGGAACCAGGAACTCGATTCTTACTCTTGTCCCCAAAAATGGTGCAGCCGAATATGTACAATAAATATGCCTTAGCAGCACTAGTCTGCATAGCATCATTATCACTTGTAGCTTCATCTTCGAACCTACGACGAAGCCACTCTAACTTGAAAGAGCAGCCTCTCCTACCATGGGTGCCCTCAATCACCTCAAAGATTTTCCAAATGGAAAATCTCAGCAAGCTCCTCAATAGTATATCCCAACGTCCGTGTATAAACAACAGGCCTCCCTTTATTGGAAGACCGGTAAGACAAAACACGTCATCCAAGGTGATTGTCATCTCACCAAATGGTAAATGGAAGGTGTTCGTCTCCGGATGCCATCGTTCAACAAAAGCAACCAAGGCTTTCGATGACTCCTTATAAGAACACCTAGGCAGTATATAGTCCGACCTCGGACAATATCCCACCACCTACTCTCATTCGGATTTGCAAGCGGAACCGACCAACTCAACAACTTAGATGTGTGATTTTGCATCTTTAGCACCGGTCGTTTTATCCTATTCCACACATACCTAGCTACATGTGTGTTGTACGTAACTAGCGGTGAACCATCAACGCCCACACGGAAATGGGGCTTCCTCTTCAGGCAAAGTGTCACCACCATCACCACCAGCACCTCCATCACCGGCCCCTTCATTATCAACATCTTCTTCCTCTTCATCATAACCGGCCCCCAAAGTACCAGCCCGCGAAGTACCGGCCCCCGAATAATAACCAGCCCCCAAATTACCCCCGGAATAACCGACCCCTCATCACCACCCCCTCGGTCATAACTAGCCCCCGTATACGTTACGCCTCATTTTCGGGTTGGGATTACGTGCCCTCTAGCGGAAGCCGTAACCCTGCGCATATATGTCCTTCCTGCATTCATTCAAGCCAAAGTAATGTAAGAACAAGGAAATAATAATGAGGAAGTAATAAGTTTACATACATTCATCAAATAGTTGATGTGCAAGTTGATTGAAGAAGTGATTTTAAAAAAAAAAGGTGTTGTGCGGCACCCTTGGCCGCACGTTCAACCTTCTGTGCGGCATGGCCTGGCCGCACGAGACCTGTCCTGTGCGGTACCCTTCAGCCGCACTAACACATGTATGTGCGGCAGCCGTGCGGCAGCCATCTACCGCACGCAGCTGCTTATGTGCGGTGTCACCTAGCGCACAAACACATTAATGTGCGGCAACCCCCTACCGCACTTACCAGAGCTGTGCGGTGGACCAGTGCCGCACAGTCCCTGGTAGGTGCGGTATGGGGCTGCCGCACATAACTTACGCAGCTTCCCCAGAAAATTGCAAAAACTTCATCAAAATGGTAAACAAAATGCAACAAAAATTCAAAAAAAATGTGTGTTCAAAAAAACAAAAAAAAAAAAATGCAACCAAAATCCAACCAAAATGCAACCAAAATGCCAAAATTTAAATGAAACACTTACCAAATGGTTCCATTTTTGAACTTTGAAATCTAGCTTGTAGTGGCTTGAATTTGTTGAAGTAGGTAGCTAAGAAGGAGATTGTGGAAGTAGGTAGCTAAGAAAGAAGAAAGAAAGTGTTTCAGGGAAAGAAGAAAGAAAGAAATAGAGTTGGTTTGTCGGGAAAGAAGAGAGCGTCCGTGATCGATGTTGTTTTGGGAGGGAGATGGGGTAGATGTAGGTGGGGGGTATACTTAGCAAATTAAAATTTTGGGGGTTTAAGCTTAAAGGGTAAAATAGGAAAATAAGGGGGGTATACTTAGTAATATAGGAGGTATAGAATTTAAAAGGGGGGTAGACTTAGTAAATGGGTAGACTAAGTAATTTTGGGGGTGGGAATAGCAACACCCAAACCCTAATATACTCCACTTTTAGAAAATCTTGCCTTTTTCCTTTTCTTTTTCTGAAAAATATAATTACGGAATATATAATCATAATTACAAAAATGCTTGAATATAATTAACATGATTATATTAGATATAGAATTAGAGATTAACGATTTTGAAATTATAAGCATAATTTTTTTAAATAAACACTTTAAGTGGAACATTTCAAAACAGAACAGTGAACTATTTGATTAGAATGAAAGAAGTATTTATCAATATGTTTTAGATACACCTTCCATTTAAAATAAATGACGATTAGCCTAATGTACACATATTGAGAAATTATGTAGGTTAATATACCCTTATTTAATACTCTTATTTGTTATGTTCTAAATAGTTGGAGAGATAAATTAGAAGGAGATAATTATTAAAAAAAGATAAAATATTTAATAATAAGTCAATTAATTATTGAAACTTAGGAGAAGAGAATGATAAATTAGAAAAATCATGCATTGAGAACCTAAATGACACTTATTTTAAAATTAAAAAAATTGCTAAAATATTAATAGTACTTATTTTGAAACATATAAAGTAATAAAATTTCATTCATCGAAAACAAATAAGGTTTTTACTAATTAAAAAATTTATTACATTGGGAAGTGAACTAGTAGTCTAGTACCATTTGGATTGTTTCTAGTGCATTGAGGATAGTTTTTAATATAACTATTTCTATTAAGTAAGCTGAACAAGTGTTAGAGTTATGTGTTAGCAAAATCCTACAATTTCAATAAAAAAGCACAACTAATTTTTTATAATTATTTTTTTGTCAAAGTTCAATTAAGTTAATTGAACAAAATAAAATACGAAAGAAAAAAAAAAATCTTACAACAGACCAGGAGAGGGGGTGCACCCCATCTTGTTAAGGCTGTATAAGTGTCCTTGTACACAGACACATGTGCGAGCTTGTAGTTGTTAATATAAATTACGATAAAAGTAATTTGACAAGTCTTTAACTACTACCTTATTTATTTATAATTAGATTTTTTAAACGTGGAAACAAAAGGATGGGTAGTTTTGAACCGAATAAATATAGAGGCAAAAGATAACTCATATAAACGATCCCAAATAATTGTGATAACTAAATAGTACAAGATTTCTCCCTGGCTATGTTTTCTTATGGGGTTTCAGAGCAACAAACAAGAAAATTATGACCAAAAATGAAAGAAGAAAAGAAGACTTGGGTTGCAAATCCTTGGAATGGACCTTAATATTTCTGCAGAAATTATAGCCAGCAAGAATTAACCTTGAGATTTTGATTTGATACAACATCAACATTTGACTGACAGTCACATAAGCAAGCATCCTTTGGCGGCTGTCAGGCGGTCTTTTCTCGTACCTTAATGCGACCCCCCAGGATAATGTTATTCGTGAAATACGATTCTGATTCAGAAAGGAAGAACTTCAAACCGGATATCAGAAAAAAGAACAGCAGGAGCTTGAAAATGTAGTCACAATATCCAGTTTATTTGTTTCTTTTTAATAAATTTGAAAAAATTAAAGTTCACGACACATTATCACCATTTCTTTTGACAAACACAAAAATAACAAAAAAAAAAAAAAACTATCTGTCTAAATTCCCCTATAGAACATTCAGGACCATAAACTCCGGTGAGAGATCAGTTGAAGATAAACTCTCTTATGGAGGCAGCTTTCCACACAGATAAAGAGCAAGCTTCTCTCTCAAAATAGAAGCATCCTTGTCATTTGAGTCACAAATTTGTTGTCGATAATCTGAATCATGTTGACTAGAATAGCTTATTTGATTTTGTACCTCATCCTCCAAATCAATCAGTATGTTGTGCAGCAGACAGCAAACAAGAATAATCCTCGGTAACCTGTTCTTATCGGGCCTCCACATCACACCATGAATAATCTTGAAATTCTCCTTTAACCTTGCCAATGCCCTTTGTGCCACCAATCGCGTTGTCAAATGTCTTTTATTGAAGTTAGACTGAAAATCGGAAAGTTTCTTTCCTCGATAAGGGATTAGAACCCATGGCAATAGGGGATACCCCGAGTTCCCAACAATATACTCCCTTAACTCTGTTCCTTTTGTGAGTTCCGTCTTTCCATTTAGTCTCCTCCCTTCTTCACAAAGCTTAAAGAAAGCCGAGCTTTGGAGTATGATTGAGTCGCTCAAACTTCCTGGCCACCCGGTGACAACGTCCCGGAATCTTAAATCGGGGTCCACAATTGCTTGAAGGACCATAGTATGATTCTTCTCTCTGTCGCACCAGATTTTACTTGAGCGGTCAACTGTGGAGAGACACATCATGATGTGTGTGGTGTCAATGGCTCCACAACAATTAGGGAGGCCTCGTATTTTCTCAAATTTGGACTTTACCTCTTTCATCTCTGCTTCGGTTGAAGGCCATTGGAGATGGTGGAGCCCTCTTTCTTCCATGGCTTCCACAAACCGCCAAGTTATTTGTGCGACAGTTGTTTGGTTCATACCAAAGGATTCACCAACAACCATTAATGAATCACCCGAGCTCAGCCTTCTTAAAGCAACAGCAACTCGATCATTTAGACACAAAAGCTGACCACTAAGGTCCATGAAATTTGAAGGCCTCGCCATCATCTTTTCCTTGACAAGTGAACAGATGTACTCAAATGTTCTCCTTGACATCTTGAAGATAGTTTCAAATTTATCTGAATCCTTCAATTGAGATAACGGGCCTGAGAAGTAACAAAAATAACATAAATGGTAGCAAATTCAAGTCAATTGATGCGCACTGGAGAAGTAAATAAAAAGTGTGAAGCGTGCGTTATCCAAGAATTAATCACTGACAAAGTATATCAGTTTCACATCATTTATCCACAAGTTTATGAGAACTAATCAGAAAGTTGAGCAAGCCCATGAGACCTAATCATGTTACAGGGGTAACTATAATTCCAAATAGAATGCATTATAGAAAGATGCTATGGCACTTCTGCAAAAGACATGTAACCATCTGAAGCGTGAGATTTCCACTTTACCGGTTACAATCATTTTCTTCCAAATTTTCTTGAGAAGATAAATAGTCCATTTCTAACAGAAAATTCAGGCACATACTTCATAAATAACAAAGATGTGAAACAGTCGAATCAGGAGACATTATACAAACTCTTATTTCTTCTTTGCACTTTTGCTACCCAACCGAGCAGAGAATTATAGGGCATCATGGAATTATGCATAAATCAATCGGTGAGAATCAGAAGCAATAATTCCTAGAAGATGAAAAGAAACTTTCTCAGGGATTCTTCCCATTCTAAACTTCTGTAATCACTGTTCTTTACCTTTACTTTCTAAAGATAATCATTTGGAAATAAATATTCCCCTATTCACGCTATTAAGGAACATATTATTAATAATCTGTGTTAACAAGGCATCAAAATGGATGTAAATAAATAGCATAACGTAACTATTCATTAATGTCTCTCCAACAAGTTATACTCGAGATTAAATTATGCCAACATTAATCTATTGAAAGACTTGGTAACAATTTCTTTCTTCAAACTAAAAAACTAATAGAAAAATGATCTATCCAAGTTAATAAAGCATACATAATAATTGCAAAATTTAGAATTACATCTAGATCTCTGAGTCTGGCTTTGAGATCTCAGCAGGATACATAAAAGGGTATTGACTATAAACCAGTTGCGAGTATTCATCAACTCTACCCTTCCAAATATTCACCCTAATCACTAGGTAGAGAATTACAATGCATCACTAACATACTCTCTCCATGAATAGCAAAAATCACTCACTATTATCTCACACAATGGACCTCACGATTTCCCTAACCTCTTAAACACCAACCAATTGCCAGGTCACACCACCTCTTAAATACCCGAGGAGCAAACAGCTCATAGGCCTATATCCTAATCCAAATAGGATGAGGACATCCTAAACCAACTAGAATCAGGAAGAACTCCAACGCCACATGCGGGACTTCCTTATGGATCACATGTCCCTTTCTAACAAGGAATTTTGCTCATAACTGTGGGGCCCATATGCATTAACCATGTCATATTTCCTTTTCAAAAGTGGCTTCCACACCCAATTCAAGTTGAGACAATTCCAATATGACCTCATAAACAAACTACAATTGTTAGCTTCACACTAAATGATTAAGGTAACATAAAAATGGCTTCTTTGACCCAATTTTTTATTAAATCACTTCAGACTCATTCTAGTGACATCTTCAAACCCATTTCAAGGCAAGACAAGTACGTAGAACTAAGCCAATATTTGCTTTGGTCAGACATCCCCATACTATTTTCTGACTACGCTTAGTATAGATTCAGAAGTCAGAAGTCAGACTTCACAGCTTTCCTAACTGATAATATACTACATGCCTATAAAAGTACACATTTGCTGTGCCTTTCATTTATAAGTAATTGTTAGCCTTTGCACTTTTGTCATATTAGCATGTCTATTTCGAGTCTCTTTTTTAGCCTTGCCCTGTCATGCAGAAGAGGTACCAGATTTCAGCATTTCTTGCCAGAAGCAATCATCTAAGTTCCTAATGTTTAACGAGTTTGTAAACCCTACCGACATGAATAACAGAATCATAACTCCATGTAACAATCTTTTCTCTCGCAGCTTCACCCTCCCCCCACACACACACCAAATTGAGATGGTGAGGTGGGTGGGGGGGGGCAGTTAAGCTGAAGTCGCAGTTGTCATAATATCAACCAAGATGGCTGTCACAACAGCGTTGAAAGGTTGCTCATGGAGGTCCACCAAACTAGAATAATCCATAAATTATTTTGCAAGAAAATCAGTACATTTGGACTCCCCTTGTGAAGGATATGAATAACCTTACCTCCCCTCATTTTATATATTGAATTCTATTTTCATTTAAAGAAAATCATCACCCTTACATTCCCAATCACTGGTCTGCAATTCCTTGTAGACTTTTATTACCTCCATTTCAGCAAAATATCGGCCCATAGGATCTGCTTAAGAATGAATGATATCTGCATCTATTTCAACAATAATCCTCTTCGCACCACACTCCCCTAACACCTTTAGACCATTTTTAACTCCCATGAGCTCTGCACTCATGTTGCTATTTCCCCTGGAGATTTATTTCTCAAACACTTGGCTTCATCGTGTATACTATAGCACAGCAAATAAGCCGAGCCAGACCAAGCTCAGCTCTACTCATCTTATAAATATATAATTAAACCCTATTTCTACCCATGGCAATAAAAAGATATAACGAATTCAAATCTTATCCAAATACATACATATATATATACATATATATACATACATATATATATATATATATATATGTATGTATGTATATATACATACATGTATGTATTTACATACATGTATATATATACATGCTCGCAAGCTTGCTCAAGACTAATTTGATATTCAAGCTGTTTCAGTCAACAAAAAGTCCAAAATTTATGCTAAACCTCAGTTAATCACTAATTAAATGAGACCAAGCATGTTCATTAACAGCTCAGTTCATTTGCGGAACAAAAATAGGTCCTAACATGTACACAGAAACTCAATGATCACTGTAGCACCGCCCATGTTCTTACACTAGTTGCTCTCTATAACTTTGATTCCATCTTCTAAGGTTCCCAGTGCCCCTTGAGTCCCTTAAATCCCAAGCCTAGACTGTAACCCAGTACTGGTTGTATGCCTACAAACAGCAGCATAGTTCATGATAAAATGATTCACCAACAATTTATGTCAAGGCTGCAAATGAAAACATCCTGATCATATCAGTTTTACAAGGTTTTACGGGAGGCTGAAGTCACATGTTTAGAGTGTACTCTGGCAGCAAATTACTGACCCAAGAAAGTAAACTCATTGTCCTTAACCAAGTAATCATCCATGATGACCCATGAACCTTTGAATATGGGAGTTAAGCTCTAAGAAGCACCGACACCAACTCGCTAACACAATCCGACACGAAAGTAACACGCTAACACGAAGCTTTTATAAGTTTATGACACATCATGACTACATTTTGGGAACACATTAATAGATAATTCATATATACAATTTATATACACAATTATATAGTATGTATGTATGTATGTATGTATGAATGTATGAGCTTTCAGTTGACATGAAGAGGAAAACAGCTATTCGAGAAGTAAGATGTATCCAGTGTTCAAAAAGGCATCATTCATTCAAGTTGGAATTCTCCTGAATGCATTCTCAATACTCTTTAAAATTATAAAGCTACTTAAACCAATTGGTTCACTGAAGCTGGGTCCGTGACCACACAGCTAACGAAAAGTAAGAATACATGAATTATCTCGAAACAATTTCAAGCCTCGTTAAGAAGGAAAACAAGGAGAAGTTGCATGAGAACAGCAAAGTTGGGAAGTCGGTATGTTAAGCACAGTAACAAATTATGGGGGGCTTATACCACAGCACGACGAAGACACTCCTACAGAAACATGGACACCACCTGCAAGTAGAAGTCACTGCACACTAGAGAGTACAGCTAGACACGCCTTATCACCCAACCATGGAGATAAGTGTTGCATGCCATAATTACCATCAATGTAACACTGCCACCAAATTGATTACAAATGCCACAAAATCATTCATGTCATTTCATCACAGTTAACTATCCCAAAATAATAATGCTATCCAAATTTTGGAAGTCTTTTAAGATTGGTCTTGACTCTTGATGGAATTGTAGCAACAACCAAGAAATCAAAGCAGATAAACTGTTTTCCTACATAAAAGTGCCTATATACAGTCAAGCCATATCAAACAATTATATGATATTTCTCTCAATAAGTAAATTATATTGGTATCAACAACTCTTAAAACATGGTATGAACCCACATGGCAAATTGGCAACTAGAAGACCTTTTTAGGAAATATTATACAGAGAAAGTGAAACTTGCTATAGAGGAGGACAAGATGTCTTCCACAAGCTAACAACCTAAGGGAAAATCCAACCAAATATGCAGAGCAATGAACTAGCCTTAGAGCTGCTATCCACTTAAATATTGGAAATCAGAATACCCCTAAACACTTCCAGTCCTCACTTTATTTCACTCTTTATCATCCTCGCTTAAAACTACATCAGCAAGCCGACATCTGCCAAATGAACTTTACGATAATCCTCCTACTGCTGGAACATTTCCTCTTTATAACCTTCTCATAAACAGACGCAGAAGATGAAATGGGACTGAAGAAAAAACCATAAAAATATATAGAGAGATCAGAGAAATCTAAGTTACATAAGCACCTACTGAAGAAAAAGTAAACATGACGAGCTTTAAAAATGTTAAGCATTGAAGGCAACTACTTATCCTGTCAGCAGATTTATAAGGAAGTGAACCACCCTCCATGGAGCTCCTGTGTGATCTCTCACCAAATGCTTCACTATCTATGGAGTATAGAGGTAGCCACAAACTTAATTTACCACGTGCGTGAATTCTCAACTACAAGTCTACACAGCAGTGGAGGATGGCAAGGTGGATACTATGGACGACTTGCTCCATGCAATGCTCAAGCTTAGAAAGCAGAGCTCCTTGAGTTCGAAGTGGGAGCTGATGAGACAGGGAGGTATAAGGAATGTATTTATAGAGACCCACCTCTTGCTGCTAAGGAACTGACCACTACTCGAAAAGATGAGAGTCGTCTACAATTCCATATTCCTCGCTCATGGAGGACATCAAGCACCTCATTGACTACATTACAGCCCATATTGTGTGAAGGGAATGCTTTGATGCATGCGGATGGCTAGGAATAGCTTATGCAAGAAGTAGTTAACTGTTGTCTTCTTCCTTGTAACCAAAAAAAAAAAAGTACAAGTCTACACAGCAAAGCTCCAAAAGTAACTGCTCTAGTTCTTTTACGAGATCAAGAAACGCTTAATAAGTCAAGCAAGAGAATGCACTTGAATGATGAGCATATATGCATGCCTGTGAACATGTACACATGTTAGTTCTACCTCTATAATTATAATACCAGTATTTGTATTAAGATATATATTCAAGAGATTGTCATAATTAGCAGTTATATATATAAGGTTCGAGAAGTGAAATTTAGCTGCCTCAGGCACCAACACCCTTGTCCTTCTATGCCTTTAGTATTCCACAACAACCATCAGCAGTCACTTTATTTAACTTTTCCGATCCTTGTTAAACCCCATGTTTATCACAACCGAAATCTCCCAAACAATCTTTCCTATCATCATCCTACTACTGCTGGAATCTTCACTGGTCATTACATCCTCGAAGTCATAAATAAAATATATCTCTAAGATAATTATAACACCTGGATCTAGGCTTGTGACTACACTTATCATTAAATACATATCTCCTTCTTTGGCTTTACTTTTTTATTTTTTTATTTTTTTATTTTTTATCTCAGCTCTTCTTTGTCTTATCTAGCCCTTTTCGTTCCCCATCATCATGCTATTATAGCTACTAATAACTCCTTTTCTAAAAGCGTGACATCATGTCTAAATAGTTCATATGCTCTCCCAAAAGTGGTGCTAACAAACAGAAGATGTTTTGCTTTTCTTTTCAAACTTGCTCACAGGCTTCTCAGTACATAAGTGTTTAACAAGGAATTAGGAATTGGAAGACAATAGAGTATTTGGGGTTTTAAGACCGCTGTGTATTCATATTCTAGCATTATACACGTTTTAGAGTTACAACCTATATATAGGGTACAAGACCTAACCATAAATACAATATAAATAAGAAAAACACATCTTGCCAACGCATTGAACAACCGTGCCACCCACGCAGCCGTGCTGCAGCGATAGTCCTCCTTGCACAATACCCACAATCCGTACCCCCCGCGCGCCTAGAATCGAGTCATCCATTCTAACAATAAGATACATTCCCTTGTTGACAGATTTAGCTTGATGGGCAAGCAAATGAAGTGTGATTAAGGCCCACGTCATCTTCAAGTGATATAGACTTAACTCGGCAAGCTCCCAGGGCACCTCGCTTGGCTGGGTCCTAAGGCCTTTTGTTTGTTACAGGAATAAGGGCTTGTCTAGTAGTATGGTAAAAGGAGTTGGAGATGTTGCGGAGGAGAAGTTCAACTTTTGAGAAGTTGGGAAGCTACAATCTATCTTTTCCAACTTCTCAAAACTTGGTTTTTGAGTGGTGACACATTAGCAACACATAAGCTTCACATCAAATTAGTAAGCTTACAGAAAGTTACCCCAAACACTCAATTTGAACAAGTTGAAAGCATTTTTTTTATTTTCTTTCAAAAGCTCCACCAAACGTGTTCTGAAAATACAACCTCCATCTCTAGTGAGAGTCACTTTTGAACTTTGCAAGCAAATTCAGGTAGTCATCGGGTAGCCAAGTAACTCCAGTTGTGTGAGTCAATTTAGCCTAAACATGACATGCTGTAGGAAACAATAAAATACTCAAAAAGTGACACTCAATCTGGGACTCTGGTGTATCATTAAATAAGTCATAATGCATTTACCTATCGAACTCTGTTCAACACTGTTAGCTGCGCAAACACATAGAGCATAGAAATCTATGTTCAAGAAAACCAAGGGAGAAAATAGCAACATGTTACTCTCTACATTCCGCTCAAATAGTCCGCGTTTGAAAATCAAACATTTTAAGAATTAACAATTTAATATAAATTCTCTAAAATACCCTTGGTTTCAAGGATTAGAATTACTTTGCTGATTTTAATTTATACTCCCTCCGTTCCACCCAAAAAGTCCACGTTTGAAAAGTTTAATTATTAAGTGATATATTAGTGTCAATGAATTTGGTCATAATTACAAAAATACTTAAACACAACCAAGATGATTACAACACAACTGAAGGGTTAAGATAAAGATTATGACAATTGTAAGCATAATTTTTTAAAAGTGGATTTTTTAAGTGAAACATCTCAAAATAGTATAGCAGACTCTTTGCGTGGAACGGAGGGAGTATGTAATAAGGATAAATTTGGAAGCTCGCATAAACTTGACAAGCTTATTTTCGAAACAAGACTCTTTAAGTAGAACATCTCAAACTAAAAAATACGACTCTTTGAGAAGAACCAACTAGAAAATAGGACTCATTGAGCGGAACGGTAGTATTTAACAGAAAATAGCATAAACCCAATAGCATTTTGCAGTAAATCAGCACCCTTGAGTGAATGAAAAACCAAACAATTGACCATATCACAAACAAATGGATTTGACCATGTCCTAAAATTGACCAATAAACAGATAAACACCTAACAAATGCCCACACAAGCTCCATTTCAGTACAAGCAAGGACATTGTACGGAATCAAGAAAAGCTCAACAAACGAAAAATCAGGAAAATCAAAATAAACATATCATAAAAAGGGCATGTGTACCAGTAATCCTCTTGGAGAACTCTTGCCACCAGTCCAAGAGCGGGGGTTGGGAAGGGACCGAAGTATGAGGGGCATTATGGTCAACTTCTTTCTCTACTTTCTTCCTCCTCTTGAACCCTCTAATGGGTCCCATTGAAACCCAAAAATCAGTTGATTTGAAGTTAACACAACCAAGCTATGGTGGTGTTTGGTAAAGATGAATTGGAGCGGTTCGTTTTGATTTGGAGAGCATGCAAAGCAGTGATATAGAGAGAGAGACTTTGAGTTTAGTGTTGAAACTTGGAAGGCACCATATACGTTCTCAAAGTTTTCTTCTTTTTCTTTCTTATTATTTTTTCTTTTTCTTCTTTTTTGGCTTTTTTCAGAATTTTTTTTATTAAGATACGAAATTGTTAATGCACCATGTGCACTGGATTTATGAAGGGTGATTTTTTCAACTAAAATCTGAATTTCCATTTTTGTATTCTGATTTAATTTGTATCGCGGTATTATCTCGAGAAAATAGTACTCCCTCCGTCCCTAAATTATTGTCAGAATTGACCCGGCACACGGATTAAGAAAACTCAATTGACTTGATTATTAATATTGGAATAGTATTGAAAAAGTGTGTTGTTTTCTTTAATACCCATGTGTATGTGGCCCATAATTAAAGTAGGAAGAAAAAGTAAGGGTAAAATAGTAAAAGTAATGTTTTAAAAAGGAAAGTTTTAAACAAGATAATTATTTTGGGACGGACGAAAAAAAAAAGAAGATAATAATTTAGGGACGAAGGGAGTATTACTATGATCTTATGGTACCACGTAAGCATAATAACGTGGTACCACTAATGAGATTTTGGTAGACTGACAAAAAAAAGTTGAGAAAGATAAATATTAAAAAAGTGTAAGAATTGCATGTCACCACCAACCAATCAAGTAATTATTTGTACCATAAGTTGCAAATTCATTAATTTGTGATAGTATTACCGTGTCATCACAATAACATGGTTTCACGCTAGTTTTAAAATTTTCTGCGGTGTATCGTTAGGGTATCTTACACACAAGGACCTTTTTTCTTTCTTTCTTTTTTGTATTCTTATCTACAATACATACATATATATATATATATATATAATTTTTCCAAATAAACGAAAGAAAGTTGAGAAAGGTAAACGATTAAAAAAGTTTTAAAAAAAAATGCATGTCGCCACCAACCAATCAAATAATTATTAATATCATAAGTTACATAACATAATTCCACTATAATATTAAATATTTTCTGGTGATATTGAATATTTTTCCCATATATATCATAAGGGTATCTTATACACAGAAATTTTTTATTTTTATTTTTGGATTCTTACTTACAAATATCGTGATAAAATAGTATCACCGTGGTACCATATTTTCATACTAGTAAATTTTGTCAATGAAAGTTTTTGAGAAAAGTACATATTAACAAAGTTTAAAAAGTTTATGCCACCACCAACCAATTAAATATTCCATCTGTTCCTAAATAATCTTCTTGTTTAACTGGGTACATAGTGTAAGAAAAACAGATTTACTCTATTATAAATATTGGTAGAATATATAGTTATTATTTAAAGTCTTTGTGCATGTGGCCATAACTAAAGCAGAATGAAAAAGTAAGGATAAAGTGATAAAAGTATTTTCCTAAAGAGAAAAATTTAAAAACAATATAATTTTTTTTGGAACGAATAAAAAAAAAAACAGAACAATAATTTAGAAACGGTGAGAGTAATTATTCGTATCATAAGTTGTAATCTCACTAAAACGTGGTAGTAGTACCACATACGTGATCAATAACATAGTTCCACGATAGTATTAAATACTTTCTGGTGGTATTGAATGTTTTCTCATATATATCACCAGGGTATCATACAAAGAACGTTTTTTTTTTTTCTGTATTTCTACTTACAGAAAATATTATATATATATTATATCGTAAAAACTTAGAAAATACTGTTTTACGGATTTTTTTTTTGTAAGATGAAATTTCTAACTCGATTTTTTTTGTAAGATGAAATTTCTAACTCGACCCACCAAAAAATATTATATATATATATATTATATACGGTAAAAACTTAGAAAATACTGTCTTACGAATTTTTTTTTTGTAAGATGAAATTTCTAACTCGACCCACTGTGTGTTAGTGGGCTGAGCTGTGAAAGAATGGGGTTTCGTTTTACGAATTAAAATACGTAAGACGATCTCAAAGAAGACCTACTCACTCTCTCTCTCTCTCTTTCTCTCCATGTGTAAGTGTAATATGGAGCCCTAAAAATGTAATAAACGAGCAATACTCTTTTGGGACCATCATAACCTATTAAGTTATGTTGGGTGATAACGTGTTGCCCTACAATGATCCATTCTTTGGACTATAGGTTTGGGCAATGAGTATTTACACGTAGATCATTTAGTGAAAAATGATTTAGGAATGGAGGGAGTATTAGCGATTGCAATTATAAAATTTGTTAAAAACTTGACACCAAGTATATTTTATTTGTTTTTAGAATCATAAAACTAATTGATGTGCATATTCTGGACCTGTTAAATTGTATAGACCGCACTCTAACAAATGGGCCCGAAATGAATAGAGGTCCGGTCCACGCGAGTATATATAGCCACCTCCTCTCTCAGTCCAAAGTATGTCTCACTTGCCTTAGCAAATATATCCTGCTTTTCATATAGCCTTGAGACTAACGAACACGCCGGAGGGCTTTGGCGGGGAACCCTCCCTGCACCTCTCACGGTGTATTTTTTGCAGACAATACATGTCAAATATCCTACATCTGCGATACGGTGACGATCTATTCGGCACCCCCGGTGCCCCTGATTTTTATGTATCATTGGTTGGTTCCGTTGCCGAAAAACGATACTACGGCCAGATTGAGATATGGAAGGATACTATAGTGATTTGCATTTACAGAACATGGAAATAAAAAGGATCTTCTTTACTACTTGTTAAATCATGCATGTGTGTAAACGAAATCACGCCAAGAATTGATGATTGGACAGAAAAGTGGTGTGCCCACAAGGCTGTCCAACGAGAATCTATTAGTAGGGGAAGAAATCCAAGAATGGGTGACAAGTTCAACTCTACTTTTCTTTTGCCCGCAACAAATCTTCACGAACAATTAAGCACCACAGAACACGAGGGAAGATATGTAGTTGAATTGCAAAGTAGACGGGTCACACATTCCACTATGCCGAGATCTAAGGTATAAGTGGCGGTTGATTGCTCTCCCTGGGTAGATGTGGGTATACATGTATTGTAATACCCCGACCCAACTTCATTTCTGGTTCACTCGTAATCTCTCGATATTGACCTTAAAACCCTCGAATGGTGAGGTGTCATGCTTGTTAGGTGTGACGTGTTGAATTGAGAACCGTATTTGACACGTCGTTAATCTACGTTGTGTCGTGCGTTGTTTCCGTATTCGTTCAAGGCTATTCTCGACCTTGATTAACATCCGTATACGATGTTCATCTCCCCATCTCATTGACCTAATCTTGGTTTAGACGCCTTTACGATTGATGATCATATTGATCTCGTTATTCCGACGCCGAGTCATTTCGAGTGTTTCGTGTGCCCCGATTTGTGCTCAAATCTTTATATGATTGATTGCGTGAGCATTATGTTGAACTTCTAGCGTTGTTTCCGGACCTTTCGGGAACCTTTCTTGAGTGTTTCGACCTTCCCATAGACTTAGAATCACTTTGGGATCATTTAGAATCATTTCAGGAGCGTTTCGGAGCATTTTCGGAGAGTTCGGAGAAGCTGGGAACAAATCGATTGCCCTGGGAGATAAAAGCGATCGCTATGTGTCCGTAAGGCAAAAAGATTGCCCTGGAGAGATCAAAGCGATCGCTCGTGTCCGAGGCAAAGCGATCGCCCGGGATAGGCGAGCGATCGCCCGCCTCAACTCGCGTCCGGCTGCGTTCTTTCTCGGTTTTAAACATTTTTAAGTGGTTTAAAATGCTCAAACAAGCCCGGGATTGGACCAAACACTTACCCATGGTATTAATAACATAACCCAACCCATTTTCCATCATTATTTCTTCCCCCGAAACCAAATTTTAGAGAAAGAGCAAGAAGAAAGAGAGAGGAGAGAGAGAAGAGAAAGAATTTGCGATATCTTGAGCTCCGTTGGTCGGATCGACGATCCGTCTTCGCCGTAGCGTAGAGGGTGACGAGGAGCACATTTTAACCAAAAGGATCGTCTGATCTATTGAGGAATCACTACCCCACCTCATCTCCCACATTTTAGAGATAGAAAGTGAAGTTTTAAGAAAGAGAAAGCTTGATTCGGACTTGGATCGAGCTTAGGATCGACGATTGGACTCTGTAGCGGCGTAGAGTTCGCGGAGGAGTACATTTTCACCTGAGTCCCCTTGGATTTCGTGGACGATTTGCTTTATGTAGTAAGTTACTAATTTCCTTCTTAGATTTTGAGCATCGTAGTGTAATATCGTGATGATTACATGTTATGCATGTTGTATATGAACTCCCTACATGTTATACTTGTTCAAGATGAATTGTTAGCATGGTTATTTGTTGGGTATTGATGTATTGTTGATAGTTTTGTGGTCTCCAAATATTAGAGACTTGTGGAGTTCATTCTTGTTGTTATTGTTGTAGTTGTAGTCTCCAAGTAGTAGAGAATCGTTGGGGTGATGTTATTATTGTCATCGTTATTGTTGACGTCTTTAAGAGTATAAACACCTCGAGGGTTATCGTGATCGTTGTAGTCATTATTCTTAGACCTCGATAATATTGAATTATTGGGGGTATTTATTATTTATAAACTCGCGTTGAACTTGCGAGATTGATATGAGTACGACTTTCGGTACATTGAGCATCGTGATTGAGAGGGTGTGTAGGGTTGATGCTACGACTTGTCCCGACGTTTTGAATATTCGTAAGACTCGAGCGCAATCGTTAGGATATTGTGAATTGTATATAGCCGTATGGACTAAACTCTAGTCGTGACCGACTCTAGTGGAGTCGAATGGGACGTTAAGAATATACGTCGTGTAATGAGTTAATGAGTGGTATATATATATGTATTGGTAGTATTTAATCTCCTACGATGTGGGATGACGAGTTGATGAGATCTTGATCGAATGAACTTGAGCTAGGTTAACTTAGTCAACGTTGTTGATTTTATGACTACTTGAATTGGGTTGGATGATTATATATACATCTTACGTCTAAGCTTTGATTTATTATTAAAAGATACTCGTGACTTCATATAAGTTACCAATGAGTTGTGTACGATCATGTGTGACGACGTTGGGAATGACTTAGTCACCACACATTGAGTGACGTGTTTATTATGAGTTAAGGTTTTGAGATACCCCAGCTTATCACCCAATAAAGGTGCGGAACTAGTGTTGAGTTGCTACGAACGTATTATGTAGTGAGTTTGGAATGTAATAGATTATGAGGCATATTATTAGATTGTATTATGTGGTTATAGGATACCGTAGAGATCCTAAGTTTAGAATATCCATTATGTATGGATTATGATTGTAAGTACAAGAAGACTTACACATGTTGTGATTATAAAGTCTAGCATTCGCGGACTTAAATGGTTTGGTGTATGTGTGGTTGTTCTAGTAAGCAATAGGACAATCATCCTACTTTGATGATTGATTGTGTGTTTAGTAATTACAAGCACATCATGTTGATTTGGTATGTGATTCAATAGAACACATTATTGTTTGATTTCGATGAGTTGTGATTCAATAGAACACATCATGATTTGATTTATTAAGTTGTGATTCAATAGAATACACTTTGATTAGTTTAGCATGAGTAAACATCTACTTGTGCATTGCATCGAGTCCAGCTGGCATATGTGCATTGGAGGTGTATTGACGCTCAGTTATTGTGGGAGCAGGGGCTTCGTAATAACCAAAGGCCAATACACTGGGCCTCTCCCTACCGTTGGCCACGGTATGGGTTTTCTCTAGCCCCACAGTTGAACGGAATAAACGGCGACTGTGCATTGTCGACATTGTTTTGTATGCATTGGGATACGGATACCGGTCCCTTGTGATACCTATAAGTGGCTAGAGCTGTATTGTCTCGGGTCGTAAGGGATCGAGCGATACGTAGACGTGGATACAGAAAATGGTCCACAACGGGTACTTGTAGATCGTGCTTGACGCGGTCGGGTACATTATTTGTTGGGTACTTATAGATTGTGCTTGACGCGATTGGGTACATATATTTATTTTGGGATACGAGCACCAGTCCCTTTGTAATTTGTGTACGGCAACAGCAGAACAATCATTTATTTCTTCGTTGGTCGATATTGGGAAATGTGTCCAATCGTGGCACGCTTGTTTATTATGGTTCTCTCAAGCGAAGCACGTGAATCTATTATTATTATTTTTATCTTGTTGGGTAGCAGTAGAGGCATCCTTTATAGTTCTGTGGAGCGGTAGTACGATCGTTTACTATAGCTTCATGGAGCAATAAGGTCGGAAGTGTTTCAAGGGATTTCAGAGGTGTACCTCGAATCCACCGTATCCACCTTTATGTGTTTACTTTACGCTTTAAGTGCTTCCTATACGAAGGAATGTTGGTCGTGGTTTTCAACCAGTGCATGACGGTTGGCGGCTACTGAGCCTCTCGTGAATATAGGGTTGGTTGTCTTATGTGCTACAACCTGTTTATTATCCTGCTATATTAATGTGCATAATGCCATACCATATTGTTACATTAGTAACTTACTGGGTTTTCGACTCATCCCTTCCATATTTATTTTCCTTAGTTTGCAAGATTTGAGTTCCAGCGCAGTGAGGCTTTGGTTCAAAGTTGTACTTAGGTTATTAGTTTATTTTTATCTCGTATCCTGTGAGATCGAGCTAAGTTATGTAAACTTAGTATGTCGGGTAGAGATACTTGTATTTTGTGCCGACTTGTGGGGTCGTACCGGTTATACTATTTTACATATTCAGTTTTGTTAGTGGGTGTGGCCTTGTGCCCGTTGGTATTTTATTTATGGTTTTCCCGAGCGTTTTGACTCGTGGATTGTAGTTGTTGTTGTTCTCCGGCGCTTGTTTAGCCGTGGAGGTTTTTGTAGTTGTGGTATTATATTATTCGAGCTTTAAAACTCAAGTTCATTTAGTTATTCCACTGCTTGTTTTTGGTTTTGAGCTTTTGTGGCTCGCTTTATTTAGCTCTTTCAGTTGTTCTTCTTCGGTTTGGCGCTCCGAGTTGGGGTTCAACATCGAATCTCAGACTCGGTCGTCACATGCATTTCGGTTAAATCTTCAATCGAGTAGGGACAAAGAAAGAGATCACAATCCCATTTTTTCTGCCATATACGTGCCATATTTAAAATTGCAAACAAGCTCATATCACAGCTCTCATTGGTGAGGCGAGCCCGCAATCCAAAGATGACCGGGACAAAATCCAAACTGAGCTGTGTTTTGGTCGAATAAGATGAGCCCAGAATCAAAGTATAACACCACAGGTGGATCCGCTCTCCCCAAACGATGCCGAACGGCCAAGAATCATGGCACAGCATCACGGGAGCTGGGTAAAAGGCGGTGAGTGCAGAACAAAAATTGAGCACTACCCGCGACTTTGTCTCTCTAAGGTGATCACTGGTGGGCTAGAATCGCCATCGTATGTGCACAAATACACCCACACGCGCCTCCAGAATTTGTCAGTCTACACCGCCGGCCACGCTCCGGGAGGAGAGGAATCCTGATGCGCCTATCAATCGTTGCTCACGCACCCATATATTCACTGCATTCATGCTGTTGGAGACGCATTTTAGCCCATTAATTAATAGTTACGAACAAACACGTCTTCCTCCACTAAATGCGGCAGTTACGCACGTCCTAGTATTGGCAGTTACAAATGTCTCCCCTTAGCTGTTCGACAGCTACAAAAGGGCTTTCATTGCTAGTCAGTTACAAACAGATCACTGCACTACAAGAAGTTATAACATGGCCCATTTAGTGCAGAGTAGTTACATCTTGGTCCCTTGACTAATGAGAAGTTATAGCTTGACCCTTTAACGAAGAACAGTTGCCAATGGACCCCTCTACTATCAGTCAAGCTCCGTTAAGTAACGGTTAAATCAAACGAGCCTCGCCGCTCAAGTGTTACTCACGGCCAAGTAGATTTGATCATCCCACTCGAGCGTTACTCGCGGTTGAGTAGTACCCCGCGCCTTCCTGCGCTTATCTTTCCCGCTCGAGTGTTGCTCGTGGCTGAGTAGATTTTATCTTCCCCTCTCGAGCGTTACTCGCAGCCGAGTAGATTTTATCCTCCCCGTTCGAGCGTTGCTCGCGGCCGAGTAGATTATATCCTCCCCCCTCGAGGGTTGCTCGCGACCGAGTAGATTATATCCTCCCTGCTCGAGCGTTACTTGCGGCCGAGTAGATTATATCCTCCCTGCTTGAGCGCTGCTCGCGGCTGAGTAGATTACATCCTCCCCGCTCGAGTGTAACTCGCGGTTGAGTAGATTACATCGTCCCCGCTCGGGTGTAACAGGTTGAGGTCCTTCGCAGGTCGAGGCCAAAAATGAACCTCGCAGTTCGAGGTCAAAAACGAACCTCGTAGGTCGAGGTCCCTCCCAGGTCTAGCTGATTTCCTTAATTAATGTTTGAGGTCATGTGTTGCTCGAGTGACGAGCACATGACTTAGTTAATTTCAAGGATTATTGTTATGCTGTCAGGTCGAGTTGATTCCTTAATTAATGTTTGAAGTCATGTGTTGCTCGAGTGACGAGCACATGACTTAGTTAATTTTAAGGATTATTGTTAAGCTCTCAGGTCGAGTTGATTCCTTAATTAATGTTTGAGGTTATATGTTGCTCGAGTGACGAGCACATGGCTAAGTTAATTTCAAGGATCATTGTTATGCTCCTAGGTTGAGTTGATTCCTTAATTAATGTTTGAGGTCATTGGACTACTCGTAGGTCGAGCTCATTTAGTTAATTTCATGGTTATTATTATGCTCGCGGCCAAGTAGATGCATCTTGGCAGGTCCAAGGTGAACACGAGCAAATAGTACTCCTCACTCTCGAGGAATAAGGAGTGAGGGGCTTCTGATATGCATATTCTGGACCTGCTAAATTGTATGGGCCGCACTCCAGTAAATGGGCTTGAAATGAATAGAGGCCCAGTTCACGCGAGTATATATAGCCACCTCCGCTCTTAGTCCAAGGTATGTCTCACTTGGCTTAGCAAATATATCATGTTTTTCATATATAGACATGCCCAAACGGTTCGGAACCGGCGGTTCGAACCGGAACCGAACCGCCCAAAAAACCGCATAAACCGGAACCGTGAGGAACTGGAACCGTCCCTGAACCGGAACCGTCGGTTACACGGTTTGGTTTCGGTTTCCAATTTTTCAAAACCGTGAACCGCCGGTTCGAAACCGTGAAAAATCGCCAAAATTTAAATTTTTAATTTTGAAATTGCCTTGTTTACTCTATAATTTCAAAAATAAAAAGTTTACAAAGCTTCAAAAATTCAAAAAATGCCTTGTACAAAGTTTTAAGATGAATTTTTTTTTTTAAAAAATTATAAAAAATATTAAAAAAAATTAAAAATTACGGTTTGGAACCGGAACCGTAACCGTGATTTGTCGGTTCGGTTACGGTTTGTTGTCTGGCGGTTTTTGGAACCGGCGGTTCGAACCGTTTGGGCATGTCTATTCATATAGCCTTGAGACTGATGAACACGTTGGAGGGCTTTGGCGGGGAGTCCTCCCTGCCCCTCTAACGGTAGCAGGTCCGAGGTGAATACGAGCAAATAGTACTCCTCACCCTCGAGGTGAATCTCGAGAAATAATGATTGGGGGGCTTCTGATGTGCATATTCTAGACCTGCTAGATTGTATGGGTCGCACTCCAGCAAATAGGCCCGAAATGAATAGAGGCCCGATCCACGCGAGTATATATAGTCACCTCGTCTCTCAGTACAAAGTATGTCTCACTTGGCTTAGCAAATATATCCTGCTTTTCATATAGCCTTTGAGACTGACGAACACGCCGGAGGGCTTTGGCGGAGAATCCTCCCTGCCCCTCTCACGGTATCTTTTTTGCAGACAATACATGTCAGATATCCTACATCCGCAATACGACGATGATCTATTCCCGGTGCCCCTGATTTTTATGTATCATCACTAATAAATATAATGAATCGGGTTATTTTTACAAGATCATCAACAAGTGTCTAAAAGACATTCAATTTATATACTAACATTTTAGTAATAGAGTGAAAATCATCAAAAATATTGAAAGTGATACTTAAAGTTGATTATTTACAAGTAAATTTGGTTTGTTTTTATAGTTAATTGTGATATATTTGTTTCTTGTTCTACTATTTTTTTTTCCGATGCAATAATACGTTGTTTCTCAGTATTGTTTTTTAAAAGATAATGTAGATTTGAAAAAATAAAAAGAATTTTTCTTTTCCCATAATAGAAGTCTACACTACTCCAAAACAAATCACTCTCTCCATCTCAAATTAATTCTCTTATTCTTTAGAGAATTAATTTTGAAATTATTTTTATAACAACGTACATAGACATTAGAAACGTACATAGACATCAAAGTTGACAAATACCGACTTTACTAATTTTATTAAAAATAAATAAATAATTAATTTACAACAAATTTTTTTAAAAAAAAAAACTAAATATTTATTTGAAGTTGGAAAGGAGTAATAACATTAACGAAGTGAGGGTAATGCTATAGCAACACAAAAGCATCTTATCATTTCCTTTCATCAAAAGTCCACTCCTGTTCACTTCTCATTGCCACACCTTTGACCGAAACCCTTCCACAACTTATCAACTGCATCAACACTTTGGAAGCTTTCATCCTCCCACTCGGATTCCGACCATCCGCCGTCCGATCACGAATCTCCCCAGACCGATCGACGTCTCTCAACCCACTCACACCGTCCGAGCCATCTTCGCTGGAATTCAATTGCGGTGGAGATACCATCTCCTCTCTATTCAGCTCCAAGCTCTGGCCTACGTTTTCCTTCTTCCTCTCAACTCTAACGCTCCTCCTCCGTTTCTCCTCCGTCGTCTGCGTCCCCGCGTCGGCGGCGAACTTCGCGGCGAACTCTCTGCTCGATTCGCACTTGTAGACTATGTACTCTTGTGGATTATCGAATGAGCTCCACGACTGATTTCGTCTCCGGATTACCGTCGAAGAATTACAATCGTCGCCGGAGGATGTATTTGTCTCCGGCGGAGTTTGCGTTGAATTTGTTTCGTACGATCTGAGGTCCGGTGAGGTTTGAAGAAGTTTTGTTCCTTTGAGAATGTAATCATGGCTGTTCGTTGGATGAATCAAGTCGTCTTCCGATACGTCGTGCCACACGTATCCGTTTTTGTAGCTCCTGAAATTGAAATGATTCAGTGAGAAAACAAAAGAGATGTTTGAGATAGAGAAAGGCAGCAGAAATTGGGGATTCCAAACACCTGTTTGGTTGCTAAGAAAAAGTTTGTAATAAACAAATGAATCTAGAACCTTAATTAATTTGGTACTAGCTAGTTCATTTTCTTCAAATTTTAAAACAATTTCAATAGAAACTCAATGAAAAATAGGTCAAATTTGCACCAACTGAACTCTCGAATCCACATGCAAAACTTGAATTCATGCTCTAAAATACACTATAGGCTGTGTTGAATGTCAGAAATCTCGTCCGTGAAAATAGTTTCCCAAAAAACGCAGTAAAGTAAGGTAAAGGAAAATGAAACTATTAATTACTACTAGAAAGTTAATTTCCGGTATATGTTTGGTTATAGCATAAAAATTACGAGAAATCGTAGTTTTATACTTTCTCGTACGTTAAATCTTATAGGATGCAATTTGTGGAAATTTCCTGCAAAAAATTGTTTGTTTTGGCGGAAGGTTACCAAGTTTCGCATCAACAAAGCAAAGCATAAAATGCTGAAAAACTATATATTAATTTTCCTCATATTCAAAAGCAACCTAATACTGAAATTATATGTCAAACTTGATTAGTTAAAATATTTCCTCAATCATTGTTTGTCTCAGTCAGAGACATTCCTCTTTCTTTGTTTTTCCAGTGGCGAAACAGAAAATTTTACAAGTATATATAGAATACCGTTTGGAAGACCACGAGTACATGTTGGCCATTCCTTTGCCACGATGCAAGTTCAAGCTGTTCATCACATCTGTGAAATCAACACAGAATCATCTGAAAGAAGTGACAGAAGGTTTGAATGCCCAAGATGACAAATTTGTATTCACAGTATGACAGTATATATACAAGATCTATTGAGGGATACATGAATGTATATAAGGAATACATATAGCCTGTGCTTTGACCGGCTGTTCCTAGGAGTCTAAATGAACTGTCTCTGTATGTTGGCTTTCACCCCCCTTCAAGCGAGACGGAGGAAACCGAAGACGCAGCTTGGCGCTAATGTACTCGAACCGAGGTCGACTAAGGCCTTTAGTAAAAAGGTCTGCTAGTTGATCAGATGTTGAGACATAAGCGAGACGTAGTGACTTTTGTTGAACAAGTTCTCGAACAAAGTGATAGTCAATTTCGATGTGCCGGGTTCGAGCATGGAACACAGGATTACGGGCCATTTGAAGTGCCGAGAGGTTATCACAAAATAGAGATGGAGGCTGATAGAGAGGGATATCGAGCTCGCGAAACAGAAAGGAAAACCACCGAACTTCGGCTGCTGTAGTGGCGAGAGCACGGTATTCTGCCTCGCTGCTGGAACGGGAAACAGTGGTCTGTTTCTTAGCTGACCAAGAGATGAGGTTGGAGCCAATAAAAATGCATGAGCCAGTGGTCGAGCGACGGTCATCAGGGTCCCCAGCCCAGTCAGCATCGGAGTATGCCCAAATGCCAAAATTTGGTGATTTTTGAAATAACAGCCCCTTATCGAGAGATCCTTTGACGTAGCGGAGAATGCGTTTTGCTGCTTGGAGATGAGTGGTCCGAGGTTGGTGCATAAACTGGCAGATCTGATTAACGGCAAAGGTGATGTCTGGTCTAGTGAGAGTTAAGTATTGGAGTCCACCGACCATACTGCGATAGGTGGAAGGATCCAGAAGAGAATCTCCTGAATAAAGTGAGAGACGGGTTTGGGGTGCAATTGGTGTAGAGCACGGTTTACAAGTACTCATATTGAAGCGAGTGAGTAAGTCAATAGCATATTGTGTTTGATTGAGATGAAGAGTAGAAGCTGTACGTGTAGTAGCAATACCAAGGAAATAGCCTAAGTTCCCAAGCTGTCGACTATCAAATGTGGAGCATAGCCGATCAATGAAGTCAGACATAGCGGATGGAGAAGAACCAGTGATAATCAAGTCATCAACGTAGACGAGAATAACCATGGTTGAAGACCCGGTATCTTTGTATAAACGGGAGGGTGTCGGGCGGCGGTGAGAAGAACCCGTGTTGAAGAAGAAACTCGAGAGCGATGAAACCAGGCCCGGGGAGATTGTTTGAGGCCATATAGTGCACGATGGAGACGACACACATGAGTTGGATGAGTTGGGTCAACATAACCGGGAGGCTGCTCCATATATACTTCCTCTGAAATAAAGCCATTCAAGAAGGCATTGCGCACGTCAAGTTGCTTGATAGGCCAAGCACGAGAGTGAGCAATTGAAAGAACAGTCCGAATGGTTGCAAGTTTGACTACGGGACTAAAGGTTTCATCGTAGTCCAACCCCTCTTGTTGATTGAATCCCTTTGCAACGAGCCGTGCTTTGTATCTATCAATGGAGCCATTTGATTTCCGTTTGATCCGATAGACCCAGCGACAACCGACCACGTTCATGGTAGGAGATGGAGGAACAAGGGTCCACGTATTGTTTTTCTGCAAAGCTGAAAATTCTTCTTGCATAGCAGTCTGCCAATGAGGAAAGTTGGAGGCTTGTTTGTAGGTGGAGGGCTCAAAACTGGGAGAATCTATGGTTGTGGCAGAATATGCATGGGGGAGTGGATGACGGTTTGGGCCATATACAAGCTGGTTAACGCTGCGATAGCGAAGAGGAGGAGAAGAAGTAGAGGAGGTGTCCTGTGACGAGTCTGTTTGTGTGCTGGAAGAGAGATCTGGATTGATGTTTAGGGGAATCGGTGTGATAGGAGGTCTGGTGGGTCTTGTTTGACGGGCTAAGGGAGGAGGTGTTGATGTAATTTGCTGGTTTGGATTTGGTGACGAGGGAATTGTTGGAGGAGCTAAGGATGGAGTTGTTTGGCTGTTGGATGGTTGGTGGAGAGAGGGCACGAGCGGGCTGTCTAATGGTGGGTGTATACTTACTGGGTCAGGTTGCAGCATGGCAGGAGCCACGGAGCTTGATTGATGCAGAGAAGGAGTGGTCCTGTCAACAGCAAATGGAAAACAATTCTCATCAAACAGAGCATGTCTTGTGATGTAAATTCTGCCTGTGGTTCGATCATAACAGCGGTAACCTTTACGATTTTGATCGTAGCCAACGAAGACACAGTGTATAGATTTTGGTTGTAGCTTGTGTTTGTTGTAAGGGACCACATATGGAAAAACTGAGCAACCAAATGTTTTAAGGAATCGATAATCTGGAGTACGATGAAAAAGTTTTTCGTGGGGTGAAATGAAATCGAGTTGTTTCATTGGTAATCGATTGATTAAGAAAACAGCTGTATTGAAAGATTCTAACCAAAAGAACATAGGAAGATTGGCTTGTGCTAGGAGACACAAGCCCATTTCTTCGATATGTCGATGTTTTCGTTCAACGACACCGTTTTGTTGTGGTGTATGTGGACAAGTCAATTGGTGTTTAATGCCATGATTAGAGAGAAATTGTCGAAAAGCATTGCTGGTGAACTCGCCACCGCCATCCGTTTGCACAGTTTTGACAGTGTGAATTGCTTCTATTCGACGTGAGAGTTGATTCTCAATTTCTATTTTAAATTTGGCAAAAACAGTGACTACATCAGACTTGTGAGCTAAAGGGAATATCCAGGTGAAACGAGAAAAATCATCTACGATCGAGAAGTAATAACGAAAATGATTTAACGAAGCAACTGGGGAAGGCCCCCAAACGTCCAAATGTAGTAAAGCAAGAGGTTGAATTGATTTGAAAGAACGTAATACAAATGGTAACCTGTGTGCTTTTCCAAGAGGACATGTCTGACAAAACTTATTAGGACTAATACGACCATGAACAGGTATGTGAAATTTGCGATGCAACACTTGTAAAATTTGGGAGGAAGGATGCCCTAATCTTGAGTGCCAGACATCTTGGTTTGTCCGTTCTCCGATAAGAGCGAGTGGGCTGTGTCGAGTAGAAGAATCAAAGGCCAGATGATAGAGACCGCCAGAATTATGTCCAGAAAGAAGGGTCTTCTTGGTGTGGAGGTCCTTCACACGAAAACTAGATGCATCAAACTCAAAATAGCAGTTGTTATCGTGAGAAAAGCGACGAATTGAGAGTAATGATTTATGAGCAGTGGGAACATAGAGGATATTTTTTAAAAAAAATTGTTTGTTACCGGAAGAGAACGAAGAAGAACCAATGTGAGATATGGGCATTTGAGAACCATTGCCTACAGTTACTGAGTCAGGGCCATTATATGGGGTAGTGTACTGCAGAGATGAAGGCTCAGGGGTGATGTGGTGGGTTGCGCCGGAGTCTAGGCACCAATTTGGGTTTGGATGTGGAGAATAGGATGCAGTATATGCTGTATTGTGGCGGTTGTAGCATGTATCTGCAGCATGTCCATGTCGGTGACATATCTGACAAGGGTGGGATGTGTCTATGTGTGATGGAAAAGCTGGAGGCTGATAAGGTGGGTTAGGCAAAATACCTCTGCCGCCATTGGAACGTCCACGGCCACGTCCCCTGCCACGACCACGATGGTTACCTCTGCCCCTAGAATAATAGTTACGGTAGGTGTAGTTTTGGGACTGTTGGGGGTTGGTTTGCTGTTGGGTATTGGTTTGCTGTTGGGAGTTGGTTCTGTTGGCTATAAGGGCTGTACCAAGACCTATATCAAGTGAGGAAAATCTGGTTTGAAGAGTTTCTTCATGTAAGAGGCGATCTGAAAATTCATCGAAGGTGGGTGCTGGGTGTTGATTATAAGAGGTTAAGAATTCTTTATAATCGTGTCCCAAACCATGGAGGGCTCGTTCGATGAGATCGTCATCAGAAATAACGACACCGGCTATGGCTAAGGAGTTGGAAATTGTGGTGGCACGGAGGAGATAGTCGGAGATTGAGAGACCGGGTTCGCGTTTGAGATTGTATAGTTTTTCTTTTAAATTTCGGACGTGAGCTGCTGAGGTAGCTCCAAATTTCTTTGAGATAATGTCCCAGGCAATTGGTGCAATTTTGACAGAGGCAAGATAGGACTGGATTGGAGGAGTGACAGAAGAACGCATCCAAGCGACAACAAGACTGGTAGCTTCCAGCCATTTGAGATATGCCGGGTTATTAGTTTCCTTGTCCTCAAGTTTTTCATTTGGTGGGTTGTTATCAGTGAGAACATGTTCTAAGGAGAATGTTCGGAGAACAGAAAGAAATTGGGCAGACCAATTCAAGTAATTTTCTTGGGTTAAGAGACAGTTGGCCATGAGAGATTGAGGGTTAAAGAAAACTGGTAGAGAGTAACCATTACTAGATGAAGATGGGTTTGAGGAGTTTGGAGTATCGTTCAAGGCGTGAGCCATGTTTGGCTCTGATACCATGAAAGAAGTGACAGAAGGTTTGAATGCCCAAGATGACAAATTTGTATTCACAGTATGACAGTATATATACAAGATCTATTGAGGGATACATGAATGTATATAAGGAATACATATAGCCTGTGCTTTGACCGGCTGTTCCTAGGAGTCTAAATGAACTGTCTCTGTATGTTGGCTTTCATCATCATCATCATCCATGCATCATTGACATAGTAATTGGCTAGAATTAGAGGGTATTTGGGAGCCGCATGAGTACTTCTGAGTCAAAAAAGAAAATAAAATGAAATTGACCTATAAAGCTCGGAGCTAGAGATCAAAATTAATAAGCAGAACTAGCTCAAATTTCAATTTGAAATGATTTCCTCCCATTTACGGGATTGGATCATAGTAAATAAAGAGTATAAGATTTCTCACCTCTGAGATAGAGACCTTGTGAAGAAGGGAGAGTAACTTCAATGAGATGAGGATGCTCGAGGTGGCCATTTCGAGATAGGTAATAAAGAACTGCAACTTTTTTCGGCGGTGGCGGCGTCGTCGTCGTCTTTGATTTGGGCTCGATCCAAACTCGAGTTCTGTCAGGACTAGTGATCTCCCTGACATTAGTCTTTGATTTGGGCTCGATCCAAACTCGCGTTCTATCAGGACTAGTGATCTCCCGGACATTGTTCCATTTCTTTGGGATCAAAAGATCTGTGCTCACTCTTGGATTTGCCGCCATCATATATAGAGAATTCTTAGTGCTAGCTAGCTTTAGAAGAAACTGGTGCTTCTAGTTCTATATATACATACACCTACTAGTGCACGTGTGTGTGCTTGTGAGGATTGAAGAAGAGGAGGGGACAATGAACTTGGGGAAAGAGGAGGGACGGTGGCGGGTAAATTTAGTTAGTTAATTAGGAAGGGGGAAACATTCTTAGACAAACTGCTTACCAACAAAGCCTTAATTTGTTCTATTCTTCCCAAAATCCGGTATATTAGTTGACCTTTTTAAGCCTTTCAACTTTCAAGTCTTCGGAAACTAGACTATCTAGCAAGTTAAATACGTACTCCTTATTTATATATAATTCAAAAGCACATGATTACAAGTAATAAAGTAAGAGGATATTTCATGGTCCCGATCACTACGTCTCATGTGTACGTGATGCAGCACTACGCGGTACATTGTAGTGTCAGAGTGGTACAAAATAAACTTGACTTTTTAAATCACTTTGACATTTTAGTGTTCCGTTATTGGACGTGATAAATCATGTAGGTATGTCAGGTTGTGTTCCAGGACCATTGAATATTTTCTCTAATAAAGCCGTAGAGGGAGCAAAACCACTTGAATTCTTTTTTTCGTTTTCTTTTTCGTCCTAAGGGACGTGGAAACAAAATTACTTGAATTCGACTCGAAATGAGCATGACAAATTTAGGCTTGACTTGAGTCCATTAAAAAGGGAGCTAAATTCAAACTAACAATTAGGCTTTTTTTTTTTTTTTTAAAAAAAATCATGTAAAATCTGAACATGATGAACTCGGCACGATAGATTTAGGAGCCTTTTAACCGTATCTTAAATTGGGGATCGGCTAAAAAGGCCTGACTTGGGTCGCAAGACTGGAGGGTTGAGAAAACTCTCCCTAGACCATTATAAAATAAATGGTAAACACGTATTTGGTATAATTAACCAGTGATTTTTTCGAATAATATTACAACTGTTTGTTTACGCAAATAAATCGTCAATCTATTACCTCTGAAACGAGACTATATAGAAAGTAAAGAGTATATATAGAAACTTCGACAGCACTCCAAGAAGATTACAAGTAATAGTGCTCTAAATTTTAAAATTAGGAATCTCTTTTATCGAAGATATGCATGAACCCACCCACTTATATTCTAAAATTTTATATACACACAAAAAAAGAATAATTCGTGAAAGAAAAATAATACTTGTAGGAGTATTTCTTGTTTGATTTTATAGTAGTACGTGGAGTATAATTTTAACCGTCCTATAAGATAAAAGGTCAATTACTTTCACATATTGCTCCAATGTTGACTAGCACAGTTTTTTTCTTAATTTCTTTATTGTGTGACGTCATTTTCCTCATCTCCAATCTGGCTCAATAAGGCTGTTCTATGGGACAATCAAGTAGTCCAAAGCCGAAGGCTAGTCCGCCCCCGTAAGGCCGGTTCCAAGCCCTTATATGATAAAAGTTATCTGTGCCAATCAACAAAAACAGCCAATCCTCCAATAGGAAAGGGAGAAATTAAGAAGAATAAGAACAAGAGCAATAAGAAAAAGATAAATTGTTTATTAGCTTTGAAGTAAGAATGAAGAGATTTCGAATACTGTTACAGATTAATTGTAATTACGTTTTTAGAGTTGCCGCATTTGAAGTAAACATCTCTTCTACGTATCTAAATGTGATCCATTTCAGTTGATTTCATAGTTGCACTTGGTGTAATTATAACTAATAGTTGGATGAAAGACATTTTTTAGTAATTACTCTGGTAAATATTGGCCAAGAATAGCATCTTTATTGCAAAAGTGACACTAGATTAAGGTGTTTCACAATTAGAGTGTGTTTCTCAGGTATTTATCTGAATGTAAAACTTGCGACTAGCACCTTGGGAGGTAATTCCCAAATGCATAGGCAAAAAGTGTGGTTGGGGGGCGGACTGTTCTTAAATTCGTTCGGAGTGGATTAAGTTAAGGTGCACACAAGTTGATCGAACAAATCATGTTACAGACACTCTTTTGAGAACGGAGGGAGTAATAATAATTATAACCAACACCAATTTTCTGTCCTGACTAATGGTACAGCATTGTTGGGTTGATGCTAAAGCAGGCCCCCCTTACCAACTTGATAAACAAGGTCATCATGTCCATTCTGTAGGGAAGAAAGCCAACATTTTCCTCATAAACCTCTAGTATGACCATAAATAATTCCATTGCTAAGATCAGCTCACGGACCTAAGTATACATAGGACATTGTTCCCTATCTTCTCATTTTCAAAGTCAAAAACAGAGTCCCGTGACCGCGACACCATCACCAACCCCTCATAACGGGGCTTAGAATTGACATTAATACTTGGAAAACCTTCCATTCTCTACCTACCTCATACAAAATAATCCCATTTTTACTCCCAATCTTTCCAATTATGTAAACTCTGGTCTCTCCCTCTCGCTTTCGGCGGGCGGGTTCAAACTCATGTACAAGAAGAACATACCCTTAATTGCCACGAATTTAGAGATGTTAAAAGGGTCAGCGGTCAGTAGGTTGGCCGTTTAAACCGGAAAACGAGTTAGGGTTCAATATTTTTAGCCCGTTTAAAATCAGGCTTTTAGGGCTAGCCCGTTTTAACCTGCGACCCGTTAGGGCTAGCCGTCGGGTTTGAGATTGGCCCACCGGCGTAATATAAATTAGGCCGTAAAAAGTTTAGAAGATATGTAAAATATCACCATGAAAATAAAACCAACAACCTTTAATCCAAAGTCAAACACATTTATCATTTGCACTACAGGTTTTCTTTGTGTACTTGTAAATAAATACTGAAATATAAACAAAAATTTTGGAAATAACTGCTTAGTAAAGCTATTACATTATTTATTTTGAGAATAACAAGTTAGAAATTATAAGACATTGATGTAAAAAAATGTCTAGTTTATATTTCTTTTGAAAACATAAGAAACTATCAAAGTTATGAATAGTTTATCGATTAACCATTTCAAAATATTTTTATATTATATCTTTAATCGTGGCCCGATAGTGACCCATTTAGCCCGAAACCCGCTAGGGTAAGGGTTAAGTTTGCAATATTAGTGGCCCGAAAAAATTGGACCATTTAGCCCGTGGCCCGTTAGAACTGACCCGAAACCGCTAGGGTTAGCCCGTTTAACATCTCTAGCCACGATCAACAGGCAGTACAATTTTCGCACATAGGAAAAAGAAACTGGGTACGAGGTTGCATACCACTTCTCAGTTATTCCAAGATTTGTGCCGCCCCAAAGCGGACCCTTATTTGTTACTACTCACTGGCAAACCTTATTTGTTACTCCCTCGGTCTTGTCGTCCTTGAGTGTTCCTTTTTTAACAAATTCCATCCTTAAATAGATGCACATTTTTACAAGCAATTACTAAATTTTGCTATGTATCATGTCTAAATGGGCACTTGCAATTTTATAGTGCAGCCAGTAAGGGCATTCTTATAATTATACTACTCCGTTCACCCCAAAATAGTGTCCAATTTTCAACTTTTTTCTCTATCCAAAATGAGTGACCATTTTTGTATGAGTTTACTAATTTTACTTTTGGCATCTATCATGTCCTTGTCCTAGTGTGAACTTGCAATGTTACATGTAAACACAAAAAGGCATTAACATATATGTCCTACTAAAATGACCCAAAAGTTAGCTTCCTTAATTCTTGCAAGAAAAAAGACACAGAGGTAGGGCGTACTATTCATTGGCAGTACGGTAAAATTAGACCATCCAGATTCATCAGGTTGGTACATTCCTTGGGTATCCTGCAATGCAATGAGGCAACATAACACTGTTTAATTCTGAAGGCTATTCCAAGTTTCATCTTGTTGCTTGAGGGCACTTTAAGTTAGAGTCAGTTTGGTACGGCGTTTTAAAAACGCAATATTTTAAAACGGAGATCTTTCCTTATAAATACGTTTGGGATATCACTTCAATAAGCAGCTTTTTTTTTTCCTAGGAGCGTTTTAAAACCTGCGTTTTGGAAAAAAGCTGGGAATTCCAGCGTTTTGAAACGCAGCTTCATTTTGAAAACGCTGCGTTTTCTGCCACAGTATTAAAACACATTTTTTATAAATAAGCTGCGTTTTGGCCAAAACGCCACCAAACAGGCTCTTACATGGTAACTTAACAGAATAGATTAATAAACAAATTATCATGTTAGGTAACTGTACAATCATGGAATTCTTGGACCCCTTACGGTGCAGATAATGCAAAATAAGCAACTTGACGGTCTTCTACTTTCTGATATAATATCAGACACTTGTTTTAATGTTCCGATAACAACCAAATGATCTTCTGTTTCACTGACCTAATCACCAAGATGATCATTGCCAGGTAACGTAACAGTGTAATAAACAAAGATCAGACGAGTTCCTTCACTAGTGAGAGGGTTTGATTAGAAAACACGAACAGAAATAGACGCCCTCAAGAATAGATTGATAAATCTTACTCGATTGAACAACAAAGAAACCATCAAGAATAAGTTATTCAACCTTAAATAGTTAACCTTACTATATTTAGAAAATAAATTAAAAAATTCTTAGATGGCGTACATGATTAAGTTGCACCAGATTTGGTTTGATCAGAAGCCAACTTCTTCGGACAGGCAGACGATAGATGGCCCTTTTCACCACACTCGTAGCACGTCCTCCTCCTTATCTTCCCACTAACGGCAGTTACTACATTGTCCTCAGCATCTACTTTAGCTGGGGGCCCAGATTTGGTATCATCAGCGTCCTTACTGCTAGCCACAGGCATTGAGTCACTCGTTTTGGTTGGATCCGAAGCTAGTTTCTTTGGGAAAGCCAACGAAAGATGGCCGTTAGATTTTGTATCATCAACGTCCTTGGTGCTAGCCACAGGTATCATGTCACTTGCATTTGTTGGATCAGAGGCCAGTTTCTTTGGGCAGGCCGACGAAAGATGGCCCTTTTCACCACACTCGTAGCACGTCCTCCTCCTTATTTTCCCACTAAGGGTACTATTCACCAAATTTTCCTCAACATCCTTGTTGGTTGCAGGCCAAGATTTTATATCATCAGCTTTTTACTGGGAGGCACAGGCATCGTGTCTTCTGCTTTCTTACTGCTAGACACAGGTTTTGACTCCTCAGTTTTCTTACTAGTTGGACAGGCCGACGAAAGATGGCCCTTTTCACCACACTCGTAACACGTCCTCCTCTTTATCTTCCCACTAACGTCACTCACCACATTCTCTTCAGCATCAACCTTGGCCTGGGGCACAGAGTTTGCATCCTCAGCTTTCTTACTGCTAGGCACAGGTGCCGAGTCTTCAGCTTTCTTACTACTGGAAACAAGTTTTGAGTCATCAGCTTTCCTACTAGTCAACATAGGTTTTGAATTGGTTTTAACTACTTTCGGTGGAACTGCACATCGTATTCTGACGGGTCTGCCACAGACAATTTGTTGATCCAATTTTAAGGCAATGTTTAAGGAAAGACTATCGGCAAAATCTACATGGGCATAACCACGGAACTCCCTGTTTCCTTGTCTTTACCGAATCGAATAGAAGATATAGTGCAATCAGAGAAAAGTTTCTTTAATTCATCTTCAGTAATATCCCATGACAAATTCCCAATATAGATTCGATTGTAACCCTCCAAAACTGCAGGGGCAAAGTCGGATACTTTGGTATCTTTGGATGCCTTGTAGGGTTGGATTTTCAGAAACAGTCCACCCCTGCAACAGAGTATAGTTCTTTGAGGATAAAAATGCTGTACAACAATATTGAGAAATGCAGGAAATTATTTATTACTTACATGTCAGACCCATCAAATGCCAAAGCTCTCTTGGCAGCCGCTTCAGTCTGCAAAATAAATGCTGAATTTAAATCGATATTAAGAGATCATGTCCTTTTTTAGAGGTTAATAGTTTGAGCAATCTTCTTATTAGGTGAATGTTAATACAATTTCATATATTAATATATATAGTAGACATTCAGATAATCATAGAATAATTCTCCTCCATCCCTCCAACTTACGAGAAGAACTAAAGGAAGTTTATTACAGTATGTGGACATGAAAATCATTTAAACAGTGTGTTTGGCCACCTTGTTATTCCAACAAGAAGAAACTAAATGAAGAACCTTATAATATATGCACATGTCGACCATTTATACAGTCAAAACACACTAGGCCACCTTTTTAATCTGTCAAGAAGACGAAGAAACAACTTGAAATCAAATTTTAAGAAATTTTATATAATGCCTAATGCCATTTTACTATGTTTTCATCCTTAAGAAAAAAGATAACATGTAAAGAAATTCTACACGGTGATATCCACCACTGCTTAATTGATATGCCAAGATCTTGGCTCAGGATTTATATATGCTACTTTCTCCGTCCCAAAAGAAGAGGGACACTTTGACTTATTGCACAAAGCTAGATAACGGTTGAGAACTCGTTGACTTCCTAGAAATACCCATAGATCGTGTGGCTACAATTTAAACTTCTTTTAGTTGATTTGACTTGATAAATCTCATCCACAAACTAATAGGGCCAAAAATACTTTCCTAAAAGGAAACATCCCTCTTTTTGGGACGAAAGGAGTACTAGTTAGGATACTGAATCTAAAATCCTTTGCTCTTTTCAGCCCATTTTTTCAAGGGGTAAGAGCTGTAGAGGGTGCATGCCAACTTTAGAAATTGAATAAAAGTTGCCAAGCCATACTCCTTGGTGCGACTCCAGTTTGTTGGAAAAATGACATTCAAAGTTTCCATACCATGCTCTTTGCAGAAAGTCATAGCCTCCAACACCACCTGTGGCCGTACATGCATATCCAAAATGCATGCATCTGTTCACAAACCCACCTTTTCTTTAATTTCCATCCTTGGAGATGCGAACCTCAGCATACTGATGCTGCAAATGGATGGTTCTTCCATGAGAGAGAGCCATCTTACCTGATAACTTCTTATTTCCAAGCCTTTCCGTCAACCACTAGCCCAATGAACCAAGTTTCTCATGCCTGCATTAACCACCTGATTTTAGCAACGATTTCTTGCCTAACAAGATGATTTTCCTTCGCCTTCCAGAATGCATCCTCAAGATTCAACTTCTTGCAATTTTCCACGTCATGCCTTTTAAACCTGAAGATTACCAAAACTTCTTTATTCAACAATAACAGTGGATGAGACATCCACTGAAATGAAGGAGAAGTGGATAGAAAAACAAAAGAACAAGAAAATGAACTAGCTAAAATGTAGATCAGCCCTCCAGTCCGTCGACAGATCTATCACAGGCACTCCTCTAAAAGCCCCCAACACTGAAGCCCAGATGGAGATGAGAAAATAAATCTTCTCACTCAAAAGAGGTAAGGAAAGCGTCTGGTCCTGGAAGATCTGAGCATTCTTCTCATACCAAATGGACCACAGAGTAGCACAAATTGTGCACAGCCAAAAAGTCCTCATGTATTTGCTAATCCCGAACCCCCTAAACTTTGTCATAAACATGGCCTCAAATGATCCAAGGACAAACCGAGTATCTCCCATGATATCAAATAAAGAGCTCTAAAGCTGCCAGGCTACACAACAATGGATAAAAAGATGATCATGAGACTCATCATAATTCCAGCACATGACGCAAATGTCAACAGAAATGGCCTTTTTGGGCCTACGCCTTTGACGCCAATCAATAGTATTTAACCTGTTGAGCACAAGAGACCAGGCAAACACTTAGAACTCGTTGGGAACCTTGGACTTCCAAATGGAAGTGGCTATGGGAAAAGAGCACAGGTTATATGAACCAGTTAAAATTTTGGAGAAAAAAAAAAAAAAAACTTCACCAAGAAGAGGCCACTAGAATCTGAAATCCAAGTCTTTCGATGGACGGCCAGAAGGGTAGAAATGCCGTAGTTGCTCGGGTAGAATTGCGACATCCCCAATGTCTATCACTGATCTCCAAAAAAGTGAAAATCCCCAAAAGAAAGTACCCTCTTCCCGAACAATAAAATGAAGATAGGGGCATCATGAATGGAAGAGTCTAAAGTAGACGAGGAAATGATATGCACAAAGGAGCTTTCCCAACCAAATGATCTTCCCAAAACCGGACCCTATTCCCATTTCCGACCATCTAGCAATAGTGAGGCCATAAAAGATGAAAAACATTGTGGTATGAATTTCCACGGCTTCACATAAGTAAGAGAGGGGCCAAGATCTATATCCTATCCATTCCTCCGAACACCAAAGAATTTTCTCTGAATGACTTTATGCCAGAGGGAATGAGATTCCCAAGGAAAACGCCAAAGCCATTTACCAATAAGGGCTATTTTTCTTACAACCTAATTCCCGATCCCTAAACCCCTTCCTCCTTAGATCTACACACTTTGTCCCATGCCACCAGCTGATCCGTATGCTCCTTCCTAGTCCCGCTCCAATGAAAATGACTCATAATCCCTCCAAGTTCTTCACAACACTTGCAGGGATTCGAAGGAAACATGTAATAAATCGGAATACTAGGAAGCTAGGAATCAATTAATGTGAGTCTCCCCCAGAAAAATAGGTGCATTTCCACCTGTCTAGCCTTCTAGACACTTTCTCCACCACAAGGTCTCAAAAGTGAATAGACCGAGGATTCCCCAAGGGGACACCAAGGTATGTAAAGGTCACTCCTTCACAATACAACCAACAAGCAATGTGTACTCACTCAAAACTTGATCCTACACACTATAACCTGCCAACCCGCACTTAGAAAAAGTAACCTTAAGATCTGAAAGGACTCAAAAAATTGTAACATAGTGAAGACATTCCTCAATCCACCAGTCTCCTCAGATAGGAACAGGATATTATTGTCGGTGTACTGAAGATGAGACACCTAATCTCATCCCTGCCTATCGAGCAGCTCTCCTTAAGTTCCCTATCCTCACACCTAGAGAACAACCTACTAAGTAACAACCATTCTGAAGAGGAAAGGAGACAAATGATCCACTCGTCGAAGGCCCCTAGAAGCCCGAAACCACTTTTTGGGCTCCCCATTCATAAGTCGAAAAGAAGTCAAGGAAAGACAGCTGAACACCCACTTTCACCATCAGCTACCAAACCCCTTTCTATCCATAACAACATTAAGAAAATGCCAATTCACCCGGTTATAAGCCTTCTCACATCCTACATGTGCAAATTTACCATTTTCGAAGCTGTCTAATCATGCCATTGCAAATCCTACTGTCTTTTATTATAATGGATTTATCCTGCACTGTGACATAAATGATTGACTTCTCTAGAGGTGCCATATAGATTAAAGCTAATGCGTTTGGTGGTATTGATCCACAACTTCAGTCCAATCACTAATACTCTTATGACAGGAGTGTTTTAAACAGGGAGAAAACATAGGGACCAAGACGGGCTAGATAAGACAACCTCAAAAGAAGAACTGAATATATGATAAGCATAACTGCAAGTCTACGATGGTGAATAATGTTCAGAACTCCAACATAATTTACTTCTAATTTCCATGCTCGTCAGGTTGTTATAGTTGTACTCAGTGGCGGATCCAGAAAAATATTTCAGTGGGGTCACAAATTTTAACTATTGCATAAAAAGCTTAGAAATCACAATTTACCACTGTTCTCTACCTCATTGTTGCTCCTATGCGTGACCTAGGAAGGGAAAAAAAATTGAGTGGGGTCCCTTTCAAAAACATCACCATTTTGTAAGGTAAATTTTTTTTTTTGAGTGGGGTCCTGTGCCCCCACCTCATAAGGTGGATCCACCAGTGGTTGTACTTCTGATTTTATGTTGTTATCTTTACCCTCGACCGGAGCTCTCCTAGAAAGCAGTGACTGTACTATAATAAATTCTGTTGAAATACCCTCCTAGAAGTCACATTTAAACATCTTATAATATAAGCAGAAACATAAGCAAATAATATAATGCTCAGAAGGTGCCATTGACCACACAGCCTTTTAGGTATTGCTGCTGTCACTCGCGATCACCCTCTTCAATATCCCAATATTATCAAAATACTGTATAAGGTTTGAGCCATTCAAACTCTTCTTACGCACTCAAAAATCTTTATAAGCTCTGTCTGCTACATTTTCTACCACATCTTAACTTCATCAGTCATAACACTCTTGCACAGCCAAAAACATGTAGCACATTAAAAATCTAATATTTATTGGTAAAGTTCGAAGGCGTGGATGTTCTACACTTTTCATTGACTTCATTCAAGGCTTATAGAGCACTCTATCCCCAACTAATAGGGCTAAGTTGTGTACAACTTGAACACTGAGACAAATCAAAATAAAAAAATATATAAAAAAGGAGCAAAACTAGATTAACAATGATAAGTAATTTATACCTACCTTGAAACTGATCATGGCAATCCTTAAACTTCCCAGTCTCTGGAAAGTACAGACAATCAATTTCAGTAATGGTACCACAACCTTCAAAGTAACTCCGAATATCATCCTCAGTTGAGTAGTATGGAATGCCTCCAACATAAACTTTTGTAGGAATATCCTCTTTTCTTTACTGCAATAACAGGGAACAACACATGAGACTGATGAAAACTACTTAAACTCTCAACATCACTTCTATTGACCAGATCCAAAGGCTCCTTTTACAAGAAAATCACATGCATATCACAATCAGCTGGTCGATAAAATTGAGATAATCCAAATAACCCAAGTTCATGCCTATATTTCTCAGTTGCATGGTGTCTAATATGATAATCCTATTTCCTAACAGAATTACATCAATTACCTATATTCTGCTCAGTTCTTAGAATTCATTCCTTGGGCCCTTGTGATTATTGAAAAACCAACACTTTTTACTTTCTTTTACAGCCCCGTGAAACGTAAACATTTTAATCCACCCAAAGGAAAGCCTCAACATCCTAATACAAGATAAAATACCTTAAATTACCGGTACACACCCAAAACCAAACAGCAGATAGATTGAAACTCAACTAAATTAACACAAATCAACATATACATAAAAGAAATAACCGACAATCCAAACAAAATCGGTAATGGAGAAACAGGCGGTTACCTAACATTAGCCTCAATTGTCTCAGGCACAATTTGTTCTTCAATTCCACTCTGTACAATTCCCACACCCTTCTTCTCCTCCTCCACATTATCACCCTTTTCCTCCTTCTTGTTCTTCTTCTTATACTTCTTCTTGTTCTTCTTCTTTTTATTACTCTTCTTCTGCTCCAATCTTTTCCCCTCTTTCCCTCTCCACCCTCATCCTTATTCTCTCTCTTCCTTTTTTCTCTCTCTTTGGACCTTCATCTGCACCCTTTGACCCATCTTCTCCAATAAAGATATTTACTTTCTTGCCCTCGTCCACACCATTTGAGCCACCTTCTCCAATGGCATCCTCTGTAGTTTCCTGGAAAGGTAGGGTTTTTAATCGTTTAATCTCTCGTTTGGACAATCTGGGTTTCTGGGTGGCTGAATCAAGGAGTGATTTGAGAGATTGGTGGTGGTGGGTTTGGGGGTTGTTGTGATTGCATTATTGGTGGCTTGCTGGTGGGTTTGGGCTTCAGATGCTACTAATGATTTCGCAAGCTCCTCTCTTATCTTTTGCTTTAGCTTCTTGTTCGATAACACCATTCTTAAGTGTGTCTGTGTGTGTGTGAGAGTGACAGAGAAAGAAGCGGCAACTGCAAACCCGGAACATGAAACTGCAAGAACCCCAAAACCCTTTCGTCCTGGGCGGGCACAACGACGCCGTCACTTCACATAGATTGCATGCTGTATTAGAATATCCAGAATACGACGGCGTTTTTAGCGCTCTATTTGAGAGTCTTGTGTGCTGGGGTGGAAAATTGGAGTAAATATTGCAACAATGAAATTAGCAACTAGATAAGTAACATTGGTCTTATATATTAAGAAGGTTGATGAATTTTTGCAATATTATTGGATTTTGATACCACGCGACCAATGTTACCGTTGCACTCTTACTAGAAAAATTGTAAGAAATAGGGAACAATTTGATGCAAAACTTAACTATGTTTTAAGGTTCCAAAACAACTCATCGAATTCTAAATCTTTTTAAACCCTAAGCTCTAATATTAGATTTTTTGAATTTGAGGACAAGTCATTAAAATCCTCCAATAAGTTTTCATTAACGTTATCTAATTTTCCCCCTAATTAAAAATGAAGATAAAGTATGATTGTTTAATGAAATTAGAAGCATCGTTTCCATTCTTCATAGTAGCTTCCGCAACGAAATTTCGATTTGAGAAATCCAAACCTAGCACCTCTACAAGTAACGTTGAAGCATCTGAAATATTGCTTATTGTTGCCAATATAGCATCCAAAAACATATGAACATTTGCACTGTCTGTTTTGCGGGGTGACAGAAAGGTTTCATTCCCTCCATCTCAAACTAAGTTTTCATTTTTGTCTATGATGAACAAAATGTACAATCATGATGAATTATAAAGGATAATCATTTTGGAAAGGAAAGAGTAGTAAATACTCCAGATTTTCTGTGAAAATATATACAAAAATAAATACTCATTATGGTCTATGGGACGGAAGGAGTAGTATATACTCGAGATCTCAGGTGGAAGTGTAGAAAAACATAATGCAACACAGCTATGTTTGCTTTGTTCTGCTTCTTTTCCAAAAACATATTTCTAAATTCTTTGTTGTAACTTCCACAATTGACTCGTCATTTCAGAATTCTTGATCTAGCTCTTCTCCATAAGTATGTTTGCTCCTTACAAACCCCTTAAATGTAGACATGCCCAAACCGGTTCCGAACCGGAACCGACAGTTTCATAAAACGTGACAAGGCAAACCGAAAACGAACCATGGATGGCCGGTTCCGGTTCTGATTTCAGTTTGCCGATTCCTGTTCGGTTTCCTGGTTTTCAAGTTTTAGATTTTTTTTTTGAATTTTCTTTAACATTTGTTTTAATTTTTAATTTTTAAAATCTATTATAAAGTGTAAAAAAAAGGTATTATAATATATAATTAATTATCAAAATACAAACTTAAAAAAAAATACTTAAGGTGTGTTAGGCATCAAGATATGATATAGTAGGTTGATTTTAAAATTTAAAATTTACTATGCTAGACTCTTCCACCTTTCATCAAGTCTCCTATAGCCTTTAATCAAGTTTAATGACAAGGCGAGGCAGAAACCGAACCGTAGATGGCCGGTTTGGTTCCGATTCAGTAGCCGGCTCCTTTTTGGTTTCCCAGTTTTCAAGTTTTGAATTTTTTTAACATTTGTTTTAATTTTTAATTTTTAAAATCTATAATAAAGTGTAAAAAGGTATTATAATATATAATTAATTATCAAATTACAAACTTAAAAAAATGCTTAGGATGTGTTAGGCATCATGATATGATATAATAGGTTGATTTTGACATTTAAAATTTATTATGCTAGACTCCTCCAACCCTTCATCAAGTCTCCTACGATCTTTTATCAAGTCTAAGAGCAACTCCAATGGTCAATTTAAAAACGGTTTATCATTTTCATCAACTGGTGGTGGACTCTTCATCCATAGTGGGAGTAGTTTTTGGCTTGAGCTGGAATGATGCGGTTCATCTGCACAAACTGATTGATTGTTTGTTTTCTTTTTTCAATTCAAGAAGACACACCAACCAAGGCACAAAATTGAACACTCCAATGCACCAAATTGAAGACATTGCAGGCAGCTAGCATTAAAAGAATTTATGTAAAAAAAAAAAAATTTGTGTAATTTTTTTCTATAAATTAGTTCTCAATTTTTTTATTTCACTCATTCCAATATTTTCTCCCTAAATTCTACAAATTCTCTCATTTCACTTTTCGCTTATAGATAATAATTATTTTATGAATTT